>JADDOH010024469.1:0-58776 GCA_016648135.1 Agrypnia vestita
AGAAATCTACGCCTCCTGGGATAACGAGGTCCAGCTATCTGTCCATCTTTTCGGTGGTCTTCCCGGTAGGCGTCATCCAGAGGGGATTTCATTCGTTGCTGTATGCACGAGTCTGTCACTGTCCATTCTGGCTACGTGATCCCACCAGAATCTCCATTTTGTTCCTTTTCAGAATCTTCCATTTTGTTGTTTACCTTAATATTAAAATAATAACAGCCGATTCTCGATTTCCAGAAACTGCAGAAACAGCCTTCTCTGGTTGAAAGTGTGGATGTCAAGTTGTAATTACAGTGCGAAAAAAGGTTAGTTTATTTTTTTAAGAAATTCTCCAGCTAAATTATTTTTATTAATCAATATGTATATGCTGTATTTTTTTTACTATAAAATTTCAGAATTGTTAGTACATTTTGCTTTTTAAAACACATTCTCCTAATTTTAGAAACTGTAACATAAATGGTTAGTGTACTGTCTCATCCCAAAGGACACTAGAGAAGAAAGCTAGCACTTATCTTATTTACTACACTTATTTGCTTTTATTGATAGGTTATGTGTCCCCAGACAGAATGCTATATTGTCCATAGCTGATGTTTATAATACATAACATAATTCTGTAACAACATAATTCTATTGAAAGTATTGGAGTTGCTAAGGTTTTCATCATGTCGAATGCTATAATAACAATGTCAGAAATAGGACTCTAAACAATTCTATCTAGACCAACATGTGGGTTACTCAACTTTGAATGTATTTCTTTTTATAGAAGAATAGGCTTTATTCTATCGGCATTTATTTTTTACCTAAATTAAAATTTTGATTTCATTTAGTTTAGAGTTAAATTTTTGCATATCAAATTACTTATTTTCTGTGAACACGGGTACCCAGTTCTTTAAATCTGTGCCCAGTAAATAATATAGTTATAAAGATAAATATTTCTTCCATCCTCATCCTAAAAAAAGCACTAATTAATAAATTATAATAATATATGTGATACATACATAAATGCAAATAATTATAGAATTGTGTAGTAATTTTTAAATTTTACTTGTGTGAATAGATTCGTTGCATTACTTCACTTAAAAGTGAATACATATTCCTTGTAATAATATCATTACTATATATATTTCAGAGAGAACATGTTACACAACGACAATGGACATACAGAAAGTGCATCAAGTATGGAAGATACAGCGACAGGACTTTGGAGAACTTCAGTAGCAAATGAAAGCACCTTAGATTACACAAATTCGCTTCCACACATTGTCAAATTAGGGAATAAAAATTAAATGTGTGCTCTCGATTTGCATCAAGGTAGTTAAAGCCATGCGAATCGAATAAAAATTTTGTATCAAGTCGTTGTTTGTAAGTATGCATGTCAAATCTTTTGATGCAACACAAATAAAAATAACATATCGAGTTGATGTAATCTGCATATGCTGCAGAAAAATAACATATCGAGTTGATGTAATCGGTATATGCTGCAGAAGATGCCATTTTTCTTTTTCCTTAAAAATTAGAAATTTGTTAAGTTTTTAAAAAGATAGTATAATTTTTTATGGAAATCATTTTTGGAGCCACGTTATCAAACCTTCGAAAGAAGGCTAAAAATATATTTTCAGTCTGCATATTATAAAGAAACCTTTTTAAAACGGGTTTGAATATGCACATTTTTAAAAACAAGAAATATAACAATAATGGAAATGCAAGATAATCTTTGTATTTTTCTACTTAATAAAATATCATCTAGTCTTCCGTACAAAAAGAGCTTAAAATTAAGTTAATGTAACCTATTCAATTTTTATTTAAGTAAAATTGTGTTATCCAATTGTCATTTTAAGAATATATAAATATTGATTCAATTACTAAAAAATGTCGTTCTCAAACTCTGTGTGTAATTGGATTAGTACTAGGGAGTGAATTATTTGACAAAAAACTTCATTTTAGATATTTTGTTATGCAAAAATGCTTAAATTAAAGTAAAGGTGCTTGAAAATTTATTTTCTACGAGTAGTACGTATGTAAGCAATGTGAACCTTACAAAGTTTCTTTTATACATTCTTAATTAAACATTTGCTCATTTAATAAGTATGAATTTCGGGAATTCTTAAAGTTTAGGACTGCTTGATATTTTTTTTACCTTTTGTTAGTCGATGATGACTTGCAAACAACATACTCGGACATAAAATATACATTTTAATTTATGTTAAATAAATCGATAATATTAAAATACATATTTGTAAATAAGACTATAAATAAAATGTAAAAATCATAAAAAGTTATATCGGATCATGAATTCGTTACTGTTTCAGTAGCATGTAGTTCTAATCTTAAACATTTCCTGATTTGGCGCTTCTAGTTATCTTGCTAGAATTAATCTTATCGGAATGTCAATGCCCAGTATGTATGCCTTACAACTTTAGTATTTCTGTGTATTTCAAATCTCTTCACTTTAACTTCAGTTTGATCTTTCATATTATCTCCACAAAAACCTATTACGGTGGATGTGGTACTATCAAATATAAAATGATAGTAGGTAATTGGAATTATAATTGTATTTACATATACATGTATTGTATGATATTGGCCAAAATTGATTCCTCATTTCTTAAATGTAATGAACACAGAAATATAATAAATAATTTAATGTTAGATTTCACATTATAAATTGACGGCCTCTATGTATACTGTCGAATCTGCAAAAATTCGATTTTCTGTTTACTAACTTAAACTATCCGATTTGCCTTATATTTTCGGATAATGTTAAAAATATTTATAATTTTCCTTTAAAATTCGCTTTTTTAAAACTAAAACTCAAATTTCATTTAACACCAAAAATATAGAGTAAATTGGATGTTTTGAGATAGTAAAGCGAAAATAGAAATTTTGCAGATTCGACAGTATACGTTGGGACCGTTGAAATGTTTGTCTTTATATGGTTTGAAGGAATTAAATCAAATTGATATAATTTTTTACAGAGACTGCGTGTGGGTTTTTGTTTTGTATTAATTTGCTAGTTTTATAATATGTGAAGGGTCATTTATTTCAAGAAACATGTTTTATAATGGATTAATTATTTTAATGAAAGGAGATTCTGCTTTGTAAAGCGTACAACATACCGGTTTGTTGCATTTTGTGTCTACATATGTACTTGTCTTCTCTGCTGGTCTTGAAATTATCATTTGAAACTTATATTTTTGTAATTTAAGATAATAAAAAAAATATATATATACAACCTTTTCAATTAATGTGTGCACCATCCAATGAATACATATTTTACATTTAGTATGATATAAATCTTTCATTTAATAAAACAGATTATGTAGGTACAGGTTCATTATAACTAGTATTGTACATATTATATTTAAACATATCATGTCTAAATGTTTTCTTTCGCATATAAGTAATATTTTCTAACTGCATAAAGGTAAAACGCAATAATGTAATATAAATATCATGTTAATTGACAGTTTGTTAATTATATTATAATTATGGTATGTTTATGCATTACAAAGTATCTTTTATGTGTAATTTTAGAATAATTTCCTTTTGAATTTTTAATCTACAGACTAATGAGGTATAACAATTTACTACTCTATTAAATAAATACACGTTTTAGTCATATACGCCTGAGCAATAAGATGATGGACAATATTATTATTATCCTCTTTTAAATAAGTAAAGCTTTTATTATTAAATTAAAAGAATTTCAGGTTTTTTCCTTTTTGTTTTTTTATAATTAAAAATGATGATAGCGACATCTATGTCTTTGTCATATAAGCTATAATTTTGAAACTTTTCATTGTACCACAATGCTTAAATAATATTCTTTATTTGTAAAATAAATAATCTCAAGTCAAGACCACAAGACTTATTATATAAATAAATACATATACATATGTATTTACTAACATTGTAATATTTTTTTTCATTAAAATGTAAGTTTTGTGTAGTTTTGACTTTTCCAACTGTTTACCAATTATCTTGATATATTTTTGTAATAATTCGTAATATTTTATATATTCAGTTTTCTTAACATGTATTGTATAATTGTTAATTTTTTTGAAATAAATATTTTTTTAATGAGCTAACCATCTTTTAATTAAAGCCTAATAATAAATAAAATTTAAAATTGGCGCCAATACCTACCGCCTAACCCCCCACCATTTTGCAGGGGGCGTGGCCTGGTTTAGTTCCAAAACCTTCCGCCGCTGCGCGGTTTTCAATTGCTGGAAATCCATAGATGATTTTACAACTTTAAGTGTCTTATCTATATTATTATGTTATCTATGGTCACCATCAACATCGTCTTGTGATGTTGCCATCATAATCTACCTAATAAGGATATGTATTACCATGGCCCTTAACTCCTTCCGAAATAACATAATGATGATAAGTAGGTACGAATGAGGAATTTTGCTCTAGGTATTTTATTAAAAAACGATCGAAACATTCGTGAACTCTGACAGCTGACAATAATTCAATATGGCGTCATTGTTGAAATGTTTTTCTTTTTAAAAAACGTTTGCCTTTTCAAAAAAAGGTAAAATGCCTATCTACTTTCATACTTTATCGATATTCGGACTAAAACGATTCAGTATTTAAAAGTTTCGAAAGTATACAACTTTGACAGCTGCACTGAACGTCGAATAAGTTAATGTTTTTTTCGTTTTGAAAACGAATGTCTGACAATTGCGTCGTTTTTTGCAAAAACATCGACAATATCATTTCGATAACCAATCATTTCTCAATTTTGAAAGCATCTTTATGTTCGGTACTCGATTCAAAATGGTCGACAATACTAAATAAGTCGGAATACTAATTTCAAGTAATAAATTTTCGACATGTGCGCGCATTTCGTGGTCTCGCATTTCCGCTGCATGTTGCTTCCGGCTACACACAATTCTGCTACAATGCGCATGCTCAGCGAGCGCAACTTCCGTTACGATAAAAAAACTTACCCTAAATGCGCCAAAAGAAATAACTTAAAAAAAAACATTTTACGTACTTAAATAATTTCTTTAATCAATAATCGGCTTGCTGTCAGAATACTCGTTAACTAATGGATGGTTAAGTAATATGAACAAATTCTTGGGTTTGAAGGTGCCGCGAATTTATAACATTAAAAAATTAAACTGTTCTAAAAGTTCATTCTCGGCCTTGCCGTCTCTACAAAGAGAGTGACTGCGGGAAACAAAGTTAATGGTGCTCTAAATGCAATTATGGCCAATAAGAATCTGTCAAAAGAAGCAAGTCTAGCGGTACGTAATGGCTTTAATATTTAATATTAAATTAGATAATAATAAATAAATTTCTATTCTATTAAAAAAGTACAAATAAGTAAACAGATATAATTTTAAAAAAGGCAGCAAAAGCGTGCCGGTGTAAAGGGATGTCAAAAACTATACTTTTTTATTTAATAACTACAGTTGGTACAGAAGAACTATACACAATAAATTTAGCACTCACAACTTTAAATTATAGACAAACACATAAAATCCCTGAAATAAAGTGATTTACGGACTATCTCCTCTCCAACACAAGTCCTTATCTACATACATTGAGATTTGTATCCGATTGGATCGATGAATGGTAACTGATTCATTGGTTTATTTGATTAGTTGAAAAACGCAAAAATCTATGTATTTTTCTTTTAATTTACTAGAAATCAAGCAACGATCCTTAAATAAGATGATAAATGTATCTTCCCTATAGACAGGTCCTTAGAGTATATATATGCAGGCCATTGCGAAAATGGCGCCATATAAACCAGGCGCCTGCAGTTCGTGAGTTCGTAAACACGTATTTTGAAAAAATCTGAAGAATATTAAAATCTGCAAACTATGGTGATATTTGTGATAGAATTGTAGTTAAGCGCAGCTTATATCAAAGAATTATTTGATTGATGAGTAGCTTATCGGTGTAGTGGTCATTACGCTCGCCTAGTGATCTGGTGGTTGGTGGCTCGAGTCCCATCAGGACACCAGCAAGTTACTCTTATTTTCATAGCACAAGCGGGTGCGCTCGCGTGTTCTCGAGATACTGGAGCTACATACATCCCGTCCAGATGCTTTTGCTTTGCTTTGTTCACTCACTCACTCTTTTGACAGGTCAAGGAGTTATAACTCTTTTCACTCAAATGATTTAAATCACTCTTATGCATCTTTAAATACAAATGCAGATCGAAAGATCACCATTTCACATCTATAAATCGCGCTTGTTCTGAATGAATTACATAGAAATTGAGTGATTTGATTTACATGATACGATTGCAGAATATAGTTAGAGCAGTTTCTACAGCTGTCGGTCACTTGAACGATACTCCAGATTTTCCTATTTACAAGCTGTTAGATACATAAGACTAGAATATTTTTTTTTGTTTTTATCTACTTATAATTAATTATTAATTACACCTACATGTTTCGGAAAAACCCTTTCCTTCGTCACTGTCCTGGACTTCAAGTTCCTCCCAATGTAGGAAATGCGTTATCTGAATGTAATATAAATTGAAACGCGCGAGTGGTCTCGCGCGTAAAACGCGGCATCTGGACGCAACATAAATTGGAACGCGCGAGTGGACTCGCGCGTAAAACCAACACCTCAGGAGGTATTGGTAAAACGCGCCAACTGGACAGGCTCTAAAACGCCCAATCTGGACAGGCCCTAAGAAAAAGCGTCATAAAGCAATACCTCCTAGACAATAAAAGTCGAGGTACGTTTTATGATCTGAAGTGTAAATTACGGTGTAGACAGGTGATACGTAATAACAGGTACAAAAAACTATTTAAGTTACAAAAATATTATTCTCCAACAATAGTAAACTTTGTGGTTACATTATATATGTATACCAACATAATCAGGGGCGTGCAGTAAGAACATAATATACATCTCGTAATATTGCTAACACTGTTTTTTCAGATGTTAATATATCATAATATTCTGTCACAAAAATATTTTATTACGTTTAAAAAAGTCTATTTTTTTTACTTAAAAAAACGAACAGAAGAACTACTAAGAAGAATAGGTCTGGGCTGGGCAGCATTTGGTAAATTGAATAAAATAAAGAGATCCCAGTATGTTATAGTTAAGGAGATATGCAATATCAAATTTTGCATTTTTTTCAATATTTCTGACTTATTTTTTGCAAAATGTTGAACTTTCATTACAGTAACTTATATCGATTATGAAAAATTCATTCGCTTCAATACAACTGAAATAAGATGATAAAAACCTTCTAAAAAATAACTTTTTTTTAATTTTTGTAAGGTTTTTATCATTTTATTCAACTTTAATTAAAGCGAATAAATTTTTCATAATCGATATAAGTTGCTGTAATGATAGTTCAACATTTTGAAAAAAATAAGTCAGAAATATTTTTAAAAAATGCATACTTTGATATTGCATATCTCCATAACTATTGATATCAGGTTGCTTGAACATTTTAGGCTCATAACATAGGCAGGAATCTACCGCCCAAGTTTCTTATGCTAGCTCTGGTACATCCTGTGTATGTATAAATTTTCTAAAAGTTATGTCATATTTGGTCGGAGTTTTGCCTTTAGTACAAGCTTTAGCTTTAAGGCCAAGACCGAATTCATTAATTAAATAAGTTAATAAAAAAGTAGAAAATCTGCCTCACCCCTAGCTAATTTTAATCGCGGGTACTAACACAAGTGCCACTGGATAGTCTAGACCAGCCATGCTCAACCTGCGGCCCGCCAAGCTTTCATATGCGGCCCGAAACACATTCATTATCAGGAACATGATTTTTAAAAAAGTAACCCATAAAAACCAAGTTTTTATTATACTCCCTTTGAAAAATATCACAACAATTAAAGACGAATTAAAGCATATAACATAACACTAAACTTACAGTAATTTAATATATTTCTACAATGTCAGATGTTTTGAGCTTTGATAAGACACTTCATGCTTTGAAGATTAAATTCTAAAAATATTTGTCAGTCAATTTAGATTTTCGACATTCGTAGTGAAGTACCTATTATGAATCGGACGACGGAGTAATTCAAATTTAGAAAATATTCCGCGACGTTATCGGGCCGCTACGCTAGTAATCAAACTTTCCTAATGATTCCAATTTGAAAAAAACCAATGAAATTTCTAAAAATCCGAAATTATACTATAATTATTTTTTTTTTAAAGAAAATTTGATAAATCTTCTTGATCGTCGCCACGAGTCTACTTGCCAAGTTTCAACTCGATTGGATCACGGGAAAAGGGTCAAAAATCGATTCAAAGTTTTTGTTGACGGCAAGCCGGCAAGCAAGTAGACGCCACGAGTTAATATAAAGGGAGTAAAAATATCTAACAAGTCTTGAACTACGCGCGAACAAAAAGACAAGCTCCTGTCGTTTTAAATCTGCCGACTTCTATGGTTTAAGAACGAATTCGTTATTTCAAAGTTTCAACCACAGAGTGTAAGTTTTGTGTGTTGTCATGTAATTTTTTAGCCATTTTTTTAGTAATCTTCCTACTCCACAGTCATCCATTACTGTCAGTAAAATCTCATGCTCGAATGTGTCAAATGCTTTTTTGAAATCTATAAATATTACCTATTCCTACTTTTTTTATCATTCAAATACTTCACACAATATTTTGAGTTTGTCCAAATCTTTGCACAAACTGGTATCACATTTTTAATGCATCCGCCTTAATGCAAATGCCTTTATGGTTTCCCGCCACAATGTGGTCTACGCAACTCTAGATTTTTTTCCTTTTATAATTATTTTTCTCCGTATTTTTAGAATTCAGATATGACGTAAATAAATCTCATGTAGGGAAATGAACTGGTGTTAATATTTGAAGCCGGTATTGGTTGGTACGCTGATAATTGATAAGTATGATTATAATTCTGTTATAGTTTAAAAAAATATGGCGGCGCCCTAATCTAGAATCAAGCAGGTTTCAACCAGTACTATTTTTCCCTGTATTTTTTTTCGTCATATCAGTATAATGTTGCGGCCCGCGTAACTTGGCAAACATATCGACGGCTCCTACGTATAATATCGTAACCCACAAATCGACGATTTTTAGTTTTTTGTGTATTTCATATGTATTTAATTATATCTTTATTTCCAAGAAAGAAAAAAAAATATTTTGCAATAAATAACGTTTTTTTCGGACGTATTTTATCGTATCTCAAACAATCACATATTTTTTTACGAAGTATACTATCGTATGTAACACTTTCGATAATTTGCGTTGGAAAATAACATAAGATAATTTTATCGTATGTAACACTTACGATAACATACGTTGGAAAATAACATAAGAAAATTATCGTATGTAACACTTACGATAACATACGTTGGAAAATAACATAAGATAATTATCGTATGTAACATTTACGATGATATGCGTGAGAAATTAACATAAGATAATTATCGTATGTAACACTTACGATAATATGCGTGAGAAAATAACATAAGAAATTATCGTATGTAACACTTACGTTATTTTACGTCGCGTCTTTTCCGAAGTATAATATCGTATGTGCATTTCTACAAAAACCTTTAATAATTTCGAGTTTTTTGTGATTATTTATGAAACTACAGTATAAAGTAAAATATTGAAACGAAATTTCAAAAAAATTGGGCAATATTTAGATTTATACCGGACGAAAATATGTTCAAATCCTTCTCCTGTAAAATTGAATTTTGTGGGTTACGATATTATACGTAGGAGCCATCGATATGTATGTGGCCCGAAGAAAACAAGGTGAGTACCGCTGGTCTAGACACTAACAGAGCGCGCTTTTTATTGATTTTAAAGTTAACCGAGGTCGATAGACGCTAATAGGCTTCCGGGGGTCGATATCCTGGTTACCTACCCCGCCGAATAGCCCTTGGGGTAGGGCTGCTCATCCGGTAACTCAATAATGATTCATTGAACCGGGTCGGACGATTTGTCGAAGAAAAACCGGGAAGTTGCTCTTACGATAGAAAAGTGCAATCATTCAAGTATCTATCATACAGCCTTACTCTGGATATCGCGCTAGGAGAGGCTTAGGGTACGAACATGCCGAAGATGCTTCACTGCGATACCTCGCTGTGGCGGTTTACCTCGCTACCTCGATGTCACCTCCGTGTAAAACAAACACATGCTAGTAGATACGCATGCACATGCCGAAAGATACCTCACTGAGATACATCGCGGTCTACATTGAGGTTTACCTCGATGCTTACGTGAAAACAAAATATTTTGTTTTCACATCGCGGTCGACCGCGAGCAGCGATGTGATCTGGCTCGTGATTGGTCATATTCGCCTCAGCCTTGCGAATTTGTCCAATCATGAGCCAAGTCACATCGCTGCTCGCCGTCGACCGCGATGTAAAAACAAATGGAGCTGTCATTATCATTAATCCCATTTTGTTCGATCGCTGTAGGTAACTGTAAAATAAACATTACATACCATCAGTTCATTGTTTTCACTTGGTGATTCTACAAAGTGCCACTTCCGTTCGATTTTTTACTTGATAAATACTGTGAATTGAATGTCATCGATGTGCGACTGAACCGCCATGTTCGCACCGCCATCCATGTAAATAGCAAGTATCGATCGAGGTAGCGCGCTGAAACCGCGACCGCGAGGTATCGCAGTGAAGCATCTTCGGCATGTTCGTACCCTTACCGTAGGTAACATAGCAAAGGATAGCGCGCCTGGATTGCTCATGCTAACAACCTTTTCCTAAGCATAAGAATACCAAACTAACTCAAAAGTTAAAAGAAACGCGTCATATCTCTTTCTTACAAGTTTCATCTCATTCGTTCGTTTCGCATAATCGAACCATCCGAGATATCAATCAGCTTTACATTCGTTTTCAATTCATTCATTCTTAACTCTATCGTAAATGGATTTGCACTCAGTCTACTTTCGTCCTTTTTTGCCTCCCTTTCCAGCATCGGTGTTGGTACCTAAACTAAATACTAAGTACCTAGCCTAGGATGATAGTTTTCCATAGAAAATATTTACTTTAAAACATCTTTCGCTTTATTCTCTGCGGTTATCCTCCATTCCGTGTATCTACGAGTATATATCGGTCTTTTCGTTCCTGTCAATCTACTTGTTCCAAACATTCATCACCTTCCATTATTTTGAATGTTGTCTCACAATTATAAAACTCGTTCTCGAATATCTACAATCGCTTTTAACATGTTAAGATTCACAATTAAGTCAATTTTTCTTTATTATTAGAGACACTAACAGAATAATGGGTACATGATACATAAAGAATAATAGATACATTATTAATTAAAGACTTTGCCTATTATCCCAATTACAAGTGTCAAGTGCTACAGCATAAACATGCTATAGCACATACATATATTTTAGATATAAATGTAATTTGAACATGTAAAAATACGTAACTAAATAATTGGTTAATGTATTTTTATTTATTTAGAAAGACATCAGTACCCAAAAGAGATAAAAAAATAGGCAATGTTTGTCAATGAACAAAGCCAAAAATCAAAACATTTTTTGTCTATTAATTTTAGACGACAGAAAAACCTGAGACGTCATTTCACAAAAAAATATGACAAATTCGAGAATATTATTCCAATTATATTGACATAAAGACATACGTCAATTGGAATAATTAAATGATTAAAATAATAAGTAATACGTTTTGACATAGAGGTTGTTGGGGCTAGGGCCGAACCTTATAAGGAGCTGGCCCTTATTCCAAATTTTGCAGAGTTAACCTTTAGGACTCGAATCCATCAATCGAATCACGCAATCCATGACGACATTTTCAATAGTTACCTATTATTAGCGACTCCTCCCTCACCCTAGCCATCCCACCCTATTTTACTCTCTCCAATGTAAATGTATACGTATTTCATTGAACACCATCAAATTTTTCTGTTTCACTCTAGGACCCTAAGTAAAATATCATCATCCCACAACAGATATCTCGCAATTAGATATTTAGGGCCTGCGCAAAACACTGGCGTCCCCTTCCCATTTATCCCTATTTTAAATTATAACTGAATCAGAATTCGAGGCATCGCCGCGACTAAAGTTTGTAGATATTAGAACAATGTACCCAAATTTTACTAGCAACATAAAACTATAAATCATCCTCCCTAAAATTTAGGTGACATTTTTAGTCTACACCTACAAAAGAGAAGAATCTAATGCATAATAGAATAAACCTAGCAAAATAAAGCATAGGTCAGTCGCCGTGGGGTTTTGTATGACTCATATAAAAAAATATATATTTCTCTTTCATTCGCGCTACCATTGGCTCCATATAAAAGAAGAAGACAGATGATAACTGAATGAGATGATCATACCAAAACTTTCAGTGGTTGACCTATACTATATTTAAAACGCCAATTATCTTAATACGGCCCTGGTCAGTTTTTTCGCATCACGTCGTAATAATGTGAAACGTGTAGGGTATTGCGTGCGCAAGACCGAGACATTAGTGTGTCTACTGTCCTCTCCAAATTGCTAATATTAAAGTAAAAAGTGGATTATATGTATTTTCGTAGTCATATCGTTGACTTGGAACGATCTTTGCATTAAGGAAAATAACAAGTAATAACAAAAATTCAAAATAAATCAGAGCAAATCCTCTTTGAGAGACTTATGGTAAGAATTTGCATCAAAACGAAATAAAAAAAAAAACATGTTTAATGTCTCAGTTACACGAATCATACAACCCCTCCATAAGTAAATAAATAAATATAGGTAATTTTATTCCAGAATGTGGGGAGGTTCGTGCAATCCCACACATTCCATATATGAATAGGTACACACATTAAATTATTATATAAATGAGAAGAGAAAAAAAAATCCCATAAAAGAGAAGAGAACGTAAGTATAGGTATCATTAAATTATTATATAAATGAGAAGAGAAAAAAGAAAATCCCATAAAAGAGAAGAGAACATAAGTATAGGTATCATTAAATTATTATATAAATGAGAAGAGAAAAAAAGAAAATCCCATAAAAGAGAAGAGAACATAAGTATAGGTATCATTAAATTATTATATAAATGAGAAGATAAAAAAAGAAAATCATATAAAAGAGAAGAGAAAACAAACATAAAGAAGAAAGAAAAGAAGAAGAAGAAAATTCATAGAAATATATCGTGTAATAGCGGCTTTAGCGAACGATGGCATGTCGATTATGAGGGGCCAGTATCTTTCTCCAGTGTGCATCAATGCTGGATGTTGGAGTATGGCGGGCTTCCAGGATAGGATATTTCCGGAGCTGTATATCCTTTCCCTCATCCCTGCCACCCTGGACCTTATGAGGGCTGCAAAGTTGGGAACACGCCCCTCAGTGAACATACCGAAAGCGCTGCAATATCTGGGAAGGCCAAACATCATACGGAAGGCGTTGTTATATTATACGCGAAGTCTTTCTATTCTGCTCTTTTTATAATTTGTCCAGAGTTCACATGTATACAACATGTCACGTAATTAAGGCAAACCCTGAAAGAGCTTTTTTGTTTGCATTTTTTTTCAATATTTGTGACTTATTTTTTGCGAAAAGTTGAACTATCATTACAGTAACTTATATGGATTATGAAAAATTCATTTGCTTCAATACAACTTAAATAAAATGATATATATAGGTCTCCTCTAGGGAATGCAATCCCGAGTCGGGATTGCCCTCTCGGGTTCCCTCTAGATTAGAATTTACAATCCCGCGGGATCCTTAGGGATCGGGATCCCGAATACTTTGGATTTTTTTTGTTATTTATAGAGCTGAATAGCAATTAACGACAACGCCTTGCAAGTAATTTTAATAAAATGTTCATTATTAACCCCGCGTCTTTGTAGGCGTTTTTCCATGCATCAATCAGTCAATGTGGTAGAGTTGGTAGTAGTAGTTTTATTACTATGTTAGATTGATTAAATACAGCAAATATTATTCAAAGCTATTTTCATTATTTGAATGTGACATGAATATAAGTTTTAAGTACTTACTAAAAGCTCTATAGACATCACAATTAAATATACAAAACATAAAAATGCTGATCATGTAATTAAAAAATATTTTCAAGACTTTATTCTGCCGTAAATTTTTCTTTTTGTTATAGACATACCAGAGATTTGGATCAAACCACCAACATAGAAAAAGCATCTGAGACGCCAAATTGGAATCCCTGCATTTGAGAAATTATCATTAGCGCTCAAATATATTTATTTGTTATTAAGAATAATCCGAAAGGTATCGTATTTGGGTCATGTGCTCAGAGGAGAAAAATATGAATTGCTCCACCTGATTCTTATGGGCAAGATAGAGGGTCGTAGAGGTGTTGGAAGGAGACAAATTTCCTGGCCCCGCAATATACGCGACTGGACGGGCATAAGAAGTGTTGGAGAGCTGTTTCGTGCTGCCCAGGACAGGGACGCTTTCTCTCGGGTGATAGTCAACGTTGGGGGGACCTGACATGACACCAAAAGAAGAAGATTAAGAATAATGCTGTCTGGGATCGCCGCGTTTGAAATGATACATACACAAACATAATTTGTTACCAAGAATATCACATTTATATACATTTGTAAATCTATCCTCATCCTTATTTTAATATTACTTGTCATTAGTGTTTGAACAGAATCGTTTCTTAGAATCATACAGAAAATCAAAATACTTAATTAATTCTTAAAATTATACAGCATCTCTTTCTAATACTTTTAATATAAATACAATTGTTGAATGTAAAATATTTAGATTGATAATGCCCTCATAAGGCGAAACGCACCTCAGAAAATCAAAAAGGTTGAACTAAAAAACAATTGTTTTTATTTTCATATCTGTTTAATATTCGCCTTAAAAGTGTTACTTTGTACTGCAAATTAAGCTTTTAAGGCGTACCTTAACTTAAGTATTAAGTATTGACTCTAAATTCGGGCCATGAGTGCGTTTTGTACAAATGTTCGTGTAATACTATAACATTATACCCCGTTTTTTTGTAATAAGTACTGTATAAAATAAACGTTATGTTTTTGTTTTGGATAGTTATCATCGGCTTGGCCAATCATGCGCATTCAATTGGTATAATTGACGTCCCGCATTTACGTCACGTAGTACGTTTCTTATACGTATTTATGTTTTTTTAGTAGCTTAACTTTTTTAATTTAACATCTGAACGTGTAAAAAAGGACTATAAACCGTAACCGTATAAACAACTTTTCTCGAATTTTCCTGACATATTTATCTTATGGTTGGTTATGAGCATATACCTAATTAATGTATTGTTAGTCTTGGAGTCATCTTTTTTCATTCCTGCCAATATTTATTTTCTATCGAGACGAGGATGATTAGCGGAATAAAGATTCATCTGGTGTATACCTACCGCCATCTATGACTATTCAAGCAAAGCGCGGCGTAGCTGGGATACGCACCATTGATTAATTACAATGCACTGGCCGCATGCGCTTCTTCACTTTTTCTCCGACGTCGTATTCGTCAGAATTTGTTTTTCACTCATCATAAAATTTCAATCAGTATTATTCAACACTTTTAGGTATGTTAATTTAAAATAAATTCAGTATAAAACCATCATTTCGCATTTTCATTTTCAATTTAGCTTTGCATCATCTCATACAATAACCAAAATAAACTTATCCGTTAATATTAGCATATCATTCTTCTGATATTCATATACGTACACACAAATTATACCCTTATAGTATTGTAGCGGTACCTGTCCAACGCTGTGCCACGTGCCTATTGCACGACCCAGAGATTTGTTTCTATTAACACAATAAAAATCTCCACGCCATAAACAAATGGGTCGATCTAGGGACACGGTACGGTAACGCTACACCAGTCGGGCCTCTGCCGTAACATCAGGCAGTCCTGCGCGCGTCAATTATTTCTTTGCTCATCATTTGTTTCATTTACTTGTACATCTTTATGGCTCCCGGGACTTAACTCCGGGAAGAAATAAACATTAACAACCAGCCAACCTTCCCTAAAGTATAAAGGAGCATCCTTACCTACCTCTTACTTCACAGACAACTCTTCCAATTCCATATTCCCAAACTATGTTTTCTGCTAAAAGGATTTTACGGCATTGAGTACAAAGCCTTCTATCATATAAATATTCCTGAAATACTTCCCTAGAGAATTTAGCGATTTACTCTATATACTTATATCAAAACCTCAGAAGCGACAGGACGATGACATCAATGAGGTAGTGAGGACAAATGGCTGTCAGCACAAAATATGAATACGGGGAGAATATACCTGCTGAACAAGATGATACCTACATTATCCAACCAAATACCTTGATATGCCCTGTATGTAGATTTTGAGAAAATTAATGTGTTACTATGAAAAAATGCCTAATTAAGTACAGTAGGTAAAACCGGGTTACTTATACAGCAGTCGGCCAGGCTCTCTTCAGACAAATGTGGATGTTTTAGTTTTCGGCTTTGATAATATTCTGACGCTATATTCGCGTGTCGGTTAAATATTGTGTGATATAGGTATGTATTATGAAGTATTTTCGCTGGTACTAGAATACTTTGAATGGTTGCAGTAAAATAGGCACTAAGTACCAAAATTTCATTTTTCAAACTAAGTACGCAGCTTGGTTCTATATGACATCGCCACTAACCCCAGTAATGCATTATGTCCCTGCAATGTTGCATTTAGCGGTTATGCTCGTTTGAATATCGCGACTTCGCCAAATACCACGGCGTATTATTTTAAAAATGGCACTAAGTGCCATGGTCCGCTAACTTCAGATTGTACGAAATGGCTGACCAAGTAGGGTGCGCGTCGTTTGAGCTCCCCATACAAACAACAAGGAAAAAGTGTTATAAAGAATATAATGCAAATAAAAGAAGAAAAACACAAGGCATGGAATATACATCAATAACTCAAAATATCATTCCAGCAAAAAATACACCAGTAAATGAGGTATGATTTATTTTGTGTTTTGAAATTAACATTCATCCCGGTATGTTGTTACGGACAAGGGATACTGTTTGAATATGCTCAGTACTTACCTAATGTTAAACTACATAGACGGGCGCTGGGTACTTGGGAGTTGTTTGAAATGCATATTTCGCAACTTAATTACAGGAAACACAGAAAACTTTTTCTTCTAGTTTTTATGTAGAAAAGACAGGTAGGATGTATAGTATAGATTTTTCAAAAAAAAATCTCATAAAACTTATATATATGACATTTTTATTCACTATATATTGTTTTCCTCAGCTTGTCGGTCATGGTACTTAGTGCGTAATTTGATTCAAGCATTCACTTACTTTCATTTGAGTACAAAACAGAAGCAAAAAATCACAATATATAAATTAAAACTATAAATGTAATATAGTCGAATTGGAAAGACTGGATGCAATATTGTATTATTTATCCGAATGATATATGTATAACTTGAGAAATATTGAACCATGATTCAAAAATAACATACCAGGCACAAAAAAATCTTATTGGCGCAATCCTTTTTAAAATGATATTCGTGAGTGTCAATGCGATTTTCTTATTTCTTTTACTACTATAACTAATGCGTCGTAAACAACTTTTTAGTTAAAGACAGAGTTTTTTTCTTAAACCGTAGTATATCTGACAAATAATGCTTAAAAAGTTTCAATTATTTATTTTATGAAATGAAAATAAGCCTACGTGCGCAGATATAAATAATTTTTATGTATTTTTTTACAAAAAACAATTGGAATCAGTAACACCCGATTCTGCGTATTATTTTTTTATATACCTGGGTACTTATTGTAATAAATCTTGATATAGATGTTTTTGTCAATTGGGCTCCAGCTAGAGTTCAAGGCGTGTACCATAACAAACCGCTTTGACACAGTTCCTGCTTTAGCTATTTCAAAGTTTAATAATATTCGCTTATGTTTCGATTCAGGTATAAATACGCTAAAACAATATAGTTGGAGATGCGCGCAGTATATCAAGTGTAGTAAATTTAAATAAAGGAGAACAATCGAATAAGTATGTGTAAGCCGTGCGTACGAAGCCCTTTATTTATACCCGTAAACACCAACACAACGAAACAATGTGCGACGTATGCACGACTTTTACATACTAATTCGATTGTATTTCTTAAATGGAAAGACCTTAATGTTTACAGTAGTCATGCGTGGTGTAATTTAACAAATGTGTATTCTCTTCAGTGTGGCTTTATTATAACCGGAACACTCTAAGATGTCGGAAGTTAACAGTGTGTATTATTACAGCAGACATTGCATGATTAAACTGACACTGTTCGACATATGATGACCTCTCGGAACAGAACTTGTTCATACTTAGAGAACCTACTGAATAAGAGTTATCCTAAAGTTCGACATTTTAAATCACTTTTACTTTACGAAAAAATATTTATGAATGTAGGACCCACTTAAAGCAAAAACTAAATAAGCACTACGACGGATCTTTAGTAGTTTACCAGAATATCATCCACATTGAATCTTACTACATTAAAAGCCCTAGTCGCTTCTTGATTTCTAACAATGGTTAGTCTTTGATAAACGTGATGTCTCGAATACAGAAGATAACCAAGAAAACAGAAGAGTGGATAGATTTCTTTAGTGAAGAGTGTCCTCGAACATAGATGAAAAATATTACTACAAGAACAGAGTTAATAAATGGTCATGGGAAAACACCAGAAGCATACAGCATCCAAGGGAGGCAACTGGAGTAAGTCACTAATCTTGAATGAGGGATTAATGAATGAATGACGCTGTATGGTGACTGCAATTATGGTTTTCCGAGTGCCGTGAAGTTGCTAGAGAAGAAGCAAAAGAAAATTTTTCAATATTTCTAATTTCAGGAACGGTTACCCACAAGCGTCTTCTTGGCATGTCCGGCATGACGACCTGAATATACCTTGGAATAGGACAAATTGGATCTTGAATGAAAATGAAATAGCCCTTTCTCCTAGGGGAATGAATGCAAGGTCTCCTTGGCATATCCGGAGGAAAGGCGGCCACTGTATCTTGGAAAAAGACAAATTGGATCTTGAATGAAAATGGAATAGCCCTTTCTCCTAAGGGGATGAATAAAATGACAATGGTAAAGATGATTTCCTAAGGGGATGAGTGAAATGACGATGGTAAATGTTGTTGGGGGTTAAAATTTTAAGAAATAAAATTGACGCCCCGAACCTGATAGAGAATTATACCCTGTTTGTACCAAACAATTATTTGCGAAATCGAGGTCACACGCTATTTCATGTCCCAAAATGCAGAACGGATATAATGAATAAGCACATTATAACGCGTAGTGTGCAACTCCTAAATGAACTGAGTGCTCATGTCGATGTATTTGATTATAGCATTGAATGCATCAAGTAGCGGATCGCCTCCATTTAGGTACTCCAAGATATACTTGCATTGTAAATGCAAAAAAAAAAATTTTTAAAAATAAAGATAATTAAAGGACGATGATAAAGATGATTGTGCATGTATCTATCAATAATTTTGATGAAGTTTAATTATTTTGTGGTTATTTTTTTCAATACGAATAATAAGTAGATGCTTTTTTACTCCCTTTAGTCGTGGCTCTGCTTGTCTTCTTGTCTGACGAAAAAATTTTGGATCCATTTTAAACCCCTTTCCCGTGATCCAATCGAGCTGAAACTTTGCAAGCAGACTCGTGGCAACGATCAAGATGATCTGTCAAATTTTCGTTAAAAATTTTTTTTTTTTTTAAATAGAGTTGTGAACACGGAATACGTGTCACATCAAAATTCTTACTATTTTCAAACTAAGCTAAACGCTTGTGCTATGAAAATAGGACTAACTTGCTAGTCTGGAGTGAGGTTCGAACCCGCAACCTTTGGATCACGAGGCCAGTGTCCTAACCACAAGACCAACAAGCTACTGTAGTATATTTTAAAATTTTTAGAAATTTTGATGGTTTTTTCAAATTGGAATCATAACCAAAGTTTGATTACTAGCAACGGCGGCCCGATAACGTGGCGGAATATTTTCTAAATTTGAATTACTCCGTCGGTATACATAACAGGTACTTCACTACGAATGTCGAAAATCTAAATTGACTGACAAATGTTTTTAGAATTTAATCTTCAAAGCATGAAGTGTCTTATCAAAGCTCAAAACATCTGACATTTTAGTAATATATTAAATTACTGTAAGTTTAGTGTTATGTTATATGTTTTAATTCATCTTTAATTGTTGTTATATTTTACAAAGAAAGGGAGTATAATAAAAACATGGTTTTTATGGGTTACTTTTTTTTTACTTTATTGTGCACTAGATTATCTATATAAAACCAGTTCAGAGCGGTACTGGCATAAATTCTTCATTCTTTCACGTTGGCTAATAGTTAATCATATTCTCTAATGTGATAAGGACAACCTCGTAAGAAAGATGATTTAAGGCGATATCAGTACCTAAACAATGTATAAAAATAGTAAAATATACATTTTGCGTCCTTGTGTGTTGGGGCTTCGACTAGTATCTAGTATCGAAGAAATTAAAATTATTATTATCCTTCAGATTTCTTCAAGTTCGAAAGCTACAGTCGTGAATCCACTCAAATATATTGGCTTCAAATAGGCTTCAATGTAAAATATATTAAGTAGAAAATAAAATACATGGAATAAGCAATTTTTGTCGTTTATTCAACAACAAAAAAATATTGAAATGGTAGCGATACAGCAATAGCGAAACATAAAATGTTGAAAAAAAGTTACTGTCTTTACTAACAACGTAACAGATTAAGGGCCGGTTGTTTCAAGTTACCTTAAAGTAAGCGTAAATCCTAAACTCTAATTTGCACGAAATCACCCAGAAACGGTTGTTTCACGCAAAATATGTGTCAAATATTGGATTAGGGGTGTTGCAATTGTGTAAACTAAAAATTATAGACTAAAATAATTTTGTACATGGCATCACGTCATAAAATGTCATTTGACAGTACGCATATTTTTCGACACATGATGTTCACATCATCAACAATGCTGTTTTACTAAATAAGAAGTGAAGATGTCCACAAGAAGATGAAAGGATACTAGTGGGCAGCATTAGGCAACGAATGCAATAGGTTCGGGAATATGACGAAATGCGCCAGAAAGGTTAGATTATTGATGAAATTAAGTGTTTTCCTACTTATTTAGTGTTTGCGAGAACAATATGTTTTTTTTGAACTATATTGTTTTTCTTTAGTTTTTCTGTTTATAACATTTTCTTTGTTTGCAGGTAATAGAAAACTGAAGTCAAACACCAGGGGTTGTAGAGCCGAGTGTGATGATGATGATGTTGATTTATCTACAGAACTCATTATATAGATACCTACATGTACTTTGTCGTACTTTTCTACAAAATTCTCTTTTTAATTTTTTTTTAAATATTATTATTTGATATGGTAGTTACTTTGTGGTGTGACATGATTATTTTAATTTAAACTAAATTGAACTTTGTAATGCACACACGTTGAGTTAATTTAACACGATATCTCTGCTTCTCAGCATCTTCTCCTTAAAGACCACACAAAAAAATAACCCTCACTGATCCGCGACCCGTTACTCTACTCAAATATTTTCTTAATTTCTGTGTTTAGGTTAGTAATAAATTACACCTGATGATGAGAGAGAAACTATAGTCGTGTTAAATTAACTCAACGTGTGCGCATTACAAAGTTCAATTTAGTTTAAATTCCTATTATAAACATTTTATATACACCTACCTAACTAAATTATGGAAATAATAACTTGACATTTTGTGTGTTAGACACTTGTAAACTGTACAAGTAATTTGTAAACAATGCGTCTCTGAAAACAAATTCTTCTAGTGAGACAGGCATAGACCAAGCCAAATTGTGTATCAACTGCAAATAAACTCTAAATAAAAAAGAAAATGATTTTTTTTAAATAATGACATTTTGTTTATTACTGTACTAAAACTGAGCAAAAATTGAGACTGATCATAGATAAACTGAACAGACTATATGAATTAAAAAGACATAGGTTTGTGTTGGAGGAAAGCAGCATTGATGACAAAGATGGAGGTGTGTATCCAGCGACGGACACAGGTAGGCTTAAAAAGAACAAGATCATGTACCACCAAAATACTAGCGACTTTGACAGTCACGAAATTTCATGTACTTGTGATATGTGTAACTCCTTGAAGCAACAAGTACACTTCCATCATATTATTTGTACATTTACATTACACTTGTACTTCAACCAAAGACATTGTATAAAATCGATGTTAAGACTACAAAGTATTATCAAGCTTAATATATTGACAGATATGTTACAGCCGTTACAGACAAAAAGATAACAGATTGACGTCATCTACACTGATTATTTAAAGACGTTTAACAATGTTTCACGCTTGATACTTATTGTACAATCAAATGAAAAACCTCGAGGTGCATGGCGATCTGCTCAGATGGTCCATATCATATTTAATGAAACTGTTACGATACAGTTGCAGAGAGAACGAGTCTAATTTTTCGTTTGAACCATCAGGAGTTCCCCAGGGTCCACATGTGGGACATTACAACTCAACGTCTTTGATTGGTCGAGATCAAATTTGATCTTGACCAATGTTAAATAACGTAAATTTGTCCTCTTCACGGATTATAAAAAAATACTTATAACATATTTCTGTTTGTTTAAAATTTTTATTCTTTCTTTCTATATTATTAATATGCCTTAGTATATCATAAATATTTATCATTGCTGACATGTTTCTGTTTGTTTAAATTTTTTTTATTCTTTCTTTCTATATAATTAATATGCCTTAGTATATCATAAATGTTTATCATTACTGACATATTTCTGTTTGCTTAAATTTTTTATTCTTTCTTTCTATATAATTAATATATTTCTAAATGTGGAGACCTGTAATTGGCCATCTATATTGTATCAATGTTTTCTATGCTTTTTTTTTTGTGCTGTTGGTCTTCCATAAACATTAAATAAATAAAAAAATAAACAAAATAGAATAACGCCGATCCTTTCAAAATGCATAATGATTTGAACAAACTGTCACTTACTGGATAGATAATAACTTAACGTTAACAAGCAGAGATACGTAGGTACAGAACTAGTGACGTAGATGTAATGGCGACAGGTATCCAAGATTTATTAATCTCTGGAACAGTGCTCACGCGTGCGTCAGAAGCCTGAACGTTGGTTGGATCTACTTGAAAGAAGTATATTCAGGAGAAATTTCGGAATGGAAATAAAGGGGCAGATGTTAGTCAGCAACATTACAACTATAATAAGACGTAAGTCACAATATTCATAAATTTGGGGAATCTAATAGAGAGATGCGCAACCCCCGAAAAGGTACGAAGATTTTCATGAGATATTCGAGTGACAAAACAGTAGGAGCGACATTCTAAAACCGTTGATTAGGTCATAAATGGGATACAAATAATATTTATTAGATATTAGTGAATAAAATTTCGCGATATATCTATTTATTTATTTATTTATCCTAAAATAAACTTTGTATAAACCACACTCATGGTTTTTAAACGTCTACTGGTTTCGATACTGAAGGGTGGGGGTTTGGCTCATTTGTGGCGGTGAAGAGGGGAGCGGAGAGGAGAGGGAAAACTAACCCATAAAAACCAAGTTTTTATTATACTCCCTTTCTCATTTATATGGTTTCCAATTTGAGAAATTCTTTAAATTTCCGAAAAATTTAAAATTATACTACAATAATTTTAAAAAATTAAACGAAAATTTGTTAGATCATTTTTATTGTCGCCACGAGTCTGCCTGCAAAGTTTCAGCTCGATTGGATCACGGGAAAAGGGTTAAAAATCGATCCAAAGTTTTTTTCAGCAGACAAGCAGACGCTATGTAACATAACACTAAACTTACAGGAATTTAATATATTTCTAAAATGTCAGATGTTTTGAGCTTTGATAAGACACTTCATGCTTTGAAGATTATATTCTATAAACATTTGTCAGTCAATTTTTGATAGATTCAATTATCAGCAATATCATACCTTATGAATTTCCAGCGTCAAATGATTTAAAATAGTCAGAATCAGATTTGAGTAATGTAGAATTCTTCAAAACTAGGCAGAAATCTAAAAGAATTAAATTATTATTCGATTTCTTCCCAAAAACCGAAGGGTGCTGTCATCTGTGAACTAATTGTTAAGTTTTCGAAATTCGTAGTTAAGTACTACCTATAAAACCAACGGAGTAATTCAAATTTTAAATATTCCGTTCATTATGACGTCATCAATCCGCTGTTGGTTTTCTTGCAAAGTTCGGTTCAAACAAAATATAACGTTGGTGTTTTGATTTAAACTTGGTATGGAAGTTGATATTTTTTAAGTGAGTATACCTATATTTTTAATTTTAATGGTTTCAAGTTTTTTTTAATCATATCGGTTATTCTATTCATTTGCTAGAACATTTGTATGGTTTTCAATTTGAAAAAACCATTAAAATTTCGAAAAATCCAAAATTATACCATAATTATTTAAAAAAAATTTAACGAAAATTTGTTAGACCATTTTCATTGTCGCCACGAGTGTACCTGCAAAGTTTCAGCTCGATTGGATCACGGGAAAGGGTTAAAAATCGATCCAAAGTTTTTTCGACAGACAGGCAGACGAGCCGACAAGCAGACGCTACGAGTTAAAAGAAAGGGAGTAATGAAGTTGATCTATTAAATCATTCCGGGATATGTAAATATAATAATTGTAATGACTGTTCAGTCTTTTGTATAGGTAAATGGTTATTTTAATATTATACTTTAATATCTGAAGTTATTGTGCGTCCGTTCTGACGCAGATACAGTTCAGTATCGAAACCGGTAAACGTTTAAAATCAATCAGTGGGGTATATAATTTTCTCAAATTAATAAGTAAAGAAAACATAAGTATTTGAGTTATTTTTAGTTGTACGTTTAAAAATACGTAATCGATTGAATTACTCTATACTTATACTACAGAAATCACTATCATTACAGAGTCATTTAAGAATTAAATTTTTGCATGCAAAACAAATCTGCAAAAGGCATTTAGCTATATTTATAAAGGTTTTCCGTTTTTGTTTGCGTGTATAATGCATGTACAAAGTTTATTTTTTGGGATTTTTCGATAGTTTTTAATTTTTTTTACGATAAGAAATATTTTTTTATTTTATTTAAATCATTAGTATTGAAAAGTTTTAATTTTATGGATTTTTGGATGGAATTTCTTTTTATAAATGGTATATAAAAGTCAAAAATAAAATATTGAGTACGCTGTCAAACAAATCGCAAAGGGGGTTACTATTTTTGAAATGTCTATCAGAAATCATTTGTTTTCCTATTTTGGACGAAATCTAAATTTTTTTCAACGGAGAAAAAAGATTTTTTCACAAGAGATAGGAACGTTTTTTTAAAAGACAATTTAGGTACTAGGCGATCTGGTTGGAAGTTATTATTAAACTAAAAAAATCAGGGACATCTCCTTTAGATATCTACTTCTAATTTCGCTTTGATTTATAGTTGTGTGTATGTATTAAGCTAATGTGGCTTAGTAGGTATTTTTGGTTATGTTTTAGAATGATTACGTAGATACGGGTTGGAACTACATAAACCACGCAGAGAAACTATTGGAAAGTGATAAGTTATACCTAATGCTAGACATGGCAAAGTTTTTTTGACAGTTTTTTTTTTTTTGATAAGTTTATGACATTTTGACTGCAGCTGTTTGACACGATATTATTATGGCCTGTGTCTGCGAAATGAGACACAGTGAGATAAATCTCAATACTTAGATTGAAAGTTTTTATCACCGCATTGAAGAATTATCCTTTTAAGTCATGTTTTATAAGCATTGACGTATTATAATATAGACACGTTATTCCCACACTAGCTATGTAGCAAATATTGCATTGAAAGATAACAAATCAAGTAATCACGTAAAAATCAGGTAATTTGAAGTCACGGTGACTAAAATAACATAGGTACTAATTCTTACAATAGTGTACTATACTCTGTTCCTTTTTCTCCGGAACTTTTTTTAGGCGTAGCATCGCGCCCGATCTACAGTTTATTATATCATTGTTTATAAGTGCTTGTTTTTAAATTACTTAAAATGTAATTTTATTTTATATTTTTTTTAGTTTAGGTCATAAAAACATGTAATCAATTCTAACCACACTTAGCTGAAATTAATAAAAATAAATTATCGCTTTCTTGATCATCTCATCGCTTTTTTTCGCTTTAGAAGACGTCACCGTGGAATCGTAGCTGGCTCTCTCACATCGTCATCGCTTCTCTTCTGCCAGTCTCTTCTACCCGCTTCCGCCTAGCCATCTCTGTCGAAGTTAATAAAATAACCGTACCGATCGCACGTTAAGGCGGCACATTCACTACAAATGCATATTTCGGCGTTTTTTTTTACGAAAATGTGGGTTTTTACTATTCATTTCGAAATCAAGAAATAGTCAATATTAATAAAGTTATAATGTTTTAAATTTGCAAGAAATTTTTATGTTTTTTGTTGATTTTAAAACACTTTTTATCTAAATAAACAGATGATTTTAAACAGTACATTCTATTTATTCTCGTATTTTGAGGCATTACTCACTTAATAAAAGAAATTTTTTTTTATAAAAACACCTTAATTATTATTTAAAAATAAATATTCCAAATAATGAAATGCGCCAATAAATGACGCAGTTGCCGACGGCATTCTGTGTTATAATTACGTCATTTATTGACACATTTCATGCTTTGAATTTTTATTATTAAATATCAACTAAGGTATTCTAAGCAAAGCCTCAACATACAGGAATAAATAGAGTATACTGTTTAAAATCATCTCTTTATATAAATAAAAAGCGTTTTAAAATCAACAAAAAACGTAAAAAATTATTGCAAATTTAAAACATTATAATTTTACTAATATTGAATATTTCTTGATTTCCTTAGTAAAAATTCTAGATAATGAAGTATATTTTATAGGTATAAAAAAACATATTATGCCAACATATAAATATTCATAAAAAATTAGCGCCGCCTAGGATACTAAAAACGATTTTTTAGCCGCGGCCTGTCGATTAATGCTTATATTTTATTAATTATTGTAAATAATGTCCAGTTTATTACTTTTATATAATAAAAAAAGTTTTATGTAAGTTGTTGCCCTAAAAAAATTGTCTAGAGTATACATTCTGATATTAATGAATAATAAAAACCCACATTTTCACAAACATGCATTTGCGTGAATCAACACATTCGGAAATTTCGCACGACATAAAAAAAATTAACAAAAATTTTAAGAATTTCGAATTTTGAAATTTCGTGTGGCATTAAAAACATCACGGTAAAAATATAAAAACCGCTTGAATTCACTGAATTCGTTTGATTTTAAAATATTATTTTAATAATTAAGCTGATTTTCTAAAATTATTAATGAATGATTATTGTACCTACTGTTATCATTTCAGAGTTGGTCAAAAAGTAGGTGAAATATTGATTACAAGATTTAACGCAGACAGAAATATATGGTTTTCCTTAATTCAGTTTAATGATTGATTTTAATAATTAATTTAGTTAGTAACGGTGAGTAAATAACTCCATTGACAATTAGTCTGGAGTCATAGGTGGGTCGCAGTCACAACACCGCGCAACACGTCTCGTCCAGGTCGTGTCGTATTTATTATAGAAAAGTAGTGTCTGCAATTTTTACTCATTTAACAGAGTTGAAAAATAACTTCTAACGCCTACTTCGAAGAAGAGACGAAAAAGTTCAACAGGATAAACTGGATTTAAAATCCATTTTAAGACAACATTCCGACTGAAATGTCAATAAAAGCAAGTGAAGAGCTTATTGATTTATCAGAAGATACGTCCCTGAAAAATACTTTTAATCGCAAAATTCTGGCTTTTAGTTGACAATTATCTCTGCTTTCTGACGAAGCGATGAAAATCCTCCTCCCCTTCACTACCTCATGTGAAGTGGAATTTTCTGCCATGGTTTCTATTAAGACTAAAAACGAAAGAAATTGGACGTATCGAATTCACTGCGATTAAAAGTGACTAAAATTGAAGTCGACGCGATAATATTTGGACGTTTTTCTTTTTTTCTCAATTGTGTGAAGCCTTCTAAAAGGTGAATTGTAAAAATAAATTTGTATTAATATTATTGCAGTGAAATTCTATAGTATGCCTAGCGTTCCTAGAAGGGCTGTGATTAAATACAAGCTTCATTAGATCTAGACTATTCAAATATTCATTAAAAATTTTGAAGATAACGGACAATATTGTTAATCTGATAAGACAACAGTTAAAAATTGTTTTAACTGTTAATATAAATTGATTAATTATTAAAATGAAACGCCATACTTTGCCTAGTGTTCCTAGAAGGGATATCATAGTAGAATAGTAAATGCCTTGGATCTAGAATATTGAAATAATTACGAATTTATTTAAAGATTAAAGTAAGATTTTCCATTTTTCTTTTATCACAGAATATCTCAATCCAATTAGAGACATAAAGCTTATAGTTGATGTTTTGGTGTCTGTAATTTACAGACACCAAAACTAACTAACCATCACGCCGTTTCCCCGCAGGGGTAGGCAGAGAGGATTGAACGCCACACCCTTCTATCCTGGCACACCACTTTTGCTTGGGCCACATTCATACATCTTCTCATACAAGTTCTACGGTTGTTGCGGCTTTTATCTTTCTCACTTTTCACATGGTTACAATATGAATTGGGAGGTGGGTCTCTAAAATTTAATTATTTTTTTTGGTGGGTCGCGGTCCTGTCAACTTTGGGAACCACTGGTCTGGACAGAAGTGACGAGCTGTCTCCGTATTCGATTGTGGCAGGCTATACGTGGTTACTGGTGCATTTATATACACCATTTACTGACTAATCCTGCACCAGCAATTTGAGACACGTCCTATCCCCTGACGCGAGTTCCCAGTATTGCATCAATCAAGAACCTCGTGTGTTAGGAATCATATTTTCAATGGTGTCAAATTGCGGCATCTCCTATTAAAGCGCATTATTTAATATTAAAACTTTAAGAAAGAGAGAAAGCAATATACGCACGAAAAAAAGAATATCCAGGAGTATAGAAATTAGAGTATCCAGGAAAATAGAAATAGTAGTAGCCAGAAATATAGAAATGTGTGTATCCAGGATAGTAGAAAAAGGAGTATCCAGGTATATAGGAATAGAAATAATATGCAGTAAGTTAACATTTTTTTTTTTATAATTTAATTTAACATTTTTTTACAGTAAAGATAGCGACAGTCTTTTGCAATGGTATTTCTCTTCTACAAGAGTAATAAAACTCGTGAGTAGGAGATGAGTATCATTATAATGTATTAAATAGTAAATAAGTAGTACATAAATGTATATAAGAAGAAAAATGTAACTAATATATAATAATTATAATGTATTTATGTGGGACAACAATTAAAAAATGAATATAGTAAAGAGATATAGAATAAAATTTTAAGATAATAACAGTGCACACCGTAAATAATATTTAATTTAAAACTATCTATAATTAAAGAAATATTCTAAAGAATTATATAATAAAAAGTTTACACAATTAAGTAATATGTAAGTAGATAACATAATATAAAATAAAAATTTAATTAATTCTGATGGGTTTTTTTATTATTTTTTTAAACATATACTTATTCTGAAAAATATTTAAAAAAACAAAATATATATCTAATAATATTCATATCACAATAAATATCAAATTATTAAAATGTTAATAATCATAAATATTTTGTCACACAAATTTAATTTTTTTCTCCAAGATGTATGTTTACTTAAAAGTCACACTTCAATACAAGTTATCACTGCACGCGCCGGTACCCAGAAATATAGAAAAAAAATGCCTCTCTACACAATTCTACACCCTCTGACCAATCATAACCAAATTATGTACGCATTTTTTATCTTTAGGACATCGCGTAAAACATGCTAGGATATAACTTACCCCCTCCCCCGACCACGTTATCTCTCTCCCCTATATAAATTAGTGTCATATTATTAATATTGATAGCCAACCATTTTTAATTTTACAAGTTACTCTTTATGACCCTGACGAAGATAAACTAACCCGCTCTTTTTGGACTTAACGTCGATTAAATGAAATGGCAATGGGCAGCCTGCATAGCTCGGAGGACAGGCAATCGCTGGACGAATGCAGTATGTCAGTGGAATAAAGAAGCCGAAAAACTGCCCTAAAACCCGTCGGACTAACGGATTGTCAAATTCTGCAGAAATTGGAGCAATTAATGGATAGAGAAACAAGGGAGGCCTTCATCTAGATATATGCTATTTATTATAATAAGTGATTGCGCTTTCCCGTTTCCGTGAACTTAACCAGCTTCAGAAAATTGTATTTCTCTGTGTACGCTACTAGAAGGAAATAAATCAGTGGTTCCCAAAGTTGACAGGGCCGCGACCCACCAAAAAAAATAATCAATTTTCGGGACCCACCTCCTGTCTCATATATTCCCAATATATATTGTAACTATGCGAAAGACTGTTCATTCGTCCAAATATAATCGAAATTTTTCATTAGGAAAAATATTAATATGTGATATTTTAATGGGAAGGATGCATTTGTTGCCTATTTCGTGTCATAACAGCATTAGCGTCAACTTCAATTTTAGTCGCTTTTAACCGCAGTGAATTCGATGCGTCCAATTTATTTATGTATTTAGTCTCAATAGAAACCATGGCAGAAAATCCACTTCACATAAGTATGAGGTGGTTTAAAGCGATGTATTCACTAGGGGACAAATCGCGAAACATTCCGCTCGGCATGTCGCATCAACATCTACGCTCATGTTGATGTTATGATGTTATTGATGTCAAATGACCGCGTCATTGTCGGGGACAATGACGCGGTCATTTGACGTGTACACACCGAGACTCGCATATCTTGTCGCGGAAATGTCACCCGATGGGGTTACGATGACAGCTGCGGTATCTCATTTGGCGAAAACGGGGTTCCGCGCAATTCGAAATGTTTTTTTGGGTCGCAATTTCAAATTAACGAGGTTTTACTGTAGTAAATTGAATATTATTAAAAACAAGGTCCTTTTTGCAAATAATTATTGATTTCCAGACGTCGCGGAAATATATCGCCCTATGAGGTTATGATGACAGCCGCGTATCTGTTTATGTTAATGAGTTTATCGAAACGTAAGAGGAGAATGCGAAATTATTTACTGCAAAGAGAAAGAAAGAGACGGACATTCTTGCGATCTTCGATCGATACAGTCTCGCTGACTTCGAACACAACGATTTCGTATTCCAACTTTTTCCCCGCATTGTCCATCTTGACTGCTAACAGGCCGCATGCGTAATATCACTTGTATATACCAATTGTACTGACTATCTCCGCGGAATGGTTGCAGTGAGCAGCGCTCGGTTTCTGGTACCTGGTGGCATTTCGTCCAACTTGCCACGGCACCGTAAATTCGCCCAGCTCTTGTTGGAACGCCGACGTGGCGGGATGCAAAAGAAAACACAAAAACCGACAGTGCACGACGTTGCATAACGTACAGTAGACTCTATGCCGCGCGTGCTGTTGAGGGTCAATTTGTCCCCTAGTGAATACATGGCTTAAGGGGAGGAGGACTTTCATGGCTTCGTCAAACAAGCAAGGATAAATGTCAGCAACTAATAGCCAGAATTTTGATAATTGCTTGCGATTAAAAGTATTTTTCAGCGACGTATCCCCCAATAAATCAATAAGCTTATTCACTTGCTTTTCTTGACATTTCAGTTGGTATGTTGTCTTGAAATGGATTACAAATACAGTTTATCCTGTCGAACTTTTTGATCCCTTCTTCGAAGTGAGCGTAAAAGTTATTTTTCAACTCTGTTAAATGAGTGACAATGCAGACACTACATTGACATCTGGTTGCACTTCGTTTTCTGCACTAAACATGACATGACCCGGACAAGACGTGCTGCGCGATATTGTGACTGCGACCCATAGTTTGGGAAACACTGAGATAAATGGTGAATTCTGGCAAATTTTATTAAATTTGGGTAGTGTTTTGAATTAGCTGACCACCATATGTTATGGTCGCGACTACAGTCAATTCGAATTGTCTTCAAGTAATAGTCAATGTTTTTTGGCATTTCGTTGAAACAATCCAAAAATCACAGCTTTGCGAGTGACACTTCGTCCAAACTCATCACCTTCGTTGATTTTAGCGACTGTTGGAACAGTCATCGCGAGACATTTTTTCATCATCAGGATTTTCTGTCGGGCTCTTTCAGCTTCAACAGCTCCCAAACATTATGGATCTTGTCTTATCGGCCTGAAAAACCTTTGCAATTCAGCTCTCAGCTCCATGTATGATGAGTCAAAGTGGAAGCATCATTCGCTCACTTATCTTCCACTTAGCTCGGATGTTAACATATCGCGACCATGGACCGAGTATTCGGCGGCCGGATATTCAGCTACCCGGCGGATATTCGGTATCCGGTATTCGGTCAAACCACTATCCGTTTCATCTCTAATAATAATAATAATCGGATAATTTATACAGGGTTATTTGGAAAACATTAATAACCTCGCAGGACTGTATTCCTACCTTGATTATGAGTCGTAAATGTTCAAACTATCATGACCTAATATCAATAGTTACCTGCGGCGATATGTGACATCAAAGTTTGAATTTTTTTCAATATTTCTCACTTTTTTTTGTAAAACGTTGGACTATCATTACAGTAACTTATGTAGAATATGAAAAAGTCATTCCCTTGAATAAAAGACAAATAAAATAATAAAAACCTTCGAATTCCAATTGGAAAACATTCCAATTGAAAATTTTTCAGGGTTATTAATCATTTTATTTAACTTGTATTGAAATGAATTAATTTTTCGTAATCGACATAAGTTACTGTAATGATAGTCCAACTTTTTACAAAAAATAAGTCAGAAATATTGAAAAAAAAATACAAACTTTGATGTCGCATATCTCCGTAACTATTGATATTAGGTCATGATTACTTAAACAATTCCGACTCATAATCAAGGCAGAAATATAGTCCTGCGAGTTTATTAATGTTTTCCAAATAACAATACAGGGCCTAATACAGATACTTGTGGCACTCCTAGAGCTTTCTATACATTCTGAGTATTTATCGTTTACTTTAGTTTGTTGTTTTCAGTCTTTTAAATATTCTGCTATGCAGTTCTTGGCTTTATTTGAAAATTCTATTTTTTGTAATTTATCTAGTAATGTATGTCTATCTATTGTCTCAAAAGCTCTTTTAAAGTCTAAGAAAATGGCTATTGTGAAATTATTATTTTCTATTTCTATTTTTCATTCTTCGATTACTACGTTTATTGCAGTTTCGCATGAGTTTGCTTCTCGGAATCCCGATTGTTCCTCGCATAGTATACTACATTTCTCAATGTATTTTACAATCTGTTCCTTTATTATTACTTCAAGTATTTGTTCATATTTGGGCAGAGTATTTATTGGCCGGAATTCTTCACACTCTTACACATTTTGTCACATTCTTAATGCGGGTTGGTCACAATTTTTACAATAAATACAATACTCTACTCTAATGAAAATGTTCAAGGATACCCGTCACATACATCACACAGCGCGTGCAACCACCGTTATCATTAGTCACTTAAAATTGCATCCATCAAAGGTTAGAATCGAGCTCGTGACCCCCGGGTCTACAGTCGAGCAGGTCACCAATTGAGGCACTGATTACGTTCGATCACATTCCCAGGACCCGGCGGCGAGGACGGGCCGCCGCCGGCCGCCGCCACTGACGAGACAGCGCCATTTTAATGGCAGGTTGACCTGTAATTTGATTCGCTGATTCTCCTCCTCCCACGCCGCTGCTGGCTGACATTTCACATGAAATCAATTGGACGTCCCACGCCCGTGCGCGAGTGTGGGGGCACGCACACGGCCTCGGGGAATGCGGACGCTTTCAGTCGGAAAATTACGTTATTTCATGAGGGATCGTGTGACCAGTAATGGAGGAGCTATTCAATGAGAGCTGACCCGCTAATGGCGAATTGACCAGGTCTATTGCAGCGCGAAATCGGTGCAGACAATCGGCGACGGCGTTTTATAATAATACAAACAGAAAGCAATCGGCTTTGTTGAAATTATAATTAGGTAATAAAATATGGTCCTCACAAAGAAAAGTGTAGTAAAGCTCAAACGCACGCAACGATCCATGGAGAGGTCCATTCTTGGAGTAAGCCTAAGATATAGAATTAGAAATGACGAAATTAGGTGCAGAACTTGAGTAGTGGATAGCATGGATCGTGTAGCGAAGCTAAAATGCATGTTGCAAGGCAGGATGCTACAAGATGGCCTCCCATAGTTCTGGAATGCAGACCAGAATAAAAGAGGCATCGGAAGACCTCAAAAGAGATGGGCCGACGACAACCGCTGTGGGGGAAAAGAAATGGCTACAATTAGCAAATAACAAGGAAGGATGGAAGGGTATGGAAGAGGCCTGTATCCAGCAGTGGAGAGATGAAGGCTGAAGAAGAAGAAGAAGAAGAAGACTATCATTGGGAAATAGTACAACTTAATGCAAACAAATATTTGGAGCCAATAATAGATAAAGACGTAAATTAGACGCAGAATTCGGTGAACCCAACATTGTACTAGGTATCAAGATGGCCGGCTTGACTCAACTTCTGGACAGCCGTTTGTCCGACAGCCTACTGCTGAACAGCCCATCTTCCCGACTTGACTACTGTGTTGTTGCATAAGTTTTCACTTGTTTTATAAGTAATGAAAAATATTTATTCTGTTATTTGTAATCTATAATATAATGTACATCTATTGTCATAACTGTCTCCCACATTTCTACCACCATATTTATTCCATTAAAGTAAAATTTCATTAACTGATGTAAAAAATGAGTCAAGGGATGTTTTTACCTGCGCTCTTGTATTTATTTTTTTGTTATTTAATTTTTTTATAGGGGCCTGAATTGGTCATAGTTTGAAGTAAGGAACAAGATCTGGAGAATAAGGTGGGTGCTTAATAACATCTCGAGCTTATGTTGTGGGCCGTTATCGCGCAATGTCTTGGTGAAAAACTACACCATTTCTGTTTGTCAAATGAGGTCTATCATTTTTAAGTGCAGTGTTTAGTTTTGTCAATTTTTCACTGTTCCATTCAGCTGTAATTGTTTGGTTATAGTAAAGAAGCCCATTAAAAACAGCCTTGCAATCCACCAAACACAGGGTTGGAAAAATTGAAAATTAAGAATTCAACGAAACGTCGAGAATCGTTTCTCAGAAAAACACACGGTTCGTATAAAATATCCGCAACCAGTTACAGTTAAATATTGTTACCTTTGCTTTTATACCCCTCTCATATGCTAACATCAAAAATAGTGATATTGATGGATTCAGCGTTGTTTCGAAAAACCGTTGTTTTGAAAAACTTCAATTTAACATTTCACCTGTCGATGACAGATTCTGATACTCTCGAAACTCGTGTAGTAAAATATAATTAAACTCACGTAGAGATAACAAAGTTTATGTTTTCTAGCCATTTTAATGATCATGGAAAAATAAATTATTCTAATTCTAGAAAATTGGTTTAGAAAAATTATGGTAATGAATGACGAAACAAAGAACTTTGTAATGTAAATTTTGGAATTTTTTTGATCTATTTACAGATTTCGAAGAAACTGAAGTATTAATATTATGAAAAACACAACTTCAATATCTGATGAATATTTTTCCACTTAAGATTCCATCCCCTTCAGATGACATTCCATAATTAACACCTCCGACCCCCCTCTCATCACCATCCCCTTCACCGTAACACGCTTGCATGATTTATCCTTTTCAATTTTAGTACACAAACAATCCTGAAGAAGAGAACATTGTGTATTGTATAATCTAATAAAGTGGTGAAAACAAAGTGATTTGTGTTTCATTTTAATAATTACTGTTTATACGGACCAAGCATATGACAGTAAAATGCATTGGGGTCAATGTTAGATAAGATCTGGGTACAGTACCTACATTAATTTTGGCCTCGATGCTTTTTCTAGCGCTCATATGGATGAATTTTTTAAACCTACACAAATTGAATTCCATTAGAAATTTAAAAAAAAATCTGACGTATTACGCAAAAATGTTATCGAGGAATACGGAAGCACTATGCCGACGCGCGACGGCATGAAAATAAAGCCAAGCGGGGGTTATTATTACATGCTTTTATTTAGCTCTCTTTGTCTGTTTGCTGTGGTGAAATATTATAATTGATTTTTACAAACTTCGCAACAACCTAGAGCACTGCCATTTAACATTTACGTTAAGTAAATGACATTATTAAATAATTATTAATTAATAATTAAAAAGCACAACATTTCTTTTATCCGTTTGTACATTCCCAGCGGACGAAAATAAATATCACTTTTTTCACGCTTGCGACAGGTCATGTTATTAGATTTAATTTGAAATTATGTTATAAGAGTTAAAGCTTTTACACACAACGGAAATAAAATGGAATGAACAATACATAGTACAAAACAAAAACTACATGAAATTAGCACCTAACCTTATTAATAACCCAACGAAACTAGATGAAAGAACTCATGTTATGCTGTGAAACAAGTAACAATTGACAACTTGAGAACTCAACAAATCCATTCATTCAATGTTAGGGGAATCCTCGATAATAGAGTGCGTAGGTGGGTTCGGATACACGGTGCACAGCCAAACCGTAATTTGCGTTGCGTTCAGTTGTATATAGTTTTTAATATTCGTACGACGTAACGGACCGACATTTTTCTAATTATTATTGGATAAACTGCAAAGTAATAATATTCTTACGATACGTACTCAGGGGGGGCCTTCTATCTAGCAATGGGTCCAATTCTTTTTTCCATGGCGTATTGTCCCGAGAGTCTAAGACAATAATAACTAAACACAATCGAAGTCTTTCAAATTCAATAAGAATGTGGAATTAACTAAGCGGACACAATAAATGTATGCTGAAGACAGTTATTTTGACAAGCAAGATGTGACCATAAAAACTAGCGGACCCACGCGTTTGATCATAAACAAGCGATAGGTAAGAGTAAATCGAAATAGAAAAGTACCTACCTACATATTTGTAAAATATTCAGGAGTAGAAAATAGTGTGAATCACGAATTCTGTGGGAATTAAAGAATAGTGCTCCGCTAAAATTCGTGTCCAGTGATTTGAGTAAGTGAGTAAAACTTTAATTAATTTCATTCGCTTCCCACATCCACGATTAGTAATGGCCAAACCGTTATTTAACCGGTTATTTTCGGTACAGATATTTGGGATTTGTATCTGATAGTATCGATGATTGATAACTAAGATATAACTGTCGAATAGTGCTGATGGTTGCCCGTCAAATTATAAAAATATAGTTGCCAATCATCAATGCAATCAGATACAATTCTCAAAAACCGGTTAGTGTGTTACTGGTTATTAAAATACCATCACTAGCTACTATCCCGTGACAACATATTGTTTTCCTCTGGTCATAACAGTCATACATATTCATACAATTATTGTGTTTCCAATGTCAATATATTAGGTCCTTACATATGAAATTGACGTTTTGCCGTACTGGCAAATTTGATCTCAAATATCTTCTCTTTGGTTAGGAATTCCAAATCCAAATTTATACAGTTATTTACTCATGTATTTGTGTTTTGAAAATTATAATTCATTTGTTTTTTTCTCAATTGTTTTTTTCTTTGCGTCACTCAGTTTACAAAATGAAAAACTTGAAATATCGCGTTATTTACGAGTACGAGTTCCACCGTGGCACCAGTGCTGCAGAAACGGCTCGAAGGATTAATGATGTGTATGGCGACGGTGCCGCAAAAGAAAACACAGTGCGTTTTTGGTTCCAACGTTTTCGTTCTGGAAATTTCGACATGCAGAACAAGCCCCGTGGACGGCCGGAGACCAAAGTTGATAATGAAGAATTGAAGGCTATTGTGGAAGCGGATCCATCGCAAACCACATCCGAGTTAGCTGCAGGCTACGGTGTTAGTGATAAAACTATTTTAATCCACTTGAAGAAAATTGGTAAGGTGAAAAAGCTTGAAAGGTGGGTACCTCACGAATTGAGTGAAGCAAATCAACAAACGCGCGTTGACTGCTGCGTTGCATTACTCAACCGGCACAATAATGAAGGGATTTTAAATCGAATCATTACCTGTGATGAAAAGTGGATCCGGTACGATAATCGGAAGCGCTCATCGCAATGGCTGAACCCTGCCGAACCAGCCAAACCATGCCCCAAGCGAAAATTGACTCCAAAAAAGTTACTTGTGAGCGTTTGGTGGACTAGTGCTGGTGTCGTTCACTACAGCTTTCTTAAATCTGGCCAGACGAGTACGGTAGATGTCTATTGTCAGCAACTGCAAACCATGATGGAAAAGCTAGCTGCTAAACAACCGAGGCTGGTTAATCGCTCTAGGCCACTGCTGCTTCATGATAACGCTAGACCACACACTGCACAACAGACGGCTACCAAATTAGAGGAGCTTCAATTGGAATGTCTAAGACATCCACCGTACTCTCCGGACCTTTCCCCAACAGATTACCATTTTTTTCGAAATTTGGATAACTTCTTGCAAAGGAAAAAATTCAACTCCGATGGGGCAGTTCAAACCGCCTTCAAAGATTTTATTGATTCCCGTCCGAATGGTTTTTTTAGTAAAGGGATCGATGAACTACCTATGAGATGGCAAAAGTGCATAGATAGCAATGGTACATACTTTGATTAAATAAATATATTATAATAAAAAAAATCGGCTTTATGTTCCTCCCATACTAAACCTCAATTTCATATGTAAAGACCTAATATTTTTGCTGATGATATTAAGTTTCACCTTAAGTTAGCGCTAGCCCTATAGGTACAGATACTCATGCTTATTTTTTAGCATGCTCAAAACTAGCATGCCCTTACAACTGTACACACTTGCTCATTATTAGCATGCTTATTTTAACCATGCTCATAAATAAGCAGGCTAAAAGCTAACAATCAAACACACGTGCTTATTACTGGCATGCTCTTGTCATAAAATAGAGAAGAACTCTAGTTCAAAATTGAAACTTTGCAAACTGAAACAAGAAATTCGAGTGAACCAATAAATGAAAACAGTTCCCGAGTTTCCATCCGCACATTTTTGATTTTAGTTTTGATAATTTTTATTGTAAGATTTGAATCATTCATGTCTTTTAATAAAGTTCCATAAACATTATTTCTTGCTATATTATTTTTACACAGCGGTGACCGAGTATTCCACAGACATTCGTGATTCCTATAATAAGTCACGAAAATTAATGTTTTGTCATCTCTCCAACGCGCCATATTTGTTTCATCTGTCGCGGACTGAAAAGATCGCATTGATAATCGATACTAGCCGCGAATGACATAAGCATGCTCATAATAAGAAAGCCTGTTCAAACATGCTCAAAAGATACCCCTTCTCATGGTGAATGACATTAGCATGCTCATAAATCAACCCGCGGTTGATTTTTGAGCATGCCACTAATGAGCATGCTTATTACTAGCAATGAGCGTACACACATGCCACTAAATAGCAATGGCTCAAGAAGGTCAATACTGTGCATGTTCATGTGCCACTAATAAGCATGTGTATCAGTATCTTTATGGCAAGCATGTTTCTTTTGTACACTTCTGATCAATTAATAATTTAAACACTAAACACACGTGTTATTGACAATTAATATGGAACGGCCATGATGTTAAATGAGTGCGATAAGCGACCTTTAAAACATTTGTTTATAGATAGTCGGCGGATTTGCAAATCTTCCTGTCAGTTGTCCAGAGTGGGACACGCCAAGTAGGGTTAGGTTAGGTCATGATAGGTTAGTAGAAATTAATATGCATTCATTAGCCGGACCTATTACGGTGACGAATTAGCGACCAGCGCCACGGCGTCACATGATGCGGAGTCAATTGTCGGGAGAGGTGGTCTCGCTAGTCATCGTCCATAGACCCAAGGTCTATTTCACCTTAGGTAGAATCCATTATTAAATTATTTAAGAATAATTGGTACTTCCGGGAGTCTTGAAGTGTCCATGTTTTTAATTTAGTCACACAAGGTATAAATATGCATATTAAAATAGTTTCATGATTTTATTATGTGTCTAGTAGGTCTTTGTATACAACTAAAATAATACTAAGAAGGTAACATATTCAGGTAAATGGGATCTGATGGTATTGTGTATTGTCATTTTAATTGGTTTGAGTTGTACACCGGCAAGAGAAAGTTCCGGATTTCAGCATAAGCGTTTAGTTTTGTTTCAAAAGTAGTTTAAAAATGTGTGTATTCGATATTCAGAATTATATTTTAATTCACAAATAAATATTGTATAATGCCTTCACAATGCATGAAAGGAAAAATTATTTTTCGTCCATAACCTTAACCTACTTTACAATTTTCAACGTGAAAGGAATTATGCATTATGAACTTCGTACGTACATAAAAAAGTCTCGTATACTTTGATAGACATTGCCAACGCATTTGTATAAATATGATATTTACATCAAGCTGAGATATTTTGCTTCAAAATTTTAAACATTCATTTTTAGATTATTTCTGCTCGTGAGTGATTTCAAAATGCTACGCGAAAATCCGGGCTAGACGGGAGAAATTAATAATGAGGCTTCCAAACTTTGCAATTAATTCAAAAATAATTATAAAAAATTATAATATGCATACAAAATAAATTGCTCACATTACACTTCTTCAAAAATGCCATAAATTATGATATTATTTTCCGTTTCATTTGATTTTTTAAATATGTTTAACACACCTGCTTACATATTATCATCTAATTTTTTTTATATTATTTCCTAACCAAGTACTTCCCTATGTATATTTTTATCACTTTCGTCTTCACTGCTTGAATTTTCCTTTTCCGTATTGCAATGATCACGCTCTAGTAAAATGCATCGTATAGTTTATATTAAAAGTAAGATCAAAACGTAAATTGTCGACTAGATAAATTTATTCTAGCATAAACAACCGTGTTTCATATGACTGGGGATTGCCGAATTCCTAAAATACATGTATCGATATGGTCATAGTCGGTGGAATCCTTTGATATCGTATTTTAATTTAACAGTTATAATAAATAGGCATGATGACAGATTTTTAAATAACCTTTTATACCGTGTACATGTCTTCTTCTTTTTTTGGTGTCATGTCAGGTCCCCCCAACGTTGACTATCACCCGAGAGAAAGCGTCCCTGTCCTGGGCAGCACGAAACAGCTCTCCAACACTTCTTATGCCCGTCCAGTCGCGTATATTGCGGAGCCAGGAAATTTGTCTCCTTCCAACACCTCTACGACCCTCTATCTTGCCCATAAGAATCAGGTGGAGCAATTCATATTTTTCTCCTCTGAGCACATGACCCAAATAAGATACCTTTCGGATTTTGATATTTGTCAGCAACTCTCTATTCACTCTAGCTCTTTGAAGAACTCTTGTGTTGCTGACCATATCCGTCCAGGGTATCCGGAGCATTCTCCGATGTATCCACATTTCAAACGCCTCCAGCCTGTTCATGCTACTCACTTTGAGGGTCCACGGTTCCACTCCGTACAGCAGGACTGACCATATATAACATTTGACCAGTCGCTGTCGAAGTTTCAGGTTAAGATTGTCATCGCAGAATATCTGTCTCATTTTGTTAAAAGCAGCTCGCGATTCTGCATTTGACTTCGGTTTCTGGGTCGAGTACATGTCTACTATTCCTGAAAATAACATTATTTCATTAACAAACTAAGTTTTTACGCAAATAATTGCATTTTCATCTACCTATTTTTAATTTCGCGCGAAAACGCCCGCAGGTGTCATGGCGTCTACGTGACGTCAAGCCTAATTAAACATTGCATTGTGTCTATGACAACAGTGCGAGAGACACGGTGATGGTTACTTAGGCGTGACGTCATTCGCTCTGACCGGTGTTTCAGTTAAAATGACGGATTACACAATTTTATACTTTTATTTTATTGAAAATCTTTTTAATCTCAATGTGTATATTAAAACTGGATATTTTTTAGAATCCTTTCAAAATATGTTCTTCTCTAAAATCCACTGATTCTTTAATTCTGTCATCATGCCTGCTGGGAACCACATTATAACGAAGTCATGTTCGTTGAATCCACATTTCGCGAGGGATACCTGTATATAATTTAATGTAATAAAGTTAACTGATTTCTGATTTCGAGAATTTTATACACATAATATTACTCATAAATTTCATCTGTATTTAAATCATAAAATTCTGAATACATAACTAGGAAGAATATAAGGAAAGTAGGGTATAAAGAAAAAAATATAAAGCAATGAAATTTAAACAAAAAAATTAAGTAAGTTTAAAAAAAGTTTAACAGTCTTTTAGTCTTTTCAGAATCTTCAAAGCTCTTTGCTGCAAAGTAACAGATTTTTTTATAGCTAGAGTACTTTATATACGTCGATACACGTATACCTACATTAAAAAGAATATTAAACCAAAAAACAAAAGACAACATTCATTTTGATATTTTGACATTTATAAAACACCCTGACGATGGAAAGTTTTTTCCGTAACATGTAGGTGTAATTAATGAATATAAGTAGATTAAAACAAATAATAATTTATTTTTTTTAAAGGAAAATTGCTTATTACTATCTATATACACCATGCCATGGGAAGGACTAGATGGCTTTAGCATAGTCTATTCGAATGTATGAAAGAAACTGATTTAGAACATTTAGAACGTTAAAAAATTTGATAATATGCAGATGTTCTCGCGGTAGAATTGGAGAACGATGCATTGTGTAAAGTGATCACTTAAGCCAGCTCATGCAAGTCATAAAAGCCGGGCCACCCCAAAAAGACTTCCATACACGTTTCTCATATTAATAGCTTCGAGAATTCTATGATTTTCTTCATTAAATAACTAATTTTTCACAAAAATAATTGTCTTCTTATAGTGTCATTTCCTATCAGTGGTCGGCGATCCTATTGGTCTTATTGATCTGGTCACCACCCCACGGAACAGCTCAGTTGAGTTGATGCTGCGCAATTTCGCGCACGATTACTGTTTTTTAAGGTACAGATACACATGCTTCTTTAGTGGCATGCTAATGAGCATGCCCTAACAACTGTACACACTTGCTCATTACTGGCATGCTTATTAGTGGCATGCCCATAAATAAGCATGCCCAAAGCTAACAATCAAACACACATGCTTATTAGTGGCATGCTCTTGTCATAGAATAGAGACGCTCTTGTTCAAAATGGAAACTTTGCAAACTGAAATAGAAAATTCAAGTGAACCAATAAATCAAAAAAGTTCCCGAATTTCCATCCGCACATTTTTGATTTTAGTTTATATAATTTTTATTGTAAGATTTGAATCATTCATGCCTATTAATAAAGTTTCGTAAACATTATTTCTCACTATATTATTTTTACACAACGGTGACCGAGTATTCCACAGACATTCGTGATTCCTATAATAAGTCACGAAAAGTAATGTTTTATCATCTCCCCAACGCGCCATATTTGTTTCATCCGTCACGGACTGAGAAGATCGCATTGATGATACTAGCCGCGAAGCCCGCGAATGACATAAGCATGCTCATAAATAAGCAAGCCTGTTCACACATGCTCCAAAGATACCCCTTCTCTATGGTGAATGACAGTGGCATGCTTATAAATCAACCACTAGGTGGCATGCTCATTTCTAGCAATGTGCGTACACACATGCCACTAATAAGCATGCCACTGTCAAGGTCGATACTGCGCATGCTCACGTGCCACTAAATAAGCATGTGTATCAGACGCCTTAGACACTTTTTTGTGATGGTTATATTCATGTAAAAATCATAAGAATAATCTCTAAGAAGTTGCAGTTCTGGTTTCTCAATATACAGACTTCAATAATTACTTGTGCAATAATTACTTATTCATTAATTATGAAAATAAATAACGAAATTTACTCTCAGAAATATACCCACATGTTTATCGAATAAAACCTTGGAAGCAATTACACTAAAGATATTGTATTTCATTATTTTCGTTCCAAATATATAAAAACACTAAATTTTAACACTTTTTTTAACAGATAAATAACACAATTAATGCGCGGTTTGAAGACGACATTTGGAATGATTTTTTGTCCGGTTTGCGCGGCAAATGAGGTTACTTGACAAATAGAACTCGTTCATTCATTCAAAAACTTGAGTAACCAATGATAAGCTTTAAAAACCCATAAACGCAGGTAAAATAAGCAGAATTCGCGTAGGTGTGTCTAGGGAGCGCAGATGTGCGCTCCGGTATCGACACCCGAGCGGCTAGTCCTACACTTCTTTTTCCTTTTATTTTAGACTTTATTGTAGTCCCCTCATAATAGATCCGAGATCCTCCAGCTTTCTTCTCTTGATAGTACTTCTCGGCCTTCATTCAATGTCGGAGGACTTCTATCTTCGAGACATCCACCCAGGAAGCTTTCAGTATGCGTATATAGAACCGTATTTCAAAGGCCTGAGTTGATTTTTGCTTTATACCTCCACTTCATATAAAAGAATGGCGAAAATGCATCTTCGAACCATACGCAATGTTAAGGTCTCTTTCTAAGAAACGCACAATAATTATCTAAATCAACGTAGGTATTATATTTGCGACACTTTCACCTCGGTGGTAGTCATGGGTCCGCTCTGTACTAAGTACTACGATGCAGTACTACATTATACCGAAGCGCACACTTCACACGCTTGTAAGTGAACTGCACACTAGAAATTGCACACACTACAAACTATAAACTACACACACTAAACGCTACATACACCTAAAATTTCAAAGTACATATTTCAAACAGCACACTGCAAATTACACATTTCAAATCGCACACTTCAAATTTTAAATTGAAGTGTGAAATTTATGGCCGATATTTTTGTGAAGTTGATGTAGATGAAAATAAATAATTAACGGAGGTTTTGATGTGTACAAAATGGTCGAAATATTTTGTCGGTGGTTGAATGAAGAAATGTTTGGAAACTGAACCCCCCTATATTTTAGAAAACTTAGGGACTCAATGATGAAATGTCTGGTTTATTGCAGGTCACTGTAGTAGATACAATTTTGTAGTACTACAATTACTTCACTTCATTTAGTTTACTGAAGTAGATAAAATGTGTAGAGCTTGACCAACGTAAATTGGCGTGCGGCGACTTTGGAACTAAAACCCGCCCCGCCCGCACCCGGTGGTAACCCCTCGCCCTGTCATTCAGTTCAATCTCGTATTTGCGCGTGAATTGTGACATCTTGATTTCCAATATACACTGAATTATCATGTCCAAAACATCCAAAACAGTCCGGGATGGTGCAAGAACAATTGCCAATGAAGTATTAAAGTTTTGCGAAGCTGAAAAAGCAAATATTGGACCAATATTACCGTTTGGCAGGACTCAAGACAGAGCGACGCCATTAATGGTTTGTTTCTTTAGTGTTGCCCGACCAAATTTCTTTTAAAGGCTCCGACACCGGTCATTGAAGGTGACCCACCACATACCCTGGGCTGTTTTATGCGTCGAAGCGTCCACATCAGCCCAACACATTCGCCGCCTGGTTGGCATTATTTTATGCTAAAGCGTCCTCTCCGCCCGGCCTTGCGTCCCAGCATTACAAGAAACAAGACCAGGCGAGACGGTCGCGCAAAACCTTCAATGTCCCATGCTAAGAGTCTTTATTTTTTAAAAGAGGTTTTACAAATTACAATAAAAGAACATCTACCGACACCGGTCACCGGACACTCTGTATATTATGTATTGCGTAATAAATTTACACCCTGGCAACTTCTGTTCCGCGACAGGGACGCCCTCCCTCTCACGCCAATTTATACTGGTGGCATTCTAAGTATAGATGGTATCGATTCTAATGTTTCAGCACCTACTACAAATGTAGCACACACTTTGAAGTCTTCAAACTGGTGAACGTGTAGTCTTCGTTTTGAAATGTAGTTTTTCCCTTCGCTATTCGGTGGCCGGCATTGTCTTCCTTTGGACCGGCGCCCTGCTCCGCGATGCACGCGGTGCAGCGGTAGGGGGGGGGGGGGGGGGCATCACGCCACTCGGTGGATGGCAGGGCTGTGCGAAGGGGGATGCGATTTATTTTAAATTATTTAATAAAATAAAATATTTTTAGATTATACGACTTTCTTTTGTATCGAAGTAGACCCATGTATAAAGACCAGATGCATATATATTTTTTAGGCAAAATTAACAGCATATTAACATATTAACAAATCGACGGCTCCTACGTATAATATCGTAACCCACAAAATTCAATTTTACAGGAGAAGGATTTGAACATATTTTCGTCCGGTATAAATCTAAATATTGCCCAATTTTTTTCAAATTTCGTTTCAATATTTTACTTTATACTGTAGTTTCATAAATAATCACAAAAAAGTCGAAATTATTAAAGGTTTTTGTAGAAATGCACATACGATATTATACTTCGGAAAAGACGCGACGTAAAATAACGTAAGTGTTACATACGGTAATTGTCTTATGTTATTTTCTCACGCATATTATCGTAAGTGTTACATACGATAATTATCTTATGTTATTTTCCAACGTATCGTAAGTGTTCATACGATAAAATTATCTTATGTTATTTTCCAACGAAAATTATCGTTAGTGTTACATACGATAGTATACTTCGTAAAAAATATGTGATTGTTTGAGATACGATAAAATACGTCCGAAAAAAACGTTATTTATTGCAAAATATTTTTTTTCTTTCTTGGAAATAAAGATATAATTAAATACATATGAAATACACAAAAAACTAAAAATCGTCGATTTGTGGGTTACGATATTATACGTAGGAGCCGTCAAAATATAAAATAATGGATTTCAAAATTATGCTGTTATCAATTACAAATTTTACTCTGAATATAGTAATTTGTTAGAACATAGTTTAGAATATGGTAATTTATTAGAACAAGTGTGACGTAGTAAAATATATACATTTTTAAGTATTTTAACAGCGCGTGGAGAGGATGGAGGGGAATGTGGGACGGGAGAAGAAGGAAAGATAAATTGTACGAATTAGTTTGGGTGCGGTTGTGTAGATATTGTTTGTTTTATGTTTCTTATCGTTGAGATGAAAATGTCAATGTGGTGATAGTTTGTGTTAAATGAATTTGTGGATCTGTACATAAAGGAGTTTTGTTTTCAGTTGGTCTTACAAAAGGGAAGATGAAAAGTAAGTGAATGTCTGTTATTGCGAGTTGGGATGTGGTAAGATATTCGTTGAAGAAGTTCCGGACTATCAACTAGATTGTGTGTCATTTTGAATAGCATCACCGCGTCAGCTATGTTTCTTCGACGAGTTAGGGTCTGCGTGTTAAAAAACTTCGCTGTACATAAAGGAGTTTTGTTTTGAGTTGTTCTTACAAAAGAGGAGATGAAAAGCAAGTGAATGTCTGTTATTGCGAGTTGGAATGTGGAGAGATATTTGAAGAGTATCAACAGATCCGTTGGTTATCTAATAGGGCAATCAATTATCACCATCATATCATACGGATGAAGCGAGTGTCATTTATCAGTGGCACTCTATACGCGGAAAGAAACGACGGGATAGTAAATTGATTAGAGAATATTCCTCTAATTCTACATATAATTTACTAAATTAATTTACGTAAATTAAATTTTACGAGTCTTACAATATAGATCTCGGCTTATTCGCGCTCCGAACAATATCGAATAATTGATTAGAAATTATTGTTTATGCAATTGCATTTCCCTGTGGCAATAAACAACATTATTTACGTTATGCATTTTAATGTTACTACACGAAAACCGTAAATCGCCTGACACATAATAATATTTATATTTAATGTTACGCTCGAGAGGTTATCTCTTTAAAATTTCACAAACGTAATTTGACCTTTGCATACATTATTTCCTACTGTGCACATTATTGTCAAGACGGAAGTAAATATCGCTGGGTGTTGTGCATGTGCGATTGATGCGGCTTTGTCGCCATTTTTTACGCTTGTAATTGTCGTAATTATTTGTGGACTATCTCAATTTACGAATCTATCGTACCATCCATCCGGAATCCAGGTTATGCAGTACACGAAAATAGAATTGAAAGCGTCCAAAACAGATTCCTAAGATACCTAGACCTCCGTTCATTTAGATCTCATATAAGCAATGAAGACTCTGCGAAGTTTTTTAACATTCAGACCCTAACTCGTAGAAGAAACGTAGCTGACGCGGTGATGCTATTCAAAATAACACACAATCTAGTTGATAGTCCGGAACTTCTTCAACGAATATCTTACCACATCCCAACTCGCAATAACAGACATTCACCTACTTTTCATCTCCCCTTTTGTAAGACCAACTCAAAACAAAACTCCTTTATGTACAGATCCACAAATTCATTTAACACAAACTATCACCACATTGACATTTTCAACGCAACAATAAGAAACATAAAACAAACAATATCTACACTACCGCACCCAAACTAATTTGTACATTATATCTTCCCTTCTAGTCCCGTCCCACATTCCCCTCCACCCTCTCCACTCGCTATTCAAGTAAGTTAAAGTAAATTTTTATATTCAGTGGAAAATTTGTAATTGGCATAATTGTAAAAACCATTATTTCATATTTTTAAGATTGTTGTTTTGCTGTTAATTTTCCCCAAAACAAAATAAATAAATAAATAGTGTAAGGTCCAATATGCTAGCCAGGAAGTTCTCTAGATGCAGTAACGAAGTGAAAAGACACCTTTTCGTTACTTATTGTACGAATCTATACACTAGTGAGCTATGGTGCAGACACACTCTGCTGTCCTACAACTCTATGAGAGTGCGATATAATAATGCCTTCAGGATAATGCTCGGTCTACCCTGGCGTTGCAGTGCATCTCATGTGTTCGCAGAACACAGGGTCCATGGCTTTGCTGCTCTCCAACAACTAAAGATGGCTAGCGCAAGAAAGAGGATGTGGGGGTCCAGCAACTCCATTATTCAAGCAGCTGCTATGTGGCTTGACTCCCCAATGCACAAAATATGGACACTAATTATGCAACAGTGACTGTTCTCCATTATTATTTATGTATTTATTTTTATTATTATTTTCTACTTTCTATTTTTAATTTCGATATGTTTTTATTTCTTATTCTGCTTGTATGTCTGTTGTTGTTTTTCTATTTTTACTTATATGTATATATATTTATACGGCGAGGTATTCTCAACAAGCTGAAATAAAGACCTATTATTATTATTATATTCAAAATACCCAGTATTTTTTATTATTTCAGTCCTTTTATTTACAATATTGGTAAATTAATACAAAAACTAAGCAATAAACGAGCCACAGTAGGTGCTAGTAGCACTACGCGTAGGTACAACTACCATGGATTACACAAAACATCCCCCAAACCCCATAAATAACTGACACCGAGACCATGAAAACCAGCGCATAAAAACAAAGATGTTGGCAGGTACCGAGAAGATAACTGGAAGAGCCTTCCACAAACGACTTCTTGATATCTAAACTCCACTTCTTTAAGTTCTAATAGATGAAGTCTAGTTATCCTACAAAACACCTTTTAAATTTTGTTTGAATATTGTAATATTCGTATTACAGCAAAAGTATAAATCATAGAAAGTAATTTATTTTTGTAAAATAATCCCGATTAGATTTTACAGAAACGCTTCTTTGGTGTTTTCCTTATCGGTTATAAAAAGAATGTAAAACGTGGGATCCCGCATTTCTATCGCTAGATATTTATCTATATCTAAACATATATATCTAGACATATATAGATCGCATAGCTACACACAGAAATATTTTTTTTTAAATTTCCTTTTTTCGTAACCGATTAGCTATTTCTTCCAGATAATACAAGGAAGGTGACACTTCGACACTTGATTTATATGTAATGACAGTAGAAATTAATAAAAATATTGATTGTATTATTTTTATATATCTCCATCTTTTATTTGATTAATTACACCAACATGTTTCAGATAAGCGAAAGGTTTTTTGAAAGGTTCAATGACACGATGATGGGTGCTGAGGCGTGACGTCACTCGCTCTGACCGGTGTTTCAATTAAAATGGCGGATCGCACAATTTTATACTTTTATTTTATTGAAAATCTTATTAATCTCAATGTGTGTATTAAAACTGGATCATTTTTTAGAATCCTTTCAACATATTTTCTTCTCTAAAATCACTTATTTTTTAATACTGTCATCATGCCTATTGAGAAAACAATAGATCTTTTAGAAGCATCGACTGTAAACGAACATGCATGATTCGATATATTAAACTGTATAAGGACGATGTACAAGAACATAAGTGTCCTATCCTCCGCAAATAGAATTCACACCTGAACCATTACGATGACTGATTGAACAGTGCTTCAGAACCCATACTACAGTTTATCATTAGCAAAATTAGGAAAAAAAATCAGTAGCAATATTACAATACTATTTGTAACCTTTCATAACCTTAACCATAACCTTTCAATATTTAATACGACGACACGTGCCTTGGCTTAGAGGCTTACTTTTTTTTAAACTTATTTACGCATTAACGTTTATAAAAAGAGGCTATAAGATATTAAAAAAAATTGTAATTTACATTCATACATATATGTAAGTAGGCACACGTTCGTCGTGTGTAAACACATGTTATCAATATTATAATAAATTTATATTGTGCGTCACTGTAAAATGAAAACATTAGCGAGATCGTAAATAAGAACAATTTTGCGAGTCAAGTAGTTTTTAACAAACAATGTATATATGTATTCCATTGACAAGAGTTATCAAGATTTTGTAGGAGTAGGTCTTTCCACTAAGGGAGAGTCCATAAACCACGCAGCCTGATCAATGGGGGGGAGGTTAGGTAGAATGCTAAGCTGGGCTGCGTGAGGGGAGAGGGGAGGGCAGAATCGACCTACGTAATTCTTTCATTTATTTATTCGGCACAAATAAAACGGTACAGAATATTTGATCGTTAAATCTGCGCAGATCGTTTTGCACATAATCAATAATTTTAATAAGAGAAAACAGTACAACATGTCTTCTGGAATTAATAGGAAAAAAACTAAGTTCCACTCAGGGGGAAGGGAAGGGGGGGTTAAAGCAAGTTGGTGTGATGTTAGGGCTACATGGGAAAGGGAGGGGTTAGAAGTTTGCTTATTATTGGCACAAATATCCGTAAACAGATTATACTCGTAGAGGAATTTTGTTTTTCCATTTTATAATACTTCACGATGTGTAAGGTTTGTATTTCCACGTTCATCTGGTATTAGTGCTTGTATTGCAGTGATAAACAGGTATTATCTAGTTCCTACAAACTGGCTACCTATTTACAAATTTAGGTTTATTTCATGATAGTTCTTAATATCTGAATCCACCAAACAATTACCAGTCTAACACCCGGCACAGTCTAAGCAATATGTAGAAAAATTAACATTAAAATAAATTCATGTATTAAGTGGACAGGTAGGTGATACTTATCAATAAAGTCAATAATAATTGATAAGAAATGACACGTTTACTGTCGGAGAACTGAAACTATTTGTTACAAAATATGATACAGCCTTCCAGGAATGGATTTCGATTAAGGGGTTACATTTAATTTATTTATTACTATAATTAATTAATAATACTCTATATACAGCTCTTGTTCATACTCTACGTTCACCGTTATGTAAAGGTCATTCATTGAGGATCGAATACGTTCAATACATATTTATATGATTCGTAAATTATACATTTCTTCGGATTTCTGAATGAGTGTACTCAACCTAACGAAGCTATCGTGTAGGAGGACTGCAAGTTAATTAAATAAATGGTGCACACAAGCAAAGGCATCAATATCCAAAAACTTTACTACAGTCATCGAGGATTACTATTGTATAATGTAAGGAATTCGAGATTTTATAAACATGATTGTGTAATGGATAAATACATAAAATCTAGAATTCAGCACGTTTTAAATTAGCAATCCTCGTTGAATGCATTAAAAATATTTTTCTTAATGATGCTGCCTTTGCTTTTATACCCCAAAATTTATGTTTTATAAGAGTATCTTTTAAATTAAAAAAAAAGACGCATTTTTACTTCAATAAATTAAAATAATGAATATAATTATTACAATTGAGTACTAAAAAATCTTAACCTTAGTTAATACTCCTGATTTCAGCTATTTATTCAAGGTACAGCTGAATACGGCGTTAAATGGCTCAAATAATGAATTTTGAACAAGATTTTAATCCACCGCCGCGATATGTCGACGTCATCGAGAGATGTGTCTGTTATTACAATACCTTCTTAATTATTAATTTTTATAACTTAATTTAACGTTTCCTTGTGTATAACTTATTTACTTAATCTAATGTTTCTTTGTCTACATCTTACTTATTTAATCTAATGTCTTACACTAACGATTACATTAACAATAGATATATATGTATATATATATATATATATATGTGTGCTGACAATGCCCCCACTTTTAAACACGAGAATAAACTCTCATTTAAAAGTGGGTAAGCGTGTAATATAAATGTGTATTAATTATCTTCTCCTTCTTCTTATTCATCAGTCTTCGTCTTTCCACTGCTGGATATAGGCCTCTTCCTTATTTTCCATTCCCTGTTGTTATCTAATTGCATCCATTTCTTTCCCCCCACAGCGACAATATCATCGGCCCATCTCTTTTGAGGTCTTCCGATGCCTCTTTCATTTAACCAAGGTCTCCATTTCAGAACTCTGGAAGGCCATCTTGTGGTATCCTATTATATTATATTATATTGAATGCACTCTAAAGTTTGTACATTTACCAAATAAATTAAAATAATATGTTACGCATGGGAACGCAACAGGCGGCCCTCAGTAGATAATGACATAAAAACAATGAATAAAAATGTGTGTATATTAATATTTGTGTGTCAAAAGACAATGATAATTTTAATATTCTGACAATTTGTGAATAATATATTTTTTCTTTGGGGCCCCAAAATCATTTGCAAACTCGTATGTTTTGTTAGATTAAGTATTTTTTGTATAACTTATATGTTTTTGGTTAGAATTAAGTACCTTTTGTATAAGTTATTACCTTTTGTATGTTTTTAAATATTTCTTATATTTTTATTCTGTGTTTTTTGAAAAATAAACTGACTGGGTTTTGGCGGTCTTATTAATTCTGAATACTGACGGGAGATAACAGGGATTGTGCATACAGACAACCCGCGAGACGCGCATCTCATTTTTGGAAGATGACGACGATCTCGCGGATTACAAATAACATTAAATATACATTTTTTACATTTCTTTTTCTAACTGCGCAATAGATTGGCAGGTAGCCGTCTGAAAGGGAGCCCGAAACAGCGTGCGCACCCCTCACGCGGCATCCAATACGGTGAAGCTGGGTTTATGGACCACACGCCGGCGTCCCGTGAAGGGCGTCCGGGCCGTAATACGAAAAAATTCGCGAGATGAATTTTTTAAAAAATGCACAAAACCTGGCATGTCGTATACCGTTGGATTCGGCATGTCATTTCCTGTCAGGATTCACTAAAAAATAAACAATCGGATTGGTTTTGAGGGAGATATGTCGAGAGATAAGATTCGACCCTTTTGAGGCGAATTACGGTCGCTGACACATCCGGAAACATTAGTCATAATTAAATTCATATGCGGATGTGTCAGGCGCCCAAAATGATATAATTTATACATATGTACGTCTCTCCAAACGAGAGCAATCTTAGATAGACGAGCCAAACGCGCCGTCTAAGCACTACAGCGGCACGGTATTACACGCGCCTGCGACTCTTTTCCGTGCGGATGCAAGTGGTCCATCACTCTCCGCTACTGCACCATTTCGAGATTTATCTCCCCCCCAAGACTAATCCTATTGTGACCGTTAAAATCCCGTTATGTCTATTTTTTTGGTATAAATAAAGGAAGGTGAAATGGACCAGGCAGTGTGAAATTCTCGCTTTTTCTTGTGCTTTATCGGTCGTAATGTCCGTCACTCTGCTGGTTCAGTGCACCGTTTTTGTATAGTCTGAACCTGTGTTTTATTTAAAATCTCTTTCCTGTTCAGTAAAATGTGATAAAAGTGTAGTCATATAAATTCTGTAATTTTTCAAATATTTTAAATTTTTAAAATTTTTTAATTTTTTAATTTTTTAATTTTTTAATTAATTAATTATTGATTAAAATCTGACAAAACTCGCGTGTCCGCGGCAAGGCGTCGGATCGTGCAACTTCCCTATTTACAAATCCGCTAAATCGTTGCCGTTCGCCATTTTGTGTGGAACAGCTGGTCCTTCTTGAGACGGATTGCGATTTTCGATTGCCGTAAAAAATCGCCGCGGATCAAAAATGTCGCGATCGGGTTTAAGATCGGGAACGCGAGTCGAGACATCTGAGGAAGGAGACGCTCGTAGTCAGGCAGCATCATCGGACGAGGAGAACGCAGCATCCGATATGGAGCAGGAGTCGCCCGCCCGGGAGCGCGGGGCAGACGGCGGCGCCCACATCGGAAAGCGCGGCCATCGCAGCGCTCAGGGCCGAGATGCGCCGGCGAGATCGCCACCATAGGCGACAACTACAAGAGCTGCAAGACAAGCACGAACAGAACTACGCGAGGGCACTCACACTCACAAGGGTTGCGGCATCGGGGAGTGAACCCGGGACCGCGCACGGAGGACCGGGCGCGGCCAGCGCCACCGCTGCGAGCGCGGCGGGGCACCGTACAACCGAAAGCGCGGGCTCCGCCACAAGGAGCCGCGCGGAGCCGATGTCGATTTCATCGGATAATTGTCCCGAGCAGACAGCGGATCGCCGGGATAAAAATGCCGAGGGCGGCCTTCACATACCAAGCGGGGACGGGATTCCTGCGACAGACTGGTTCGGACGGATGACGGACGTGGTGGCCGAGGCCATCCGATCTACGCGCTCGAACGACAGCCTGCGTTACGAACCGACGCAAGATGAGCCGCGGATGGCGGCATTAATGGCGAGGCAATCAAATGCCAAAGACTTGCCGGATTTTTCGGGAGACCCGCTGGAATGGAGAGCGTACAAGGCGCAGTTTGACCAGTCGACAGAGATATGCGGGCTCACACCGGCGGAAAATCTATGGCGGCTGCGAAATTCGCTAAAAGGCAAAGCGCGCAATGTAGTCGGGCCGTTAATTACGCTGTCCCGTAATGTGCCGGAAATTTTGCGCGTACTAGAGCAAAATTTTGGAAAGCCGGAAAAAATTATCGGCTCAATGTTAGATCGCGTAAGACATTTACCGCGCCTTACGGATCAGAGCGAGACAGAAAGTCTCGCGGATTTCTCAACGGCAGTCCGAAACGCGGTCGCGACCGTTGAAGGACTCGACCCGAGATATTTGGCCGCACCGCAATTGTTATGCGAAATGGTAGGCCGGTTACCATTAGCGGTTCGCATGAACTGGTTTTCAGCCAGAGCCGCGGCGGAATCCAGCACTATACAGGATTTTTCAAAATGGCTTACAACCATAGCGGACTCCGCGGCAATACATGGCGGCCAGGATGCGTCTAGTGTATGGAATCCCAGGCCCAAGAAGACCGCGCAAGTACATTTTACCGCGCCGGACAATTCCGAAAACGCGCGAAATTGCGCAATGTGTGGGGCCACTTCACATTGGATTCCCAAATCTACTGAGTTTGCGCGCAAAACCGCTGCCGAGCGAAACAATATCGCGCGTGAGAAAAAACTTTGTTTCCTGTGCTTATATATTTGGACCCCAGGTCATCACAATTCATGCAAGGGGCGTAATTGGAAATGTGGAATAAGTGGATGCAAGGCGAAGCATCACAAATTACTCCACGGTGCTTCGAATATGCAGGGAACGACCGCGCCCAATAGTGAGACCCGGGTAGCGGCCGTCGCTCAAGCGGGCGCCGCGCGCGGCCCGTCCGGGGATTCGGCCTGACGCACGGCGGCCCATACTACGGCCCCCAGTGATAACGAACATAAAACGGTTTTATTAAAAGTGTTGCCGGTAACTGCGAGGGGGCCGCAGGGGCAAATAAAGACATTCGCACTGTGCGACGAAGGTTCGGCGATAACCTTAGTCGATTTTAAGCTGGCACAAGACATCGGCGCGCGGGGACCGAGCTGTGAACTTCATCTTCAGGGCGCGCTGGGCATGTGCAGCTCAGATAAATCATCGGAGAAGGTGAATTTTTATATAAAGGGCAGCCGGGACAGTGAATATGTACTGCGGGCCAATACAGTTCGTGAATTAGCCCTTCCGCCTCAGTTAATGGATCCGACTAGAGGGGGGTTGGTGGGCCGCGAACGCCCTAAAACTGTAATTCCGAAAATTCTAATTGGAATGGATAACACGAGATTAATTACCTCACAAGAAATGCGGTCGATAACGGCCGACAGCGAGAATGTCATCTCGCAAACAGCGTTAGGCTGGGTGAAACACGGCGTGATCACAGGACGCTCGATTGTGGGAGCGCCCGTCTTTGCGGTTCTACAGAACCAGAGTCCTGAGATCGAAAATTTGGAGTCACTTGTAAAAGCCCATTTTGCGATCGATTCTATAGGGATCACGGCGGCGGCACGCGTGAATGCAGACGACGTGCGCGCCAATAAGATAATGCTAGCCACCACAAGGCAAAGAGCCGACGGGTTCTGGGAAACCGGGCTATTATGGAAAAAGGATGACATTTATCTGCCACCGAGTCGGCAGTGCGCCTTAAATCGCCTGAAAGGGATTGGGCGCAAAATGGAAAAAGACCGGGCCTATGCGATGGCATATAGGCAAAAAATTAAACATTACATTGATCAAGACTATGCGTGCGCGCTCACCGAACAAGAGGTGGCCGCGCTTGACGGCCGCCAATGGTACCTACCGCACTTTGCGGTATTTAACCCGAAGAAACCGGGTAAAATAAGAATTGTATTCGACGCGGCGAGTAAAAGCAGAGGGGTCTCGTTGAATGATGTGCTCATCACGGTCCCTGACCTATTGACCTCCCTACTGGGCAATATTTTCCGGTTTCGGGAAGGAAAAATCGCCCTCGCCGCGGATGTAAAAGACATGTTCCTGAGGGTGAAGATCCGAAAAGAGGATCAAAATGCCCAATTATTTTTATGGGGAGAGCCGGGCGAAGAACCGAAAACATATAGGATGTCATCCATGATTTTTGGCGCAACTTGTTCTCCAACCAGTGCCCAATATGTCAGAAATCGTATAGCGGACGCCAGTGCGGCGCACTATCCGGCGGCTGCGGCCGTGATAAGGGAAAAATTTTACATGGCTGATCTACTGGACGCGGTAGACACCACTGAGGAAGCAGTAATCCTAGTCCGAGAAGTGACGGAAGTACTGCGTCGGGGCAAAATGGAGCTTGCTAATTGGGCATCCAACGACCCCGCGGTGCTAGAGCACATAGCACCGCACTTGAGGACCATAGAGCCGGTCCAAATAATAGGGCCCGACACCACAACGGAACGTGTGTTAGGTGTGACTTGGGACCCAAGTACGGATAATTTTCTATTTAAATTTATTAATTTGCCAGAATTCACGGCCGACGAAATTCCAACAAAGCGACAGTTGCTAAGTGCCGTCATGAAAATATTCGATCCCGCTGGGTTTCTCGCATGCGTCATGATAAGATCTAAGATATTACTTCAAGATGTGTGGCGTTCAAAAATATCATGGGACGAGAAAATAAAAGATGAACATGCAACAAAATGGTTCGCTTGGCAGAAATTATTGCGCCAAAGTGAGTGTGAAATTTCGCGGCAATGTGTCTCAAGTAGCCGCCGCCAAGTTAATTTACATGTGTTTTGCGATGCCAGTGAATCGGCGTGCTGCGCGGTGGCATACTTTGTAGAAATTGTAAACAATAGAAAAAATGTGACATTTATTGCGGCAAAAACAAAGGTAGCTCCCTTGAAGCCATTATCCGTACCGCGCCTTGAGCTGCAAGGTGCATTGATAGCTGCCCGTTTGGCGGCAACCATAAAAGCACAACATACGTGCCGAATTGAAAAAACAATTTTTTGGACCGATAGCACTACAGTTTTGTGCTGGCTTCGGACGGATCCGAGGTCGTACTCGGCGTTCGTCGCAAATCGACTTGGTGAGATCGACGAGATAACGAACGCGGCGTGTTGGCGCTGGATACCGACACGCTTTAATCCCGCTGACATCGGAACCAGGGACGGAGAACCGCCGGATCTGACACCCTCAGGAGTATGGTTCGCCGGGCCCGCCTTTTTAAAAAGAGAGGAGTCGGAATGGCCCGGTGAGCGCCGCCCTCCCCAGCCGGACCCACAGGCACTAGAATTGCGACCTGTTGCGGTCGCGCATATGACGCGCGCCTCGCGAGATGGAGCTTTACCGGATGTTCATCGCTTCTCGTCGTGGGGACGGTTAGTTAGGTGCACCGCATGGGTGCGCCGATTCATAAATAATTGCCGAGAGCGCAATGGAAAAATTTCCGGCGCCGATTTAACGGCCGAAGAAAGAGATGCGGCGGAACGCGTCTGGGTCTTACAAGCCCAGTCGGACGCCTTTGGTCAAGAATTGGCATTTTTACGACGAGGGGAGCCCCCCCCCCGCAATGGACGGCTGATCACACTGACGTCATACTTAGATCCACGCGGAATTATAAGAATGGGCTCGCGGCTGGCGGCGACCGCCGCGGAAATACCTACCGGCCTAAGAGAGCCGATTGTCTTAG
>JADDOH010024470.1:0-18080 GCA_016648135.1 Agrypnia vestita
GGTTCGCCGGGCCCGCCTTTTTAAAAAGAGAGGAGTCGGAATGGCCCTGTGAGCGCCGCCCTCCCCAGCCGGACCCACAGGCACTAGAATTGCGACCTGTTGCGGTCGCGCATATGACGCGCGCCTCGCGAGATGGAGCTTTACCGGATGTTCATCGCTTCTCGTCGTGGGGACGGTTAGTTAGGTGCACCGCATGGGTGCGCCGATTCATAAATAATTGCCGAGAGCGCAATGGAAAAATTTCCGGCGCCGATTTAACGGCCGAAGAAAGAGATGCGGCGGAACGCGTCTGGGTCTTACAAGCCCAGTCGGACGCCTTTGGTCAAGAATTGGCATTTTTACGACGAGGGGAGGCCCCCCCCCCGCAATGGACGGCTAATCACACTGACGTCATACTTAGATCCACACGGAATTATAAGAATGGGCTCGCGGCTGGCGGCGACCGCCGCGGAAATACCTACCGGCCTAAGAGAGCCGATTGTCTTAGACGGGGGACACCCGTATACACGATTGCTAATACGGCATTATCACGAAAAGAATAATCACCCAGGACCGGAAGTCACCGTGAGTGATATGCGTGAAAATTATTTTGTATTTCGGTTGCGACCGGCCGTGCGACGTGTCCAATTTGAGTGCCAGCGGTACCGAAACAACCGCAGTCAACCACAGCCACCTCTGATGGGGCAAATACCTATAGCCAGAGTGGCACATCATTTGCCGCCGTTTACGCATTGTGGAGTGGACTACTTCGGCCCAATAAATGTGGCCGTCGGAAGACGAAGAGAGAAAAAATATGGCGCGCTTTTTACATGTCTTACAACGCGCGCCGTCCATCTGGAGCTCGCGGACACACTCAGCGCAGATTCCGCGATAATGGCATTGCGTCGACTAGCAGCTCGCCGAGGCCACCCCAGACATCTTTATTCGGACAATGGTACCAACTTCCAAGGCGCGGCGAAGGAGATAGCTGTAGCTCTTCAAGAATTAAGATCGACGCCGCAGATGCGCGATCACCTCGCTGAAACCGGAATGGATTGGACCTTCAATCCGCCGTTGGCCCCTCACATGGGGGGAGTTTGGGAAAGTTTGGTCCGCTCAGTAAAGCGGGCACTAGAAGTGACCTTAAAGGAGCGCGCGCCGCGTACCGAAACGCTGCTCACCGCATTGGCCGAGGCCGAAAATGTGGTAAATAGTCGGCCATTGACTCACATATCAGTGGACCCGCGAGATAACGCGCCGCTTACGCCGAACCATTTATTGTTAAATTCGGCAGGACGTCACTCCCATCTGGCCGTTTACGGGCCGCTAGAAGAGCAAGTGTGCCTCAAAAAGCAGTGGCAATTTTCGCAGCAACTGGCGGATATGTTCTGGCGACGATGGATGCGAGAATATCTACCGACTCTCGCCCACCGTCGCAAATGGCAAGAGCCGAACCCTCCTGTCACTGAGGGCAAGGTAGCCGTAATCGCGGATGCTTCCCTACCGCGCAATAGCTGGCCAAGAGGCATCATAATCGAAGCAAAGCAGGCCGCGGACGGCCAAGTGCGCACTGTGCGCATAAGGACCGCCGCGGGCGACTACGTCCGGCCGGTCACGAAAATCATCGTTTTACCAACCGAGCCGGCACAGGATCAGGAGACCAAGTGAAAGACATCAGACAGCCGCCAGCCGTCCCATGCTGCCTTCAGGATTCAGTATTACTGAATGAGGGGAGTGTTACGCATGGGAACGCAACAGGCGGCCCCCAGTAGATAATGACATAAAAACAATGAATAAAAATGTGTGTATATTTGTGTGTCAAAGGACAATGATAATTTTAATAATCTGATAATTAATAATCTGATAATTTTGTGAATAATATATTTTTTCTTTGGGGCCCCAAATCATTTGCGAACTTGTATGTTTTGTTAGATTAAGTACCTTTTGTATAATTTATTACCTTTTGTATAATTTGTATGTTTTTAAATATTTCTTATATTATTATTCTGTGTTTTTTGGAAAATAAACTGACTGGGTTTTGGCGGTCTTATTAATTCTGAATGCTGACGGGAGATAACAGGGATTGTGCATATAGAAAAACCCGCGAGACGCGCATCTCATTTTTGGAAGATGACGACGATCTCGCGGATTACAAATAACATTAAAAATACATTTTTTTACATTTCTTTTACTAACTGCGCAATAGATTGGCAGGTAGCCGTCTGAAAGGGGGCCCGAAACAGCGTGCGCACCCTCACGCGGCATCCAATACGGTGAAGCTGGGTTTATGGACCACACGCCGGCGTCCCGTGAAGGGCGTCCGGGCCGTAATGCGAAAAAATTCGCGAGATGAATTTTTTTAAAAATGCACAAAACCTGGCATGTCGTATACCGTTGGATTCGGCATGTCATTTCCTGTCAGGATTCACTAAAAAATAAACAATCGGATTGGTTTTGAGGGAGATATATCGAGAGATAAGATTCGGCCCTTTTTAGGCGAATTACGGTCGCTGACACATCCGGACACATTAGTCATAATTAAATTCATATGCGGATGTGTCAAGCGCCCAAATTGATATAATTTGTACATATGTACGTCTCTCCAACAGCGGCACGGTATTACACGCGCCTGCGACTCTTTTCCGTGCGGATGCAAGTGGTCCATCACTCTCCGCTACTGCGCCATCTCAAGATTTATCTCCCCTCCAAGACTAATCCCATTTTAACCGTTAAAATCCCGTTATGTTTATTTTTTGGTATAAATAAAGGAAGGTGAAATGGACCAGGCAGTGTGAAATCCTCGCTTTTCTTGTGCTTTTATCGGTCGTAATGTCCGTCACTCTGCCGGTTCAGTGCACCGTTTTTGTATAGTCTGAACCTGTGTTTTATTTAAAATCTCTTTCCTATTTAGTAAAATGTGATAAAAGTGTAGTAATCTAAATTTTGTAATTTTTCAAATATTCTAAATATTTAAAATTTTAAATTTTTTTATTTTTTTTTAATTTTTTAATTTTTTAATTACTTAATTATTGATTAAAATATCACAAAACTCGCGTGTCCGTGGCAAGGCGTCGGATCGTGCAACTTCCCTATTTTACAAATCTACTAAATCGTTGCCGTTCGCCATTTTGTGTGGAACAAACGTGTAAGCATATTAATGGCACGACAAGAAAATAATATACTCAAATATAGATACAATATATTAACTATGTAATCACTACAAACCTGTCCGACGTTAGCGTAGTTTCAACAGGACGGGTAACGTGTATACGATTGGCTATTCTAGCTCAGATTTCGCCGGGTTTGGTAGTAATAACCCACAAAACATAATTGAACAAGTGTATCCAGATAAGAATATTGTAAATAAAATAATATGAATTTGCGGCCCATATACACATGAAATAAAAGGATAAAGCGTATGGGGGATCTTATAGATGGATGGATAAATGAAACAAATATAATTGGGAGTAAATGTAATATAACGCGAAGAAGCAAGCATATAAGTACCAAAAACATAGGAGAACATAGTGTGATAGAAATTCAAAGACGGGAGGAACAATAAAGTGAAGTGGAACGGATATAGCAAAAGCATGTAATAATGATAAACGTACAAATACAGACAACTACTTGAGACCGATTCGACAGATACTAGCAATCTTTCAACACACCTCTAAGAACATGGTGAGTGGTATATAGTTATCAGCGGAGGCGTCCAGTACCTTGGCAATAAATAAGCACTGAATTAATCCGACGCCTTGCCTGCGGCACTGGAGGTTTATTTACTTATTTATTTTATTTATTTTCATTTATTGGTTTTCTTACAGCCATATAATTAATCAATCTTTGAAGAAAAAACAATAATTGATGTACAGAGTTTTGGGCCAATTACGCGAAAACACATACATACAATCGATAAAAGAATAAGAAAAACATGTCCAATAGTGGGTTTGTGTGAGTGTGTATTTGTGTGTTTATTTATTTATTTATTTATTTTGTTTTGGGAAAAATTAAAAGCAAAACGATCTTAAAAATTTTCCACTGAATTTAAAAATTTACTTTAACTTACATTAATAGTTTATTGTGTTATAGCGAATAGTACTCTTCCAGTATTATATTGTTCGAGAATATTCACTGTCTATGTAACATAGTTATTTTGTGGATCAATCTTACTGCCAATAAAAATAATAATAAATGGTTACAAATTATGTTTAAATTCCGCAACGGAGGGACCTAATACGTCCCTGTGCGCGGGGAGCCGCGGGCATAAGACAGGATTCATTGGGTGATCCACGAGAAAAGATCGCCCAAAATTAATTTAAAATTAGGTATAGTACCTTTGAACGATTGTTATATCTAGGTATGCAGTGTGTACATGGTGAGTGTAGGGAAATTGATACAATGATATAGCAGCCAAGGATCGTTAAATTTCCGATAAAGACGAGTGAAAATACGAGGGAACGGGACATGATAATGGTAGATAATGAAGAAACATCAACTATGATTAGGGGAGTACCCGATAGATTGTGGTTACGGTTGATCAAACGACAATATGGACTGAACTTAGAAATTAAATATTAAAAATTAATTATCGCGCTTGTGAAGCGAATTTAAATCGTCCGAAGCCACTGAGTCCGTCCCAAAACAGGCACAGGGACGGAGACAGAGACGGCAACAGAAGGTGGGGTCAACTGACATATCCAAGAGGAGATATGTTTTTTTTTTGCCAAACTGAATCTTAGGAACAAAGATTTTGGTTTCAAGGAAAGTAGGATATTGAAAATCCTGGAAACACACGACTTAGGACCTTTGGCTGCTGGGAGGGGTATTAGAGGTAACGCGGAGTCAGAATTCGGGCAGTTGGTGTGAACGTCTACGGGGGTGCGAAATCCGCGTCGGTTGTTTTTTGAGTGAAAGTTACCGTCGACTTAGAGTGTCCCAGTGGTTGAAAATTATAGTTTAACTTCAAGTGAAAGTGGTGTACGGGTAAATATACTCTTCGACATTGTTGATTGCTCACGTTAAAAGAAAAGGGGGGTACGGGTTTGATTTTATTTTATAAAAGGTAATTAATTTGGCATATTAGAACTTCGGAAATTACTGCGCTTTATTAAGTTGATTAGTCCGGCATATATAGAACTGATATTTGCAGATCTCCGGAAACTAGCTGTGCGTTATAAAGATACCTATTTTATGCTAAACACGCGGGAAATTGTTAATAAGTCTTATAAAAATACCTATCTTATGCTAAATACGCGAGGTCCTGTTAAAAGGGTTTTAACTCAGAGTACGGGTTTGATTTTATTTTATAAAGGTAATTAATCTGGCATATCGGAACTTCGGAAATCACTATGTTCTATAAAGTTAATTATTTTTGTCGTCTTACTAGGTTCACAGAATAATATTCGCAGAATTTCAGGAAACGGTAGAGTTCAAATTTAGTTAAATTTTCGTTTTACTAAGTATAGTAGTGGCGGATCTCTGGAAACTAGCTGTGCGTTATAAAGATACCTATTTTATGCTAAACACGCGGGAAGTTGTTAAAAGATAAAGGAGTTGTTACTAACAGATTCGATTTTAAATAAGTCTTAATTTTATAATTTTTTTTTTTATTTTTTATTTTTTTTTAATTTTTATTTTATTTTTTTTTATTTTTATTTTTACCTATCTTTTGCTAAATACGCGAGGTCTCATTTTAATTTTTACATTTGTAAGGCATATAATATTTCGTTATATGAAATGTTTCGATTAGACCGGATTTATTTTAGTTATTGAAAGAATATTTAGTTTATTTTAATAATTTTTCTTGTTTATGTTTAATAGTAAGAGTCCGTTAAAATTATAGCGAATAAATTCTGGGATTAAAAATACGTCTAGTGAAAAATATATAGCTGATCTCGCGGGGTATCAGGTTCAGCCCATAATAATCTAGATTTTCATTTCGTTTAAAATTATATAGAGTAATTCCGTGAGAATCGGGGTTTATTTACAATTTCACAGGTGTACAAATTCCATTATTCTAGAGAATTATATAAAATAATCTCGTGAGAATCGGGACTTATTTACAATTTTACAGGTGTATAAAATTCCATTATTCTAGAAAATTATATAAAATAATCTCGTGAGAATCGGGACTTATTTACAATTTTACAGATGTATGAAATTTCATTATTCTAAAAAATTATATAAAATAATCTCGTGGGGGTCGGGGTTTATTTACGGTTTTACAGAAGTACAAGTTTCACTATTTTATAAAGTATATAAAATTGCTTCCGTTCGGCCCGGGTTATCTTATATTATATAGGAAAACATAGGTCCCGCGCTATTAAAACATATAAAAACGTTTCATGTGGCCGGGATTATTACGCGCGTTGGGGAAAGTCTATAAGGTAAAAATATGTTTAATTTGATTCGGGTTATTTTATATTTTATGAAAGATATTTGCCTCGCGGACTTAAACTATGAAAAAATGTTTCAATTAGTTCTGGTTATACTTTAGGAGTGATGTAAACTTCGCGGTTGTAATCCTATATTCACGTTAGTATAATTTGGGTTACTTTGTATTGTACGAAAACGTAAATCTCGCGTATAAAAACGCGTATAAAAAAAAAACGTATATCATGTATTCAAACATATAAAAACTTCTAGTACATTGTTTCGATAGACCGGGGTTGTATTATACTTATAAAGATGTTGTAGGGCCTCGTTATATTGAAAATATATAAAAACCGCCTGGGGCCGGGTCTTCTTATTTATAAACTATATAAGATTTCGTTACATTTAGTTATATAAAATGCTATCGTTCGGGAATTCGCGTTTCATTTTAAGCATATATAAATATAGGGTCCCGTTTTAAACAATGTTAGTGTTTCGTTTAGAATTCGCGCCTTCATTTAATAAATATGAAACATGTAGATTTCAATTAGAACTATTTTAAAATGTTTCGTTTAGAAATTCGCGTCTTGTATTATAAATGTGAAAATTGTAGTATTCGTTTTGAGCTAAAACGTGTGAACATAGAAACACTACAGTTTTGACCGCTATTTTGTTTACTATGCCTAGGACATTCTTGCGGTGTATTAGACTTGATGGTAAAATTTAAACTCTTACTCTGTTTAAAATATACGTAGTGTCTCCGCCTAGATTGGCTTCGCGATATACTTTATGAAATTTGTAAGTCCCGCTGTCCTAAAATTATATAAAATTACCTTCGTTTAGATCGGGTTATATCATATTCCTCGTGGAACGCGTAAACCTCGTTGTCCTGAAACTAAATAAGGATGTTTCATCTAGACCGGGTTCATTTTACATTTTAGGAAGAATATAAATCCCGCGTCTTTCACTACATAAAATGGTTTCGGTAAGATTGGGGTTGTTTATACTTGTAAAAATTACAGAATCCCGTTATTTTTAAACTATATTAAAATGATAAACTATATTAAAATGATTTAAACTATATTAAAATTTGCCGGAGAGTAGATATCATGTAGATTATTATATTAAGAATAAAACTAAACCGGCGGACCCTAAAAGTAATATGTATTGACCTTATAAAGATGTAGACTAGTGGGGTTTTATTATAGAAGCAATCAATTCTTTAACAACAACAAGTGGACAAGTGGTTGCTTCATGGGTTTGTTAAAACTTATAAATGGATGGAATCCTAGATTCAAAGCTTAATCCCGGTATTTCGGATAAATATAAGAATTTGTAACATCGGAAAATAACGGGTAACGGGTTTTATGAAAAATATCGGTGCGTATAATCATTAGAGTATGATCATTAGAATTAGAGTCTAGTCTCGATGACCCGGGTAAGTACGGATGCGTAAGGACTATGTTACAGTATTATTAAGATATATGAATACTTACAATTGTCGAGCTAGAGTCTAATTCCGGTATCCCGAGGAATATAAATTCAAAGAAAGGGAAATAATGTCTAGTTTCGGTTTGGTTAGAGTATATACACCGTATAGTTACAGAGGCTGGATACTAAGCCCCAGCTACGGAAACTTAAAAACGCGTGATGGCAGGATCAAAGGTTAGGTCGCGAACTATAGTTAATTAGGGGCCTGTGAATCGTATGCGCGTGCAAGGCAAGTGTCCGCAATCCTTAGGTATAAAGTGAGGTACATAAAGTGAAACTACGATGCACTGGAATGGATATAATCGGCGGCAGATGGGTAAGTCATGTCATCCTCTTTCCGTTTTGAGATTATAACGATATATAAAGGTGGCGCACGATTAAGAAGAATGGTCTCGGGTTCGACACCCCAGACAGAGACGGAAGAAGCGCCGACAGTGAAAGTTAACCCCTGTACCGTAAACTTTAAATATACTTTTATCCACAGGTGTTTGTTTGCATGCCGAATCCGTACTGACCATAATAGGGGCGAATTAATTTGCCCAGATTAACCCTTCTCTGCATGTGTGTGAACTTCCAGGGATCGGGCGGCCCGTGTGCTCGACGCCGAACTTATTTATTTACTTCTATTTATTTATTTAATTGATTGAGTGATTGAATAATTAATTAATTAATTAGGTATTTATTTGTCTATTCATATATATATATTTATTTATTTGTTTATTTATTTATTTCCATTCAGTCATTCATTCATTTATTTATTCACCTATTTATAAATTATTTATTTATCTATTTATTTATTTAATTAATTGATTGATTGATTGATTGATAAGTTAATTAATTATATATTTATTTATTCATTTATTTGTTTGATTGACTGATTTATTAATTAATTAATAATATATTTATTTATTTATTCATTTGTTTAATTACTTATTAATTTATTAATTGCTTAATTTATTAATTGATTAATTTTATTAATTAATTAATTTATTTATTTATCAACTTATTTATTTATATATTTATTTATTTACGTGCTCATACGTCTGTGCATCGTCGGGGGGGGGGGGGGGATAGTCAGATCAGCATCGTCACCGTCATCATCACCGAATGCCGTGTCCCAACTATATACCACGCGCCAAATTACATCACCGTCACTGAACGCCGCGTTCCGATTACACACTACTCGCTATGTTACGTCGTCGCCACCGATCGCCGCGTTCCAGTTGTATACCGTCAGGAGACGTTTCAATAGTATCATCATCATCTTCATCATTAGCAGCGTTTCAGTTATATATAGTCAGGAGGCGTTTCGATAGTATCATCATCATCATCATCATTAGCAGTGTCCCAGTTATATATATAGTCAGAAGGCGTTTCGATAGCATCATCATCATCATCATTAGCGGTGTCCCAGTTATATATAGTCAGGAAGCGTTTCGATAGTATCATCATCATCATCATCATTAGCAGTGTCCCAGTTATATATAGTCAGGAGGCGTTTCGATAGCATCATCATCATCATCATCATTAGCAGTGTCCCAGTTATATATAGTCAGGAGGCGTTTCGATAGCATCATCATCATCACCATCATTAGCAGTGTCCCAGTTGTATATCGTCAGGAGACGTTTCAATAGTATCATCATCATCATCATTAGCGGCGTTTCAGCTATATATCGTCAGGAGGCGTTTCGACAGTATCATCAACATCATCATCGTTAGCAGTGCCCCAGTTATATATCATCAGGAGACGTTCCAATAGCATCATCATCATCATCATCTTCATTAGCGGTGTTCCAGTCACATATAGTCAGGAGGCGTTCTGATAGTATCATCATCATCATTAGCGGTGTTTCAGATATATATCGTCGGGAGGCGTTGCGATAGTATCATCATCATCATCGTCATCACTAGCGGTGGTTCAGCTTCATATCGTCAGGAGGCGTTTCGATAGTATCATCAACATCATCATCATCAGCAGTGTCCCAGTTATATATTGTCAGGAGACGTTTCAATAGCATCATCATCATCACCATCAATAGCAGCGTCCCAGTTGTATATAGTCAGGAGGCGTTTCGATAGTATCTTCATCAACATCATCATTAGCAGTGTCCCAGTTATATATAGTCAGGAGGCGTTTCGATAGTATCATCATCAACATCATCATTAGCGGTGTCCCAGTTATATATCGTCAGGGGACGTTTCGATAGTATCATCAACATCATCATCATAGCAGTGTCCCAGTTATATATCGTCAGGAGGTGTTTCAATAGTATCATCATCATCATCATCATTAGCAGTGTCCCAGTTATATATAGTCAGGGGGCGTTTCGATAGCATCATCATCATCATCATCATCATTAGCGGTGTTTCAGCTATATATCGTCAGGAGTCGTTACGATAATATCATCATCATCATTAGCGGTGTTTCGGCTATATATAGTCAGGAGACGTTACGATAGTATCATCATCATCATCATCATCACTAGCGGTGGTTCAGCTATATATCGTCAGGAGGCGTTTCGATAGTATCATCAACATAATCATCATTAGCAGAGTCCCAGTTATATATTGTCAGGAGACGTTTCAATAGTATCATCATCATCATCTTCATTAGCGGTGTCCCAGTCATATATAGTCAGGAGGCGTTCCGATAGTATCATCATCATCATTGGCGGTGTCTCAGATATATATCGTCAGGAAACGTTACGATAGTATCATCATCATCATCATCATCACTAGCGGCGGTTCAGCTAAATATCATCAGGTGACGTTTCGATAGTGACAACATCATCTTCATCAGTGATGGCAGGGTTCCAGTTACACATCAGTCGGAGAAAATTAGGCAGATCCCATCATCATCGATGGCAGGATTCTAGCTGTACACCATTTGGAGAGAATACACCGACATCCCTGGCCAGGGGCTAGGCATATCCCTACTGTCCAGATCCACCTTTCCATCTACTAATACGAGGGGTCATGGCCTCGTGAAACCACATGGCAACCAACCATTACAAGTATTTATGTATTGTATATGTATGTATATGTATGTATATGTATGTATATTATATTTTATCAGTATGTATCTATTCGTACGTAGTGTATGAGGGGGCTCTTCACGGGTGGCACAACACCCGTGCGGATGTCTTCCCTCGTCTGGAATGGATTGAACGTATTGATGCATACCAGATTATAATTCAATTTTCAATTTTTATTTATTACATAATATGTACATTACAAACATTCTGTTCAATGCATACATATTATTAACTTACATCTAAAAATATACATATACACATATACATACACATCCATATACACATATACATAAACACATATGTATACATACATACACATATACATATACATACATACATACACACACATATACATATTGTGTATTAAAATACTAATTTATTATTAAACAATTTTTAAACAATTAGAAGTGACCTGTATAATCTGGTCAAAGGTGTAGGAGAATCCTGCTTCGGAAAACCCCCTCAGACACATGGAATATATCAATATCCAAAGCGATCTTGTTCAGCATAGCTGTAGCTTTTCCAACAGGCATAACCATCGGCAGGTTGGTCCTGTATATTGGAATGTGAAACAATCTATGCTGACGATGTCTAAGGTAATTATCAGGAACATACAAACCAATGCTCTGCATAATTTCAGTATTGTCGATCATACCGCGCAACAATCGATAAAAGTGTGTAATCAAATACACATTCCTTCTAGTCTCTTGTAGCCAAGCATACCCTGGAGAAACTCGGTTGGGTAAAGCCAAGGATAATGCCCGTACTCTCTCATGTAGAGATATCTCAGAAACTTCTTTTGGACTTTCTCCACCATAAGAGAGTACTTGCTCTCATGTGGCCCCCAGATCATCGAGCCACTCTCGAGTCTACTCCGCACCAAGGAGTTGTAAAGAGTTCTCAGTACGCGGGTATTCTCGAAAACCCTGGCAGTACGCAGAACAAATCCTACCATTCTCAGAGCATTACCACTGATCGTCTCTATGTGATCGTGAAATGTCAGGCTGCTTACAAATTTAACACCTAGATCTTTAACATTTGATGTTCTTGTCAGATTTTGGTCGTTCATTTTGTAGCGAAAAAAAGAGTTTTTTGGGCCCTAGTGAAGGATGTAACCGAACACTTGGAAACATTAAACAAAAGTTTATTTCGTCTTCCCCATTCACATATATTTGATATATCTGTTTGGAGAAGACGAAAATCGTCCAAAGTTGACACCTTTAAGAAAAGCTTTAAGTCATCCGCAAATAACAGAAAGCGCGAGTTTAAGATTACATTTTTTATATTATTAATAAAAATCGAACACAACAATGGACCCAGGTTAGATCCTTGTGGGACACCCGAGAAGGTAAAGAAGCACTCTGACGCGAATAGGCCGTAGGAGACGTATTGGTTCCTATTTTGGAGGTAGCTCGCCATTAATTTTAGCATACCATCCGAGAAACCAATATTATGAGAGGTTGTATGCAACCTTTTCAATAAGACATCATGGTTGACTGTATCAAAGGCTTTGGCGAAGTCATTATATGAACAGTCTACCTGATGTCCCGCGTCCAGAGCTTCCGTGACATAATTTGTGAAAATCATCAGATTGGTCTCAACCGAGCGGCCCTTCCTGAATCCATGTTGTTCATCAATTATAAACGGCTGTACTCGGGAAGCGACGGTTTTACTTATTATAATTTCAAATACCTTAGCTGGTGCAGAGAGAACAGCTACAGGTCTATAATTTTCTACGGATAACTTAGAACCACTCTTGTGTATGGGAGTAACTTTTGACGTCTTCCATGTTTCCGGGAAGACCCCTGTATTTACAGAAAGATTAAACAAAAAACATAGCGGTTTTTTATCAGTTCCACACAGCCTTTTAAGAAGAATGTTGGAATGAGATCTGGCCCAAGAGAATGGGTATTACTTAGATTTTTAATAGTGTCGGCCACATCCTTTTCATTGATATATTGAACATCAATAGACTGTGCACCGATCGGAGAACATGTTTTAGCAATATTAATATCGAGAAGCGGAGGTTCATTACTATAGACTGTTTTAAAATGACCTGCAAACGCCTCGGCAATATCTGCACCCCGTACCATTTTTTCGCCCCAAGTCATGGAATCAATATTCCCACCATCCGCTTTTTGGGATTTTATATAGGCCCAGAACGTATTAGGGTCTTTTAGAATATTGTTTTCCATCCCGGAAATGAACTCTCGGTGTGCCAATCGAATGCTACTTCTTACGATAGATCTGTAATGTCCAAACATTTCATAATCGCTGTGACGGCCAAAGGCTTTCCAGTTTTTATGATAGAAATGTTTAGTTCGTATATCCCTAACAATATCCCTAGAAAACCATTCCGGATATCGCCTTCCGCCGGTAGCCTGAGATTTTCGGGGGAAGCAGGAATCTAGTACACCCTCGACAGTATAATAAAAATATTGTACCGCCTCATTCACATCCGATATGGTATACATCTCGCCCCAGTCGGTAGCGTCCATAAGAGAGTACAGTCTGTCGAAGTCACCTTTATCAAAGTTCCAGCCCCTCCGACGAACCGTACCCTCCCCGGGAACTCTAGTTCGACGGGGGCGATATGAAATCGGATTGTAACAAAATTCAAGTGCGGGATGGTAATTATCTTCTTTCGTAAGAGGTGATAATGACCGAGAAATATCAACTGCCCTTCTACAAAATATTAAATCCAGAGTTCTATTTCTCTTTTGTTTTATATAATATTTTTAATGTGTGTATTTTCTTTTATATGGAATGTGTGGGATTGCACGAACCTCCCCACATTCTGGAATAAAGCTATATTTATTTATTTATTTATTTATTTATTTCTGGAGTTCAAAATATTATTATACTGCGAGAGACCTAACATAGAGCACAAAAAAATTAAGTCAGCTTCTACGCTCGAATTGTCACGAGCTGACTGCAGGTTAAAGTCTCCCAATATAATGAGGTTTTTATCCTGAAGAAGTTCTAAACTGGATAACATCTTATCGAAGAACAGTCGATACATATCAGTCTCACTCGCCGGAGGAAAATATAATACACAAACGAACGTAATATCGAGTTCGTATGTCAGTTTTACCCAGAGATCTTCATTGGACGTTTCCAAAATAGAAAAACGCTCGACTTGCAAGTTTTCTCTATTTCTCACTCCCAGCAAACATCCCCCACCCTGCCTGTGGCCACCGCGATCTCGTCTTACTATTGTAAAATTACCATCGAAAAGTTCGGAGTCGAAAACGCTAGCATTCAACCAGGTCTCGGTTAGTGCTATGATGTCAAGATCACAAGCCGAAACATTGTTGTAAAAATTCACACATTTCGTTTTTATTCCCCGAACATTCTGATAATAAAATATCAATTTTTCGTTTGCTGCATTATCACGAACTAGTCATTTTACTGAAGGAAGGCGTGGCGCATCTCGCGGTTTCGCCTCCCACTCTTTTATAAATGAGTTGCGCGGCCAATTTTCGCTTTGCAAAATCTTATTAACAGTACTTTTAGGGATACCGATTTTAAATGACGAGTATTCACCCCGTGATTTGATCTTTGTTACCTTAAATGAGGCTGTACTCACCAATGAGGTTAAATAAGATGACATGTCGTCGCTCGAGGTGTCCTTATGGAACGGATAGAAATGATAATATTTGAGATCTTCATCTTTTCGCTTTCCCAAGGTTCCCCGAACGACGGCACGCCTCTTGTTTCGAACAATTGTCCAATTTGCGTTATTGGAGGGCACTGACACTGTCGTTTCCGCACTTCCGATGCTTATGCTTTAGGACCCGGCGGGTAACATAGGCAACATTTCCTCCCTATTCCCACACCTTGACTTCCTTCCTTCCTCTCCCCCTGACATATTTTCAATGCAAATATGTACCGTTTGACTGATCGGACTCACAATTTGGAAACTTATTCTTTAGGACTCGGCGGGTAACGTAGGCAACATTTCCTCCCTATTCTCATACCCCTTCCCCTCCCCCTGACATATTTTCGATGCCTTTGTTTACCCTCACAAATTTATTTTAAACTTAATCCTTAACCCGTGCAACGCCGGGTAAGGACAGCTAGTTTCACTATATAATTGAATGTCCTGATTACAAAACGAAAAATAATTAACGCTTAAATAATAAGTATTAAATAAGATACATATATTGCACTTTAAAGTTTCGAAAATTTTACAATACATTTTGAATGTCAGTTTAAGAACCATGGAAAAGGGTATATAAAAGAAAAAGCTATTCTCATATTTCTTTTGTCTATAAAAAATATAAATTTGTCATGTAAACTTATACACTGTCTATGATTTAAACATTTTTCCTCAGATATTGCCTACGAAATGTCAAAATATACGGTACATTTATATTGTAATATCTTATTTAATACTTATTATTTAAACCTAAATTATCTTTCATTCTGTTATTAACGCATTCAATAATATAGCATAATACTCATTTTTATTATATATGCCATGGGACCATGAACTTGGATTTAGCCAAAAAATTAAACTGTGCACAACACTGACACAACCGATCGCTCTGTGTGTAAAGTTTGATTACTTACCTCGGCACAAAAAAGAAGAAGGTTGCAAGTCTTCAAAAACAAAGTCTTATGCAAGATTTACGTACCAACACAATAAAACAATTTATGTTGTTTGGTATGACAATTGTGCAATTCACATGCAGTAAGAGCTGACAGCAGATTTTTGTTTAATGTAACCATGCGAAAACTTAAAAAATATATAACTGCAATTTCCGATTTCTAACTAAAGCAAATGGCCGCCACAATACTTCTCTACTGTCTAGTATATACTGAATAGTCTAGAATATTCTCTTTCGGGTAACAAATATATTAACCGGATTGTTTAAAGTTTCAATCAGGCCAGTCCATGCTCTGTTATGTGAGTTAAATAAGTATGTAGTCTTAAAAGCACAACAAGAGTTTATAGAGCTCTCAAATTTGCAGTGATAAACTATATAAATCTATTTATTAACATTTGCGCAATCGGCAGTCATGTATGTTTTCATGAACAAAAAACATATGAATGTCGAGGATAGCCTGAACCTAAAAAAGGGAGGCCAGGAAGGATAAACTGATTATTTTTTTTAAATAATACTAACCCCTTGCTAAATTTCTTAAATGGTGGTCGTATAACCGCTCCCTTGCTAATAATACAAAATCTTCCAGTCTTAACACTCGCCAAGTCCCCTCTGATGATGGCATCACTTTGGACAATTACTTTACCATGAAGAACGATGTTTTGAGAGCCACACAAAACAGTTTGTCTGCTTACTTTATTTCCTGACGCCTAAAAAACAAAAATTAAAATATTGTTATTTTATTTTTAGCAGAAACATTCGATAAAAACATACTAATCGATGAACATTTTATTACCGTTTCGACATACTCAGATTTATTATACGGAATGTCTTGCAATTCCATGATGCAGAATATCAAAAACAAGGTGATGACAGATCGAAATGACAGCTATGACGCGTAGTGTAAGTGACAGTTCTTTACTTACATATTCTATGGTTACGAATTTATAATTAATACGGCTTCACAATCGACACAACATGAATTGTGAAATATCTGTAGCGATACCTGCTCAACCCTGTGCCATGTACCTATTGCTCGACCCAAAGTTTTGTTTATATTAACACAATTAAAATCTCCGCGGCATAAACAAAGGGGTCGAGTTAGGGACCCGGTTTCTGCCGTAAGATCGAGCAGACTTCCGCGCGTCATCATTTATTTCTCTTTGTTCGATTATTTAATCATTTAAATATGTGTTTGATATTTTTTACCATTTCTTGTATAATTGATAATTTACTCATCTACACACTGTAACTGACTGTAACCTGTACATCTCATTTGCTCCCGGAGCCTACCTCCGGTTGAGAATTAAACATTAAATACCAATTGCTCTTTCATATTTTCCCTAAAAATCTATGGAAATACATTACGATATATTATTCAAAATCATTCAACATCGACTGTATAATCTACATCTATATATATATGTGTAGGTAATAAACTAAGTTTATGTGTAGATAATAAAAATCACTAATCAAGACCATCTTAAGCCATAAGATTTTATAGGCAAACCTTAGATTATAAACAAACTACAAACTTTCGTATATATGCCCACGGGCTTTTTCGCCGTGAACGATTATACTTTTGACTTTGCGAGGCTGCACCAGTATTCCGAGCTTTTATATATGGTGCGCCTCTGCGCGTTTTGAAGGCGGGAAGATGTGGGCAGTGGGTGGTATAGTCCGTCTAACTTATCTGAAGAATGGCCAAATTTGGAACTAACGACGCCATATTGGATTATCTACAGCTGACAGACCATTGACAGACTTTGTGTACAGAGGGGTTCACGACTGTTTCGATAGTTTTTTAAGAAAGTTTTAGATTGTCACCATGCTAAAAACCATTAAAAGCGGTGTTTGGGAAATAATCTTGAAAATGCACACGTTTTTTGAAGAGGAACAACGTCTAAAAGCCCCAATTATACCGTTTGATTTTGTTCATAGACTTATTGCTGCCACTTCAGGTTAATGCTGCCATGCAGTTATAATGATTTTCCCATACTTAGTTTTTTATTTTACTATTATACAATTTCTTCAGGTATTTCTGAATCGGCAATTTACAAAATAGTTAAAGAAGGCAAAGTGGCCGTGGAAATGGGCATTAAAATATCTACACCCGGAAAAAAAATAACAAGGATAAGTGGAAAAATTGAATTAGAATCCGTAAGATGAGAAAAGTTTTAGGACATATTTTATTCGATAATTTTTTTACATAGAATTTTTATTATTAATACTTTTTATTACATAATTCATTATCGAGTTCATTTGTATAAACATCTTTTTTCAAAAATAAACTTTTTTATTTATGCACATTAAAGACTGGTTGCATCAACTTACTTTATAGCAATAGTTCATTTAAAGCATAGATTTTTACGAGAGCAAGTTGTTTGATCGGTGGAAAATGCAAAATATCTATGCTTTGAACGAAAGATTACTATATACCAAGTTGATACAACGGCCCTAAACCGATTGATATCCTTAGGTGTTACTGAGTTAAACATGGTGGTCATGATCATTAGGTATGAGACACCGAATAAAACCGGCGCCACACTGCGCGGATCTTCCGCCGCGTCTCTTCTGTCGTGGAACATCGCT
>JADDOH010024471.1:0-44516 GCA_016648135.1 Agrypnia vestita
TTCACCTTAATACCCAATTTGCTTTCAAGTGGATTAAAACGTTTTTATCACTAAAACCGCAGCCTGCAGCTAACTCGGATGTGGTTTGCGATGGATCCGATCACTTCCCAATAGCCTTCATTCTTCACTATCAACTTTGGTCCCGGCGTCCCACGGGGCTTGTTCTGCCAGGTCGAAATTTCCAGAACGAAAACGTTGGAACCAAAAACGCACTGTGTTTTTTTTTTGCGGCACCGTCGCCATACACATCATTAATCCTTCGAGCCGTTTCTGCAGCACTGGTGCCACGGTGGAACTCGTACTCGTAAATAACGCGATATTTCAAGTTTTTCATTTTGTAAACTGAGTGACGCAAAGAAAAAAACAATTGAGGAAAAAACAAATGAATTATAATTTTCAAAACACAAATACATGAGTAAATAGCTGTATAAATTTGGATTTGGAATTCCTAACCAAAGAGAAGATATTTGAGATCAAATTTGCCAGTACGGCAAAACATCAATTTCATATGTAAGGACCTAATATTAGAAATAGTTTGTGGTAAAACATGATTATTTTAATTAACACCAAATTAAACTAAGTAATAAAAACACATTGAGTTACATTATTCAATACTTTAGTTTCGAGAGAAGGAGTCCCCATCATTATTAATGTAATTAGTCAGGTGTAATGAATTAATAACATAACTTAAGCCTACGCAATCAACTTCCCTACTCGAATAGATTAAGAAAATTCTGTATTTAAGTTAGTTACACCTGGCGATGAGAGTAGCGATAAATGTGACTCAACGTGTGTATATTACAAGGTTTATTTTGTATTGGATATCTTGGAGATCTGACAGGAATTGTCAATTTCAAATTTCATTCCAAATTTTGCAATGGTACTCTTTAGGATTATGAGCCAAACACGGACACTCTTCAGTCATGGTACAGCTTTACTTTGTTGGCAACCAAAATAGCAACATGAAGACGGTTAAAAATATTAATCAGTTTTTTATTATATAAGCATTGTATAATAAAGTCAAAAAATTTTTTAAATGTCATTGGAACATTCCTAAACAATAAAAGACTTCAAAAAAGAAAATTGGAAATGTGTATTCGGCTATTCTTGGTAAAATATAACATTTGTGAACTCACGTGAACTTTAAATATCACGTAGTGATTATTATATTTGATGGGGATGTAATATGAGAACAAAAATTAATAAAGCTTCTGCAAAATTGCTGCCACTAACTATATTAGATATCTATAAATATATACTTGAACATGTTCCGCAAATACTTTCATTGCAATTAGAAACAAATATTTTAAAATCAATAAATAAATTGTTTTCGTTTTTTTCAATATTTTAAAGCGCATCAAAAAAATTAGTTCATAAATGAATTAAAATGAATAACTTCTTCAATAACTGCAGAATGGCGTGGAAACATTATTCCAATCCCAATTATAATAATTTCGTTGTCTGTCCGTCTGCGTTACTTCGTGTAACGTCTGTTACTTATTTATATCAATTTTTTTTCTTTATGGTATTTTTTTTTATATAAATAAATAAACACTTATTCCTTAGTACATGTAAAAGTATCGTCATTTTTGATGGGTTTCAACTAGTTTATATTTATAACAAGAAAGCACATTTTATAAACCACCATTTATTAAATTATCCACATCGACGTGTGCTACGTACCTACTCTATCTGCAAATCTGTTACTTTGCAGGAAATAGCTTAGATTGTGTTTATTTTAATAATTAACTTTTTTATTTGAAATTCTGAACAAGTATTGCAAATTTTCAAGATTTATAAAGTAATGTGTTGCCAAGAATTTCAGATAAAAAGGTTCATTAATGAAAAAAAAAATACGATCTAAGATTTCTTCTGCAAAGTGACAGATTTTCAGAGGGCACGTCGACATGTTTCGGGGCCAATGGTTCCTTCATCGGGATATAACGAATACTCAAAATTAAAATTTGATGTTTAGACATTAACAAAACAAAAAAGAAAGACAAATATCGTTTAGAGTGACAAAACAAAGACAAAAAAATACCCAATGTGATCAAAAATGAAACTAACAAAAGTAAAGGGAAAATATTAAAAGAATGTTAAAATTTTAAAATAAATATAAAAATTTGTTTTAAACTAGTTTCGCTTGGTATCAGACTTTATGAGGATAATATAGTATGGACTAATCTTTTTTTATTATTAATTTTTATTAAGAGATGCGATCACGGAATACGTGTCATATCAATCTACGAACAGATTGTAACATAAATCTGAGTACAGACATTCACACAGGGAAAGAAATTCAGCGAGAGACAGAATGTCAACTAGGAGAGGGGGAGGAAGGGAGAGGGTTTAAGCGAAGAGAGAGGAAAAAATTTTGAAACCAGACTATTAGATAAATTTATAAGTTTATTTATTATTTGCTTATTATTATTGAATGCTTCCAGCTTGTCAAGTCGCAAACCTATTCCATTTTTGTGTAAAAATTGTGGCCCTGTATCAAATGTGTGATCAAAATTAATTACATGTTGAGGAAATTCGGAAAACCCTATATTAGGTCCTTACATATGAAATTGACGTTTAGTATGGGAGGAACATAAAGTCGATTTTTTTTTATTATAATATATTTATTTAATCAAAGTATGTACCATTGCTATCTATGCACTTTTGCCATCTCATAGGTAGTTCATCGATCCCTTTACTAAAAAAACCATTCGGAAGGGAATCAATAAAATCTTTGAAGGCGGTTTGGACTGCCCCATCGGAGTTGAATTTTTTCCTTTGCAAGAAGTTATCCAAATTTCGAAAAAAATGGTAATCTGTTGGGGCAAGGTCCGGAGAGTACGGTGGATGTCTTAGACATTCCAATTGAAGCTCCTCTAATTTGGTAGCCGTCTGTTGTGCAGTGTGTGGTCTAGCGTTGTCACGAAGCAGCAGTGGCCTAGAGCGATTAACCAGCCTCGGTTGTTTAGCAGCTAGCTTTTCCATCATGGTTTGCAGTTGCTGAAAATAGACATCTGCCGTAATCGTCTGGCCAGATTTAAGAAAGCTGTAGTGAACGACACCAGCACTAGTCCACCAAACGCTCACAAGTAACTCGCGTTTGTTGATTTGCTTCACTCAATTCGTGAGGTACCCACCTTTCAAGCTTTTTCACCTTACCAATTTGCTTCAAGTGGATTAAAACAGTTTTATCACTAACACCGCAGCCTGTAGCTAACTCGGATGTGGTTTGCGATGGATTCCGCTTCCACAATAGCCTTCAATTCTTCATTATCAACTTTGGTCTCCGGCCGTCCACGGGGCTTGTTCTGCAGGTCGAAATTTCCAGAACGAAAACGTTGGAACCAAAAACGCACTGTGTTTTTTTTTGCGGCACCGTCGCCATACACATCATTAATCCTTCGAGCCGTTTCTGCAGCACTGGTGCCACGGTGGAACTCGTACTCGTAAATAACGCGATATTTCAAGTTTTTCATTTTGTAAACTGAGTCTCGCAAAGAAAAAAACAATTGAGGAAAAAACAAATGAATTATAATTTTCAAAACACAAATACATGAGTAAATAGCTGTAAAAATTTGGATTTGGAATTCCTAACCAAAGAGAAGATATTTGAGATCAAATTTGCCAGTACGGTAAAACGTCAATTTCATATGTAAGGACCTAATATTTGTTAAGCTTTTGATGTTTTTTTATTCTAATATTTACATTTCTCGATGTTTTACCAATATAGAAAGCCAGACAATCATTGCAGCTGAGTTAATAAGTACCAGGATGGTTAAATATATTTTCTTTTATTTTATACAAAAAGAACTAACTTGTGTGAAAATTAGATACATGCATAATTTAAGATTAATGTGTAATATGTTATTAAATACGATTTTACAGTATAAGAAATAAATAGATAAAGCAAACTCTTGGCTAACTTTCCTTATTAAAAATATATATATATAATGCTCTGAAGCATTTAAGGATTTCGTGGAATATTTTTCATATTTCCTTAATTAAATTTTCCGGCTTTAAACATTACATATTTCACAACTCGAGCTGAATAGAAAAAATATACTTTATCTTTTTAATCAGCGTCTCTACCATCTATTAAAATATAGTTCTTTTGTTTTTAATTATATAAAGTGTCTTGGGAATCTTGCGCGTACTCAAAACCTTTGGGAAGAAAATGTTTTTACTTACTTGTCATCACGTTCTTATCCCGCAGGACTAGGCAAATATTATATGATAGAATTCCGCTTCAACGCTCTAATCTTGCCTCGTCAACTTTCTTACATTTACATTTCTTACATTACATTACTCAAGAGCTTCGATTTACTGATGAGGTCTACATGACTACCAAGTATTTAAAAAAAATAAAGTTTAATCTGATATGTATATATAAGAGCTGTATTTGTACCATAAATTAAATAAATAAAAAATTTTGGTTTATCTTGTAATTTGTAGGAACATAAGAATTGACTCAGGAAACAGCCATAATAATTTATAAATCAATAATATCTTAACTATTGTATACCTACTTGGGAAACGAAAAAGACATAAAAATCAAATTCAAGAAAACTGCTGCTGGAAACGTTCTTAGGATAAATAAATACTATTTTAATACAATAATGTTGACGATTTCAATTGGCGTAGTACAATGATTTAAAATTTAAAATTTTAAACGATAGAAAGCCAAAATATTCCAAAAATAAAATTCTATAAAGTATAGATATTCATGGTCATAATACAAGAAATTAAAACGAAATATGAATTCCAAATCAGAAAAAAAAGAAACACAAAAACGTTATAAAGGACCATAGAATGCTGATGTCACATCACAGTATCCTCCCCAACCCCAATAACAATAATTTCGAATGTCGGTCCGTAACTTCCTATCCAATGGCTGATCTCATTCTGTTTTCAAAATAAGTATGATTTCAAAATTTTTATTTAATGTAATGAAAAACTTGAATTTACATGAATGTAACGCAGATTTTTTTTTTATCTTTTAAATATATTTCTCTTTTTTTACAGATGGACGATGTATAATTTTGAAGATTGAAGAAGAACCAATTGAAAATAAATTTTCGTGAAAAATAATAAAGTGTTATTTTAGTCAAGTAAATATATTAAAAAAAGTGATTTTATACACATACCTACATATTATTTTATATACATCAAGTTTTAACGTTTAATTGAAAAGCTTGAATTTTCCTTGAGTAAAGTGTGATTTTTAATAAATTATTGAATAATGCTCAAAGTTTGTGTATTAGAGCGTAATATGCATACGATATGAAGCAAAAGAAGTGACCCAGTTAAAATAATCTTTTAGATTTTATTAAACGAGCGTCTTTTGTCTGTATTTGCTTTACATCAGCGAAATGTTACACAGAAGTTCTTCATCGCGGCGCCGGAGGGCGTCTCGGAGTGCGGCATCCTCTCCGCAGGGGCGGGCGGCGCGCGCCCCCGCGGCCCCCGCCCCCACCCCCTCGTTGTCGCCCGCCCGCCGAGCCAGCGTGGCCGTCACTTCCAACACGGAGGCCCTGCAGATCCCGCGGAGCCCCAGGAGGAGCCCCCGACACAGCCTGGCTCCGGACCTCGACATCAGCCCGGGGACTCCAGAAATGGACGAGAGAACATTACCGGTACCTTACATGGATAGGAGCCCGCGACACAGCCTGGCGCCAGATATCCCGAACTTTAATAAGAGCCCTAGACACAGTCTCGTTCCCGATTATAACAGAAGCTCTAGAAATTCCCTCGTTCCAGAGAGCGCGTCCAGAAGTCACAGGAACTCCCTGGTGCCGGACAGTTCCGCCTTGAGTCCGAGAAACAGCCTGGCTCCCGGACTGGATAGAAGTTCCAGGCAAGGCCTAATACCCGACGCCGCCTACGGTTCCAGACTGAGTTTGAATCCTCTAGATTTTAACAGGAGTCCGAGGAACAGTCTGGTACCGGACACGGCGAGGAGTCCCAGAAACAGCTTAGTCCCAGAGTCCACCAGCTGGAATCAGCACAGAAACTCTCTCGTTCCGGACATGAGCAGGAGCCCGCGGCATTCTCTCACTCCCGCGCAGTCGGACATGAACAGAAGCCCTCGCGGGAGCATCGCCGCGGAGAGTCCGAGACTGAGCCCCAGAGGAAGTATAGGGGATGGCAGCAGAAGTCCGAGAGGCAGTATCTGCGGCGGCCTCATCACCGACGTGGGGAACCGCAGCCCTCGCGGGAGTATAGGGATGATTCCCGAAGTAGGCAGAAGCCCTAGAGGGAGTATAGGGATGATATCCGAGGCGGCAAGAAGCCCCCGAGGTAGTATAGGAGGAGTGATACAGGAAGGAAGGAGTCCCCGGGGTAGTTTGGGCGGCGAGGGCGGGCGCGGGGCGAGGGGGAGCCTGACCTTGACCTTTCAGGAGCCACCCAGTTCGGGGGGCAGGAGGGCAAGCGACGACAATGGGGCAGCCGGTGAGTATTTATTACCTTTTATTTTTGGATGTTCACTCATTTGAAATGAAGTTATTATGAATTGAAATTACATTTTTCATAAGTTTGACAGATACAAATGTGATTGGTAATTTCGCAATTTATAAAATCAAATAGTACGTAAAAGTTTCAAAATAGTATCTCACGTCATTTGCTTCATGTCAGGTAACAATATGTTACAATTTGCTGTGCCAAAAATGAAAACTAAATTTGACCATTGGCTTGCCAGCTTCCTCAAGCTCTTGTATGGACGTGTATTTAAAAAAGGACCATAAGAACATGATTAATAAATATTGGCACTGCGAATTACTACAAATTCAAACAAAATAATACATTTTGGCAGTATATTATTGTAATACTCTTCTTTCGGGATGAGGAAACTCCAAGTAAAGACTTGCTTCTCGTAAGTGTTTATTGGGTGACAATAACGGTTTAGACAAACGGGGTACAGTAAGATGCGGTCTGAATCACAATGGTAGTAAAAAGAGAGAGCGACTCGACATTCACGCGCCTTTTATACCTTCTCTCTCTCTGTCATGCAGTCTCTTTCTGGCGTCGCGACATACGTTCCTCAGATCTATTACACCCCTCCGCACTTATCCTTGGCTTTCATCCCTCTTCGTTCATCCTGACAATTCTTAACCTAATTTCAGGCGAAGAGGACCATGGCGGCAGGTGTGGTGTTCTATCTGTCTGCCGGTTGTCGCTGGTGCTGGCTTCTGAAACAAAGAACACCCCCGTTAGACCCTGAGCGAACATGAGCGTTCCGGTTCCTCCAAGGCAGCTTTCATAGCTTCAGCCCGGGTCGGAACCCTGGAACTTTGTACATAAAATACCTACTACTTTTAAACAATTTCTATATTGGGTTTGCCCTTAATCTGATTCACATGCCTTTTCCACACGAGACCAGTGCCTTCAATTTCTACTAAATAAAGAGTTCGTCCCAATTTCCTTAAAACCTTTCCCGGTACCCATGATACTTTATTTATGGATCGAAAATCTTTCACAAAACAATTTTGGCCTATAACTAAATTTCTTCTCTTCCTCCCCCCGAAATAAAATGCTTGTTTACTTTGACCCCCTTTTAAATTTTGTATAACCTCACTTTCTAATCGTCTAGAACTTGTTGCTTTTTCGCTAGGTATAAAAATGTCAAAATTGGTACGAAGTCTTCTACCAAACATAAGTACTGCTGGTTCTACACCTGATGACGTGTGTGGTGAATTCCTATAATCAACCAAAAATTTATTTAATTTGTCTTCATATTCCCTATTAAATTTCCCATTAACCAATTTTTTTTTTTTAAATTTTTCCACGTCTGTACTGTGTTTTCTGCTTGACCATTAGACGCTGGCAAATTAACTGGTGATGTCAAATGTTTAATTCCTAATTCCTGACAAAAATCTTGAAAATATTTTGACATAAATGCGTCCCGTTGTCCGTAATAATTGTTTGAACATTCCCAAATTGTGTAAATATTTTTTTTAATACTGCGATGGTGCATGTTGCATTTATATTTTTCATTTCTATACAATCTATCCACTTGGATGCTGCATCGCATACCACTAAAAAATATTTATTCCCGATTGGACCGAAAAAATCCAAATGTATTCTCGTCCACACCGTTTCTTGAACTTCCCAAGATGACAGCTCGGCTTTCGCGGGTGACAACGTATTTCTTGAACAAATAGCGCACGCCTCCACTAAATCCTGTATATCTTTATCAATCTGCGGCCAATATACATATCCTCGTGCCAGCCCCTTTGTCTTAGCACAACCAAGATGTGAACGATGTAACATTTCTAACACATCTTTCCGTAAAATCCCCGGTATAACTAACCTATGTTTCCAAAACAAACAATTTTCCACTATTTCTAAATCAAACCTTTTTGTCCAATATATCCATAATTCCTCGGCTTTACACACCTTCCTTGGCCATTCCGTCGACATATATTGCATCACTTTGCTTAACAAACTGTCAGAACGTACATTTTCACTCACTGTTTCAATGTCTAATTGCGCGAGATCATTCTCTTTTAATAAACTAATATACGCGTCCAAAATGTCATTTTCTTTGTTATCTGCTTTATCTACCGGAACTCGCGATAAAAAATCCGAACAATTTTTACTCGATTTGACGTATTCTATGTTGTAATCAAAAGACGACAAAAATAAACCTTGTCTTTGTAATCTGTTTGCAGCTAAGGTTGGTATACCTGTCTTATCACCAAATATCCGAATGAGTGGTTGGCTGTCTATAGCCAATATAAATCTTCGACCAAAGAGATACTGATAAAATTTTTTAAACCGAACGTTATGGCTAACGTTTCAAGGTCTATTATCGCATACTTTTTTTCGGCATCCGTCAACGTTCGACTTGCAAAAGCTATCGGTCTTTCTGTACCGTTCGCAAACCTGTGTACCAACGTGGCCCCTAACCCTTTCAGTGACGCGTCCGTAATTAATTTAAGTGGTAATTTTGGATCAAAATGTACTAAAACTGTATCTCCCGTTATTAGCATTTTAACTTTATCAATTGCTTTTTTACATTCATCGTCGAAAACCCATTCCGTGCCCTGTTTTAATAATTTATAAACTGGGTGTAAAATCGATGCTAAATCTCCCAAAAAATTTCTATAATAATTTACTAATCCTAATAGGCTTCGTAACTCTCCAATATCTTTTGGGTACTCCGCATTACGAATAGCGTCTACCTTGCCTTGTAAAGGTCTCACTCCGGTTTTGTCAATCATATGACCCAAAAATTCTACACTTTCTTTGAAAAATTCACATTTTTCCGCGTTCACGGTCAGATTACATTCTTTCAGTCTATCCTTCCTTCCGTGCTCTTCCCAAGTCCTTCCCGAAACCAAAATATCATCTAAAAATACGACCGTCCCTTTTAAACCCTGTAAACATGAAGCCATTGCCTTAGCGAAAATTCCTGGGCTCGAAGCAATCCCGAATACTAACCGATTGTATTGAAACAACCCCAGAGAAGTAGAAATAACCGTATACTTCTTGCTATCCTCCTCTAATTCCAATTGTGAGTAAGCACTTTTTAAATCTATCTTACTAAAGAATTGTCCCCCGCTAATTTCTGCAATAACCTCCTCGAACCGCGGTAACGGATACCTATCTATAATCAATTGATGATTTAAGGTTGCTTTGTAATCTCCACAAATTCTAATTTCGCCGGATTTCTTTAAAACTGGAACAATAGGTGATGCCATGGTGCTTGCCGTAATCCCTTGTAATACACCTTCATCCACCAATCTTCTTAATTCCGCTTCTACTTTATCCCAAATTGCGAATGGCACGACTCTCGCGTTACAAAACTTTGGACAAAAATCCTTATTTACTGTTAACCTTACTTTAAATTTATTAAACCTCCCCAATGTATTAGAAGAAACTGCGGGATAATCCTTTTTAATGTTTTCAACAAAACGCGATTGTTCATCCACATCGATAACTTCCCCGGTCTCTAAAGTGTTAACTCCCGATAATAAAATTCCGAACCTACCTAAGAAATCTCTACCTACTAACGGCAATATTCCGTTGTCTATTACAACAAAATCTACTGGTAACATTTTATTATTATATGTAACATTTGTTTTTAATATCCCGCATATTTTGAAAGCCGAATTATCGTAACTGTATAACGTAAGATTAGTTTTTATGAGTGGAATGTGACCAAACTTCGCGTCGTAAATCTGTTTTGGAATTACACAAGAACTGGACCCTGTATCCACCATGCAATCTAAGCGTGTGTCTTCGATCGATATTTTAATCATGATCGGTTTATTCGTGCCTACGTTACTTGCAGTCCCCACCATCCGCGTGATGTCTTCTGCGATAACATTAACCCGTTTTTTTCCTAAATTTTTACACACCTTTTTCAGATGGCCTTTTTTGAAACATCCCTTACAAACAAAATCTTTATAAGGACAATCAACCTTCTTATGTGTCGTTGCCCCGCACGCAAAACATTGTGCAACTTTCGCATTCGTATAATGCGATTGCACATTTCTAGAACCGCTGGAATTTTTATAAGTACCCACCGAAACATGCTTCCGCGAAGTTGATTGTGACAATTTATTTTTTTCAACAAAACAAATTTCTGATTTAATTCTCTCGGTTTTCTGTAGTCTACCCGTAATAGCTTCGAAATTATACGCAATGCCTTCCATAGCTGCCATTGATTGATCATCCGGTTCTAAAAATAACTTCTCTCTTAGCTTATGATTATGTACTCCAAGTACAAAAATATCGCGTAAATTTTCATCCAATCTTTTTCCAAATTTACATGAACTACTTAATTTTTTTAATCCAACCACGAAATCTTGGGCACTCTCGTGTTCAAATTGCTTTGCTGAAAAAAATTTTTCGCGTTCATGAAAAATCGATATGCTTTTAAAACAAAATTTATCTAAATGTTCCCACAATGCTTCTAATTTTACATCTGTTACCTTCTTAGGTACTACTAAATTTTGCAACAATGTAAAAGTATTTTCTGACAAAGTTGTTAAAAAAATCGCTTTTTTTTTGGTTCTGCCCATTTCTCATCATTTGCTACAAGATACTGCTCGAACCGAACCTTGTAGACGTCCCATGCGTCACTCTCGTGGTCAAACGACAGAGCTCTCCATTCCATGCTGCCCAACAACTACCTACAGACAAAGGAATCACAAAAGTACTTAACTTTGGCCCTGCCGCCTTGATTCTCCTCGCCTGCGTCTGCTGCTGGTCCACGCCTTCCTGGTGACTCCTTCCTCGGCCGCTTCCCTCGTCCAGAGCTCGCCCGTCTTCGGATGGTCTTTCCGCCTTCCTCAGCCCGTCGCTCTGGTCCGCCGCTCTGCCTCAGCTTCCGGAAGTCTCCGCCTCCGTAGCTCGTCCGCGATGGAAGTGGCGATGTGGATCCTTACTAGATCCGCATCCAGTGACCCTCGACGCTCGTCTTCTTCCTCTTGAAGTCTGCGATGTCGATGTCCGTCGATGTGACCGCCTTTCCCTCTTACTGTGCGTCTTTTTTTCCTCTTGAAAAATTACGCCGCTGTGTCCCCTGCCGTATTATGCTGCTCCCGGTTCCGTAATATTTTTTTTTCACAATCTCCCGATCTTCGTCAAAAAAATATTCCTTTTTCGGCTGCGCCAGATGTAATATTCTTCTTCGGGATGAGGAAACTCCAAGTAAAGACTTGCTACTCGTAAGTGTTTATTGGGTGACAATAACGGTTTAGACAAACGGTGTACAGTAAGATGCGGTCTGAATAACAATGGTAGTAAAAAGAGAGAGCGACTCGACATTCACGCGCCTTTTATACCTTCTCTCTCTCTGTCATGCAGTCTCTTTCTGGCGTCGCGACATACGTCCCTCAGATCTATCACAGTAAATCACATTGTTTATGCTAGCCAAATAAAACCACATATAATTCCTGAGCTGGAAACAGTAATCCAACGCGTTATTGCTAAAATTGAGCGAACTGTCTCGCAAATAGTCTTCAAATTTTTTATTAAACGTGTCAGAGTATGCCACAGCCGCGGCGGTTATTTGTCCAATATCTAAATAATCTTAACATGTCTACTTTATAAGTCAATAAAAATTGTCAAATTTATTACTTATTTGGTGTATTCCGTATTAAAATTAAATCCGGCTTATCGAATGGATCACCCTACATACAAGTTCCAAATCTGAGACATTTAATATATTTGAAGGGAATATGCTTGAGACATTTCTAACGATGGGAAATAGGATGATAAAAAAAGTAACCCATAAAAACCAAGTTTTTATTATACTCCATTTTTTGTAAAATATAACAACAATTAAAGACGAATTAAAACATATAACATAACCCTAAACCTACAGTAATTTAATATATTTCTAAAATGTCAGATGTTTTGAGCTTTGATAAGACACTTCATGCTTTGAAGATTAAATTCTAAAAACATTTGTCAGTCAATTTAGATTTTCGACATTCGTAGTGAAGTACCTATTACGAATACCGACGGAATAATTCAAATTTAGAATATATTCCGCGACGTAATCAAACTTTTCTGATGATTCCAATTTGAAAAAACCAATAAAATTTCTAAAAATCCGAAATTATACTATAATCTTTTTTTTTTAACGAAAATTTGATAGATCTTCTTGATCGTCGCCACGAGTCTGCTTGCAAAGTTCGTAGTGAAGTACCTATTACGAATACCGACGGAGTAATTCAAATTTAGAAAATATTCCGTGACGTTATCGGGCCGCTATGCTAGTAATCAAACTTTTCTAATGTAATTTGAAAAAACCAATAAAATTTATAAAAATCCGAAATTATATTCCATTGTATTATAAATTAAATTAATTTCTATTTATTTATTTATTTATTTATTTATTCATACGCCAATCGGCTATATATATACATTGATTTTACAAAAATAATAGACTTAAATGAATGGATTAGAAAAATTTCACATATATAAAAAAACAATACTAGCATAGTAACAACATGGTATAATCATATAGGGTTGAGGGTAATTTTAATACTGTGATAACAATCTTTTTGCCGCTGATGAGAATGAGACGTATGATTCATCGAAGAAGTTGATATCAACACAGTGGCTATTCACCAGATTGGCAATCCTATTTCTTGGGCCATTGTACACGTAACTTTTTGTGGATTTAGTGGTTTCTAACAATCTACGCACTCTTAGATCCGGCCTAGCAGTGATAATGCCAAATTGTTCCAGGATCTCGGGCGAGTCTATCTGTCCGTTGACAGATTTGTAGAAGAAGGTCAGATCAGACAATTGTCTTCGAATGATTAGTTTGCTGATTCTAAATCTGTTATATACGGTCTCAATATCTCCTGGTGATCGTGTACGATAGGCGATGCATTTACATAGTTTGCGTTGTATTCTTTCGAGCTGATTGATTAGTTTATTGGTATACGGCGACCAAATGACAGAACAGTATTCTAAAATCGGTCTCACAAGACTGTCGAATAGTCGTACCAGCGTGTAGACATTGCTGAAGTCCTTCCCAGCTCTAATGATGTAACCAAGAGTCTTGAAAGCTTGTGACGTAACTTTCTCCACGTGGCTTGAGAAATTCAGTTTATGGTCCACAATTACGCCAAGGTCCTTTGCCGAGGTGACTATCGGGAGATGATGTCCATCAATGAGATAATTAGCCTGATATTGATTTCGTGATCTAGAGAATGACATTACTGAGCATTTACCGATATTTAACATTAGTTTGTTTTTAGTACACCACCTGTGGAGTTCATTGAGATCGTGCTGAAGAATTTCTAAGTCTTGGTCATTCATGATTCTTCTGAAAATTTTCATGTCATCTGCATATAGTAGGTAATCGGATAGTAAATTGTCTGCGATGTCATTGATGAAAATATTAAAGAGAATCGGACCAAGATGTGACCCTTGAGGGACACCAGAGCATACTTCATACTCTTCAGAGATAAATCCATTAACTCTGACTTGTAGGAATCTGCCAGTTAGATACGAATGGAACCACTCTAATGCTGTGCCTCTCACACCATACAGACCGAGCTTGTCAATCAGGATTCCGTGGTCTACCATGTCGAAAGCCTTACTGAAATCTGTGTAGATAGCATGTACATCCACCCCCTGGTTCAGAGCATTGAGTATGTAGTTAATGTATAGATACAGATTCGTTGTTGTGGATCTGCCACCGAAGAAGCCATGCTGCTTTGTAGTAATTATATTTTTGAATGCAAATGTAAGTTGAGGAAGAATTAGTTTCTCGAAAAGCTTTGACATGGCAACTTATATACATATCGGGCGGTAGTTAGTTACCTCAGACCTAGTACCAGATTTGTGAATTGGGCTTATGAACGAGAGTTTATAATCTTTACGCTTTTGGGTGAAATGTCAGATTTTTCTTACAGCCTAATGTTGAGTATTTTACGTCATGGATTGAAGTTTTAAGAATAATTTGAGTCATCACTCATTCGAAAATTCTAAAAGTTGGAGTATAGCAGTTTAAGCTAGCGTGGTAGGTGAAATTTTAAACGAATTTCACTATTATTTTGCGTTTCTCTCGAATTACCTATTACGAATACCGACGGAGTAATTCAAATTTAGAAAATATTCCGTGACGTTACACACACGCCACTAATAAGTAAGGCCTAAAGAAGGTCAATACTGCGCATGCTCACGTGCCACTAATAAGCATGTGCATCAGCACCTTAAATCAATCAGACTACTCCGTTGTGGTGCATCGCTCGACACGGTTCCAGCCGTGCAGTCCGCGCTGCCTTTAAAGGTCTCGGTCGTCATATTTCAGGCTAAAATAACCCCGCAGAGAAGCGAGCGTCCGAGGCTGCCACCGGCGCAGGTCCTGCTGCCCAGGTCCGCAAATACCCTCGGCTGCAGCCCGGCTCCCGCAGATGGTCGCCAAACGACGATCCGGTCATTTGGCGCAAGTTTCCCGGAATGCCGCGGTCGAAGCTGGATACACTATTTTTAATTATTTTGCAACGGACGTATTTATAGCCCTCCCGAGGGACCCGCGCAATTAGCGAGCCGGTCAATTCGAATCATTGTTTTCAATGCGGCCGTAAGCAACAGCTGACTGAAACAATTTGAAAAAGTATACCTATTTAACAAAAAAGTAACCCATGAAAACAAAGTTTTATTATACTCCCTTTCTTTGCAAAATATAATAACAATTAAAGACGAATTAAAACATATAACATAACACTAAACTTACAGTAATTTAATGTCTTTCTAAAATGTCAGATGTTTTGAGCTTTGATAAGACACTTCATGCTTTGAAGATTAAATTCTAAAAACATTTGTCAGTCAATTTAGATTTTCGACTAATTTCGAGTAATTCAAATTTAGAAAATATTCCGCGACGTTATCGGGCCGCCGTTGCTAATCAAACTTTTCTAATGATTCCAATTCGAAAAAACCAATAAAATATCTAAAAATCCGAAATTATACTATAATTATTATTTCTTTTTAACAAAAATTTGATAGATCTTCTTGATCGTCGCCACGAGTCTACTTGCCAAACTTACTTAGCTCGATTGGATCACGGAAAAAGGGTCAAAAATCGATCCAAAGTTTTTTTTGACGGCAAGCCGACAAGCAAGCGAGCAGACGCCACGAGTTAACATAAAGGGAGTAAAAAGACTAGCGATCGGTGTTTGTTTTACGTTCCCTTTAGTGTGGATGCGGGCGATGTACTCACACATATCAGATATCTTATGTTACTACCGTATTCTACTCAATAAATACTTCTTAGGGAAACAAGACAGTCCATTTTAGGTACTAACTCCGTTGCTTCACAATTTCATAAATTATAATTAATTCACTGTTTGTTAACTTTTTCATACCATTTTTTCATAACATTTTTCATAATTGAATGTATATTGTTTCTTTTTTGTACTTTTGTATTTTATATTTTTTATCTTTATTATTTTATATTTAATTTTGTAATTTTTTTTACATCTTTTATCCTTGTAATTTACTTTCTCATTTTATATTTTAAATTACTTTTTCATTTTATATCATTGTCATTTTGCATTATAAAAGGTATTTTGTGTAACATCAAATTACTGTTATAGGTTTTGTAACCGTTGAGATAAATAAATATGTTTGCGTGACAGAGGAAAGAACAGACGCAAGATAAATGTCATAAATTAGACCACAAAAGGAACGAAGTCTTACCTTTGTTGACGGGAACGACAAGAGGGATTAACAGGATTCCGCTATTTCTCCTCTGTGAATCTTCTTCAATTTCACGTTTAATTATAGATGCGAGTGGTAAATGAGTGAGAACACAAATTGTTTTAAGATGCGGAGAAAAAAGTGTTCGAATCAAGCGATGCGGACAGATCAAAAATGATAAAACGGCTGACCGTTGCATTTGCGGAGATAATGTTTTTCGGTAATTGCCTATAGAAAGGCGTTTGAGGTAAGATGATAATATTTAGGTACAGATTAAAAGGAACAAAAAAGACAGGAAGGATGTGGATAGGCAGATTTTCATCCCAATCGCGGTTCAAATCAGCCACACCTCCTACATCAACGTATCGACCAAACCAGCGTACGATGATAAAGTTAAGTGCCATGGACAAGTTGACTGCTTTTAAAGTTTATTAGTTTCTAAAATTAACGGCAGGTAATGTCTTATTTATTAGACTTTGTAAATCATGTCCACCATTTGCCACGAACTTTGAGCGTAATAAATATTCTTTTTTCTCCGAAGAGCGGTCTGTGAACGAATATCTTTTTAATAGTATAATGGATATACGTTTTAAAATAGATCTTTGCCGAGGATAATTTATGTCTGTTTGTATTTCATTTAGGAATGAGAAATGTATAAATATTTAGTGTCAGCACCACAGGGGAAATATAATGAATGGGAGACAGAGCCGGGCGAAGCAGTTCGGTCGACTAGGACAAAATTAAAAGCTGGATGATAAATACCTACTCGTGTTAGAGAAAGAAACGCATTTTTATATTATTTATATTTAAAGATATATTAAATACAGTGCATGCTCGTCTTTGACAAGATTATATATTAAATAGAGTGCATGCTAGTCTATGACAAGATCAACACGCATGTGATAAATATTGGTGAAAGGTTAACAGTGGTTGCGGTGTATAGTGTTGTGAACATGGTAGTTTAGTGTTGGTCCTGAGACGGGGACTTCTCGAAACGGGTAGACCTAAAATCTGATGGTGGTTTATACTAATTTAACTAACACTCATCATTTCATTCGTATTTCAACACTCAATTCGGCGATTTTGGAACATTTTTAAACCATTCAAAAAACATGATATGTCGAACTCAAAAATGAAAACAAACAAATACTTTCACACTTTCAACAGCAATCTAAACAAAACCACCCGATAAATCTGTCAGAAAGGCGTTGTTCGAAAGATGGCGTTAAACAATGTTGTACAGATAAAACACGGGTAGGTACTTGTCAGACAGCCCTCGTGTCATGACAAAATATCCACGCGACATTAGATTCAAAAACATAACGACAAAAAAAAACAACATTTAAATATTTTTTTATGATAAAGCTTTAAATATATTAATGAATAGACAATGTAACGAAATCATTGAGTACTTCTTCGAATAGTCTTTAATATATCTCAAATTATAACAAAAAATATATATTAGGTTAGGCGAGATTATGAAAAAGTACAGTATATACTATATATGTATACAGTTATAAATATTGCACTTTTGCGTAGTAGGGTAGAATTCGCGGAAGCATCTATACTAATATATAAAGGGGTAAAGTTTGTAAGTTTAGAAGTAGGAAGTGATCTCCAAAACTACTCAGTCAATTTCAAAAATTCTTTCATCAATATGATAATAAATTCAATAATATGAAAAATTAAAATATAAATAATATGTTTATTATTGTGATAGTGATTTATCTCTTATTTCGGTTTCTTTTCAAAATGTATGCTTAGGAAAAAGTCATGCTTCTTGTTCTTACTGCACGCCCCTGGTAGATACGTATATACCAGGCGTGTGCAGTGAGAACATTAAAGCATGACTTTTTAATAAACCTTTATTTTGGAATAAAAATAGAAACCAAATATATTTTTCTCACAGAATATTATAATATAATTTATTAAAACATGAATACTCTGTTAATTATGTTGATAGGAATATTACATGTTTGATTTCGATTTTTTTTCAAAGTATATGGTTACGTAAAAGTGAATATGCAATGTTTTCACTGCACGCTACTGGTATATACTACAGAAACAAAACGAAAATAGAAAAATAATATATGAACAAAGTTAGGAAAGAGGATGCCGAGAAGTTGAGGTAAACGTGAAGAAGAGCACTTCCTTTCCGGGTGAAAAAGACGTAAAAAAATAAAAACATGTGTATTCTATGACGAGGTAGTATGATACACGTGACTGAGACATGTAACGTGTTTTTTTGGAAAAATATTTTCTGTCATTCGAAAAACCGCCATCTTGGCTTATGATTGGTGAGTCGCGACTTCATAGTGTGAAGATATTCCTGTTGCATGATGCGAGCGCATTTCGTTGAACTCCCCTATAGAACATGGCATAATTGCATGGGGAGGAACAATTGCAACTCAGAAAACCGTTGTAAAAGTCATCCTCATTAACACCAATATTAACTAGGACTGATGATATATTTAAAAAATTCGATGTTTTTGATATTATGCTAATACATCTCTAAACTGCACATACAAACACGAAAATACACATTTTAAAATGGCCCAAATGACAATTGACACATTAAAATTAAACAAATTTAATTTAAAAATTACAAGAACACACACTACATACGCGCAAAGGAGTTTTGACTACTATGGGCCCCAACTCTTTAACTATATGCAAAAAAAATAATTAATCTAATTCGATAAAATATTAAAAAAAAAAAAACTTAAAATCATGGCTTAAAATATGGAAAGGCACAAGAAAGGTGCTCTCCCTCAAACAAATTAATGACTAATAATAATTACTGAGTTGTGTACCACTTCTTTTCTGTCCTTTTTTTCTTTTTTCTCTCTTTTTTGTCAAAACATATAAATTGTTTTAATTTATTAATATAATTACTGTATTTTTTCTCAATATATATTAAAAAAACGTTTTTATATATTATCATTTTGTATACACATACAACCAACAACACCAAGACCACAATTTGTAACAAGACACATATGAATTAATATCTAATTGTATAACTATTTTGTAAATACATGTGCCTGTCTTAATACAGATTCTTCTAGTGAGACAGGCATAGTACAACCCAAATTGTATACTATATGAAATTAAGAAATAAATAAATAAAAATACGTATAATTTTGTAAAACCTTTTTTTTGTCAGGAGTCGGGTTGAATACTGTTTGGAGTCCTCATTACAATGCCCATATATACAAACTTGAACGCATCCAACACAAATTTCTACATAACATTAACTTTCGACTTCACATCCCAATTGAAAATATCAACTAGACAAGATTACAAATTTTTACTGGATTATTGCCATTATCCAGCGGGAGAGTTTTATCTGATTTGATTTTTCTCTACAAAATTATTAACTCGCATTTTGTCACTCCTGATATTTTGTGCTTGTTTATGTTTCGTGTGCCCGAAAGGGCTACTCGAATACCTACGCTATTTTATTGTGACAATACTAGAACCAACTTGCATTTCAACTCTCTTGTACCCAGACTGCATAGGCTATGCACATATCTCTGATATTTTAAATTCCAGTTTAGCACCATATAGTTCCAGTTTAGATATTTTAAATTCCAGTTAATGGTGCACTAAATGCAATTATGGCCAATAAGAATCTGTCAAAAGAAGCAAGACTAGCGGTACATAATGGCGTTCTAGTGCCAACCCTTATGTATGGAAGTGAAGCCTGGAATTGGCAAAAGAGGAATGAAAGTAGAATGAATGCGGTTGAAATGCGGTCACTAAGACGCTTGTGTGGAAAATCTTTAGTCGATAGAGTGAGGAATGAACAAATTAGAAGTGAATGCAATGCTGGCTGTAGTGTGGTAGATAGAATAAAGAAAGGAGTGCTGAGATGGTTTGGTCATGTGGAACGTATGAACGAGGAAAGGATGGTTAAGAAAATATATGAGGCGAATGTTGAAGGCAACAGGAATAGAGGGCGTCCGCGAAAGACCTGGCACGATCAGGTACTACAAGTATTTGAGGATGGCCCTGTTAAAAGCCGCAACAATCGTAGAACGTGTATGAGAAGATGTATGAATGTGGCCGAAGCAAAAGTGGTGTGCCAGGATAGAAGAGTGTGGCGTTCAATCCTCTCTGCCTACCCCTGCAGGGAAACGGCGTGATGGTTAGTTAGTTAGTTCAGTTTAGCACAATATAAAGATTAGCCATTAAAAGCTCTAATTATCTATATATTAATTACGCTAACCAATGTCGCTGATGGATGATTTCTGTTGCCAGTTAAAAAAAAAACAAATGGCAAAATCGTATAAAGTAGCGAGATGCGTGGACTGTTTTAAAATACATGCAGATAATATTTAATGTGTAGAAATATTATATACGTAAAATAAAAATGGTCACTTATAAAAATAATGTACTTAATATTTATTAATTTTTGATATACATATTTGTGTTTCTAATATGTATATCATGTAAATTTAGCCATATTTTTTTTGGTTATGTACTGGTCTACCCAGCCATAACCCATAACCCAGCTGTTACTGCACAATCACAAACAAATTATTATACCTACTTGTTTAACCTTGTATATACTTCACGTCTCCTTTTTCTAAATTATGTTTTATCTTATATACTTCACATCTCCTTTTTCTGAATTACTGTTACGACTTTAAACAACTATCTATACTATGTCAATTCCGTAATTTTTTGCTGTTCTACTCTTTGGATTTCTCGTATATATTATTGTGTAAAAGGTACTTCTGTGCCGTAAATTGAAATAAATAATTATGTTCTTATTCAAACACAGCGAAATTATTTTGTGGTGACATTATAATTATAATTTATAGAAATGCACTTTGTTTACACCACTTTTTTTATTATTGAAAAAATTCAACATGTTTAAAAGCCAATGGCTTCTTCGTCAGGATAACAAATTTAAATTTAAAAATCGAAGTACAGATAATCAAAATATCAAAAAGTTATATATGGAAAATGAAGAATATAAAGTACCTACTTAACAGGAAAATAAATTTAAAAGATAACTATTTGCAAAAAGAACCTGATTATTTATAACATTCAATTTACTATTAACATTCCTTCTTATTTCCAAAATTTCTAATTTATCAAACTGTGATTCTGTATAATTTATAAACCCTTATTAATATCAAAAGAATGATCCATAGCCAAAAGATGGTTAGCAAATTGATTCAAATTTTGTTATCCTGACGAAGAAGCCATTGGATTTGAAACATGTTGAATTTTTTCAATAATAAAAAAAGTGGTGTAAACAAAGTGTATTTCTATAAATTATGAATAATTGTGTCCTTTGTCTTTGATTCATTGGTACATGGTGAGTCAACTGACGTCCTGTGCTTGCATGCGCGGCCGTGTCACGCATCTTAAGATCGCGGAACGCTGCAAAACGAAATGTTGGACGATCCGTGCTGCTGTCCTGATATAGCCAGCCTCCCGGTCATCTTCTCATCTCCGGAGTAAACAGCGGTGAGATGCCGCGGCCGAGACGATCAAAGGACCGAGCGATCTAAACGGATTATCGGTGACCAAACACTTGATACTGATCGTTCTTCTCGATTATTAGTAGATTCACCGCTCGCTTTATTATGTGATGTGACGAAATATCGCATCAGTGATATGGTAACGAGGATTCTTTTGATTTATCGAAAATGAGATATCGTATACCGCAGAAAAGTGTATAGACCAGTAAAATACACAGATTGTATTTTGGCAAAAACTTTGGCAGAGCCTTCTTCATTCAATTTCGAATGGAAAATGTTATTTACACTTTGGGTGAAATGTCGACAGTTACGGAGATAAATAAATAAAACTTTATTCCAGTACGTGGGGAGGTTTTGTGCAGTCCCACACATCCCATATAAGTTACATACATTAAATTATCATATATGCGATATATAGAAATATAAGATGATTTAAATACATAAATAGAAATTATCACATGCGGGTACATAAAAGGTAAGATATAATAAAAAAAAGGTATGTATCAAAAATTATTCAAATAAATAGGGCATACAAAGTAAGAAAGACATGGTGCGAAGCGAAAGAGTAAGTACCACAGCAATAATTATAAGCATAAAAAATTGAGCATTCCTAAATAAATAGGATGTATAAAGAAAAGAGAAAAGAAAAGCGGCCCTCGTAGCGCAGTGGGTATGACACTGGCTTCCCACTCCGAGTGTTCCGGGTTCAATTCCCGGTGAGGTCACAATTTTAATCGATGTGAGATACTCAAGCCTGGATATTTTGTGATGTATTTCGCTTCTATAATAGGGCCTCCTGGCCCTGGAAGTATGGTAAAAACAAGTTTTTAGTATACTTCCTTTCTTTGTAAAATATAACAATAATTAAAGACGAATTAAAACACATAACATAACAATAAACTTACAGGAATTTAATAAATTTCTAAAATGCTTACCTAGCTTATATGAAGAATAGTTGCGTTTTTAGCCATCTCGGTGTTAGTGAGTAGGGAAGCGAAACCACCATCGATATCAAAGCTCCAAGTCTGGACCAATCAGCATACAACACGTCGTTTGCCGAATATCCATAGATTTGTAAACATTGGCGACTGATGGAAAACTGCCCGAATCACAAGACGATACTGTAATTGCTTCTATCTGGACTAGTTTAATAATTCCTATAAGTAAGTTAAATATTAAACATTGTAAGTAAAAGATGTAACCAAACACATGTAAAAAACCAACTTACTGCGGATGCGATTAAAAGTATTGCAGAATAAACATTTGTAACTTGAATATGATTTGATATGATTTTATTACATTCGAACTTGTAAGACATGCTACCTTAAGCCAAATTTGTTATATTTGCAATGGAACGCCAAGGACCGTCGCGCGTTACGTGATTAGACGTCGTTGTCCTTGGAACCCATATATTTTTATCTGCCGTAGTTTGTAATATTCGTTCACTTTCCTCAATTTGCAATATAAATTTAATTTCACAGTGTTTCAAATTTTTCGAACTAACAAGCCAAAACACCAGGTCTTCAACCAGTCGGACTTTTAGGTTTGTTTGTCGTCGTCTATAACCAAGCTCTCTTCGTCAATCTTCTATTTAATATAATAATTTCTAGTTTTAATTAATTAAACAACTGTATCTTCATCAGGACGGACGCACACTAACTATCCACTATCTATAGTAGCAAACAATTCAATTTTTAAATGGGAGCGCGGCCACAGTTATGGCGGGGGTAATTGAGAAATCGACGCCGAAATGGGGAGTATATCAATTAACGGGCTATTCATAAAATTATTCTGTTTATTAAATTTTAAAATTATTAAATAACCCCACCCGCCGTATTCGCCAGACATTGCTCCTTCTTATTTCTACTTGTTTCGATCGATGGCGCACATGGTCTGTCTGGGCAACACTTCACATCGTATGAAGATACCAAAAATTGAATCGATTCGTGGATAGCCTCAAAGATGAACCATCCTACCGGCGCAGTATCCGCGTGCTGCCAGAAAGATGGGAAAAAGTAGTGGCAAGCGATGGAAAATATTTGGAATAAAACAGTAGGTTCCGTTCTTTCACAATATACGCCCAATTTTTGATGAAAAACGGCGGAAACTTATTTGTACACTTATATATTAAAAAAAAAACATTTACCTATATTTAAATGTAATCAAATTTTTCTCTCCCTCCAAAAAAGGTGGGCGCTTACAATATTGATATAGATTACAGAATTCTGTTTTTGATGAAGGGAAGGGGCCCACACTTTTATTTGGAGAGTGAGGCAAACAATTTTTGGCCGAAAATTATTTTTTCTTTTTTAGCACATTTAAATATAAGCGTGTATATTTTTAATCATACAAAATCACTTCGGCAGGAAACATGAGCTCATTATCTAATTTCGCACTTAATAAAACTTTGATTAATTATTCTTGATAGATTAACTGATTACTTAGTGAATCCGATAGTGAATAATTGACTCTTGAGAATACGTCTGTGTGGAAAATTTCAGCTCGATTGGACATCGAAAAGCGGGTGAAATATCGATTATAAGATTCAATCCAGATAAACAGACAAACAGTGAAGCTAATATACATAATCAGGACATTGATTATCGAACGATAAACTATCACAATTTGTCTATTAAATGTATAATTTCCTTATTTTTGGTTGGTTTTGTTGGAATTTGGTTTGGTTCTTTAAATATTTGGTTCAAACTGTTCGAGACAAGCTGTGAAAGAATATAATAAACAGAAACGCACCATGACCTTGGAACCTTGGAACATCCAAACTGACTAGCTCCATGGAACTCTCTATCGCCAGATCCAGAGATCAAAAGTCTTCTCGACACAATAATTTCATCCGTAGCAGACCCAGCCCAAAATACTGAAGGGCGATGACGGATTCCATCCGGGAGCCAGAAAGATTGTTCTGTTATGTAGGGCCAACCAATAATGATATTAAACAGGACCGGGTAGTCGTTGATTTATGGTATTCCAAGCGGAGTGGGAATCGTCAGACTCGGCAGACTACGACTTCTTAAAATATATATACAGAAGAATCTAAATTATTTAAAATTCCAAAAAAAATTCGAATTTGAAATTCGATTTACAAAAAAAGTAACCCATAAAAACCAAGTTTTTACTCATACATACTCCATACATACTCCCTTTGTTATATACATACTCCCTTTGTAAAATATAACAACAATTAAAGACGAAATAAAACATATAAGATAACACTAAACTTGCAGTAATGTAATATACATATTTCTAAAATGTCAGATGTTTTGAGCTTTGATAAGACACTTCCTGCTTTGAAGATTAAATTCTAAAAACATTTGTCAGTCAATTTAGATTTTCGACATTCGTAGTGAAGTACCTATTACGAATACCGACGGAGTAATTCAAATTTAGAAAATATTCCGTGACGTTATCGGGCCGCTATGCTAGTAATCAAACTTTTCTAATGTAATTTGAAAAAACCAATAAAATTTCTAAAAATCCGACATTATATTCCATTATATTATATTCTTTACGCTTTTGGGTGAAATGTCAGATTTTTCTTACAGCCTAATGTTGAGTATTTTACGTCATGGATTGAAGTTTTAAGAATAATTTGAGTCATCACTCATTCAAAAATTCTAAATGTTGGAGTATAGCAGTTTAAGCTAGCGTGGTAGGTGAAATTTTAAACGAATTTCACTATTATTTTGCGTTTCTCTCGAAACTTTTTTTTTAGACAGGGGGGTAAAATATCTCAAAAAAAATGGGCCTATTTTGTTCAAATTTGGCACACATAGTAACCTATAATATAGGTAGAGGCACACTCCCAGCAACATGGCGGACAAATATTGAGAAGGAGCTGGCGCACGTTGGTAATGTTCGATAGAAGAGGGAATGTTGGGAAAGATATCGAGAGGAGAGTGACTGCGGGGAATAGGGTGGACGGGGCTTTGAATGCAATAATTTCTAATAGAAATATGTCTACCGAGGCAAAACTAGCGGTACATAATGGAGTTCTGGTACCGACACGCATAGAAGTGAAGCATGGAGCTGGCAGAAGAGGAACGAAAGTATGTAGATTGAATGCAGTGGAGATGAGGTCCCTTAGACGTATGTGTGGGAAAATCCATGTATGATAGAGTAAAGAATGAAGATATTAGGAATGAATGTAAAGCTGATCGTAGCATGATTCATAGAATTAAAATAGTGTCGCTCAGGTGGTTTGGGCGTGTTGAGCGAATGAATGAGGAAAAAGTGGTAAGAAAGAAGTGTTGAAGGCGCCAGAAAGAGAGTGCGACCGCGGAAGACGTGGCATGACCAGATTAATCAGATACAGCTTGCACGCGAAGATGTATGAATGCGGATGAGGCGAGAGTTGCATGTCAGGACAGAAGAGTGTGGCGCTCTATACTCTCTGCCTACCCCCAGGGGGAAACGGCGTGATGGTAAGTTAGTTAGTTAGTTAGCTGGCAGCACAAGATGTTCCCGTTGTGACAACCCAGGACAGAGGATCCTGGCGCCTCCGTACGAGGAGGCCCGACCCTGGATGGACCGGGATACCCGCCCCGCCCGCACTCGGCGGCAACCCCTCGCCCTGTCATTCAGTACAATTTTGTATTTGCTCGGGAGCTGTGACATCTTGATTACCAATATACACTGAATTATTATGTCCAAAACAACCAAAAAGTCCGGGGTGGTGCAAGAACAATTGCCAATGAAGTATTAAAGTTTTGCGAAGCTGAAAAAGCAAATAATGAATCGATATTACCGTCTGATAGTTTGACAGATAGAGCGGCCGCCGCGGAGCGCGCTGTTACCCGACCAAATTTATATTGACACTGGTCACCGGACATTCGGTACATTATGCATTGTGTAATAAATTTACAATCTGGAAACTTCTGTTTCGCGACAGGGGCGACCTCCCTCGCGCGCCAAGTTATCGTGGTGGCACTCTAACACCCTCCAAAGCGTCGAAGAGCATCGCAGACTGTTGTTGTGGTGCGGCCGCCGAAGACATCCGGCAGTTACGGCAGCCGATGGGATTCCTCGCGGTCGGCTAACGACCGGCCGGCCCGTTAAGCGGAATATATATATTTATTTATCGCTTTTTAACGGCTCGTCTATACGCGCGTCCGTGAACAAATTAAACACACAGTCGTCGGCATCGACGGATAGATGGCACTGTATCCTCACCCTGGCAGGAGCAATCCGCAGCGTGCTAATTGCCGTTGTATCAACTATTAACTATTGACTAATCGTAGATAACCAGTTTAAAGTTCTTGATTTTATTTATATCGTCTGTGTATTCATGATTTTAAATAAAATCAAATAGTCTCGTGTAATACACCGAGACAAACGAGACATCACTAAGTGTTAGGGATCCACAGTAATAACTTTGTATCAAAATCACCATTAACAAGCATGCGTTGGAAACAAATTCGTTGTAGGAGCATACTCAAATTAAAGAATTACTTAGACTTGGAATATTCCAGTAGAACTAATAATAGTTTAATGGATTAAATTTTTATTTATTTTGTTCCCCATGAATTTTACTTGTTTATTTATTTTAAAGTATCCTAATTATTGTTCATTTCCCTTTTAAATATGTTTTAATTCTAAATTTTAATTTTCTTTGGGTTTATTTTATCTTCTTATTCAATTTATTTGGTATATTGGTTTAATTATCTTTATTTTACTTTATTATAAATTTTGAATAGGTTTTTAATTAATTAAATTGTTTTATATATACTATTCATTTCTCATAAATACGTTTTATTTCCATTATTTATTTTTTAATTATTTATTTTAAAACGTGTTTTATGTTAGGTATATAAAAATCATTAAATCTTTCTTGTACTGTAAAACCCCGCCAAGACGTTGGTTGATTAATAAATAAATGATGCGTGGAAATCATCGTTTTTTTTTATCTTTTATTTTTTTTATTTTTTTTTTTTTTTTTTTTATTTTTAGCGAAATTTAAAATAAATTAAATTTTAATAAATATTATTATTAAGTTCTACGTCGTTTGTACGTGGTATAACCACTGTTTGATAATGGCCTTACAAGCCGAAACAGCTGTAACACATAAAAATACTTAACCCGTAGAACTTAATAATAATATTTATTAAAATTTAATTTATTTTAAATTTCGCTAAAAATAAATATGGAGTTCTACAAATTAAACACAAAAACCATAAATAAATAAATAATGGAAATCATCGCCCTGGAAGTGTAACTTGGCCTTTTCTAGGATCTTCAGCTCGAAAACAGTGATGGCCGGTATCCAGAATGTGCCTGGATGGCCAAGATAGCCTACACCTTGTCAAGTCTATTGGAAATTATGCACGCTGTTATGCAAGCCCAAGAGTCTAGAAGTAACTGGTGTACTTCAACAGAGATGATGGTAAAAAATTGAAAACCTCATGGCATCCGGCTTTAAAACTAATCGCTTGCATACGCCGACAATCAAGCACGGCAGGCTATCGCCCCCCGACGCAAAGGTCGAAATCAGAACGCTGAATCCGTAAAACGGGCGACAATGTAAGCCTGACCAATGACCGAGTACACAGGCGCGTATAGCAGAGGGCATGAAAAGCGAGGCAACTCACCTTGCTGACCAAACTAAATATTACCCACACGAGCGGCCGAGTAAGACGAAGTCATAATACACTGAGTCCTTTGTTCACGACAACTATAAAAACGGTAGTCTCCACAGCAGACTATCTCACTTCCCCAGTGAACGGCTCGTATAGCGGAAGCCCTCGCCGTTATACCTTCGAACGTCACGCTTTCAATTGTAACCTTTGTACCGACTGTATTCTTTATAACTTTTGCTTTTGCAATTCAATAAATTCTGTAAAACCATCGTGACTTTACATCATCAACACCGCTTCAACTCATCCTAAACCGGAGGGCTTATCCACCTCCACAAATGCATAGATGGAGCAAACACACAATACAAGACAACTCGTGACCATTCACGTCTCCAATACATAAAAGCAGACACCCTATTTACGACGCTATTGCTATTACGACGGTATTGCTAGCCACAATACTGACAAAAAAGTTTCGTTCGGTTTTGACTGAACTGTCGTTCATCTAGTCGTTCAATCAAGTGAACTATTCACTTTGAATCGTTAAACCGTTCATTTTTACACCAATTTTTTTTCCTGGCAGGCAAACTGTCCACATTCGATTGTTCACTTGCCCACCCACTTGAAAACATGAATATATGATTTTGCGAACGGGATTTGTTGAACGATACGTTCCAAAAACTCATCGTTCATCATTTATCAACAAAAAAAATTGATTTACGATCTCTGACCAATGAACGGTAGTTCACTAAAGTGAACTTTTCAAAATGAACGAACCATGCTGATACACCCCTGAATATTTAACCATAACGTCATCAATACTCGTAACGACACATCAGACCTGATGACGGACTCTATAAAGGGATCCAAAACTTCGTCCAGAAAGGTCGTGTAATACGGCGGAGTATCCAAGAAAACTTATTTAGTTTAGTAACGCAATTTTTAAGGACTCGATTTCTCGCATCTTCTGGTATGTATTGGGGTATTCGACAGCCTTTCAGACCTTTCATAAACATTCTAAAACATCCGGTATGTTCGGAAACCTTCGATTGTGTGCAGTTATTCATCACACGTCCCTTCTGATGTTCTGCCTGGTACATTTTATTTCGCAATGTGTTACAGGTTAACAGAATCCCATTTAATTTTCAATTCCACACCGATGGTTGATTTATCACTAGCGGTATATATTTTCTTTATTAGTCCAAATACGCGCCGCTCAAAATATACAAATTGTGCTCGGCCGCGCCGCGCGGGGGATTGTGCAACGGCCTATAATTAACTCGATATTTTTCCGACACAAGCGATGTCTGACAGCTAATATAACTTAATCAAAACAAATATTAAATCATAAAAGTGCGCGCGCATCTTCGGCGGCCATCTTGATTTTATCACGTGGGCAAACACCAAGCCCGCCCGCGCTGTGACCATCGTTCAGCGAGCAGCCTGCACTAGCGAAGGGGAAAACTACATTTCAAAATGAAGACTACAACACACACGCACGTTCACGTTACAAAGTGTGCACTATATTTGTAGTATAAACTAAATGAAGTGAACTAATTGTAGTATAGTAGCCGGCAAACATCTTGAACAATTTTCGGCATAGTTGGGGAAAGTTTGCGCATGTTTACTCCGTATTAACTCACCCCTGAGACCCAAAATTTGTCTTCTGAGCAGTTGAAGCCGATGTTCAAGATGTTTGCCGGTTACTGTACTACAAAATTGTAGTACTAATGAAGTGAACTAATTCTCCTACTCACTCCTACATTCAAGAAGTGCTTCTTGAAAAGTGTGCCATTACAACATTTTTCAAACCATGGGGAGGATTGTTTAGGTCTCAAAATTTTTCTATTCATGGCGAGGGGGGGGTTTGTGTTTCAGTTTCCAAAAATTTCTCCATTTATAAATATGTATTTTTAAAAACTTTGATGTGTATATACTTTGTAGTGTGCACTTTAAATTTGAATGTACTATTTGAAGTATGTACTTTGAAATGTGTGTAGTTTGTAGTGTGCACTACACTTCAAAATGTGTGAAGTGTACACTCAATGCAATGTAGTAGTTACTACAGGGCGGACCCATCACTAGCCTACACACGTTTGAACATCGCTGATGAGGTGATCGAGGCGTGGTCGGTTCTCATTAGGAAGCTCGTTGACTTTGAATGTAAACAAAGTTCAAATTAGTGGCTGTCTCGTCAATGGGAACACTGTTTGGAAAAGTAGCCAGATTATATAATAGACCAGGAAGTTTTTATTAAATGTTATTCGAGAATGAGGAAAGTAAGACAACGTATAAAATACCAATAGGCAATGAATGTTTGGAACAAGTAGATGAGTTTGTTTAATTCATTTAGGAGGAGAACCTTCTAAAAAATTGGGGATCCAGATGAACTCTATATTCCGCTTCAAGATTTGATATGGTATTCAGATAGCTAACAAGTTGTTACTGTCGTGGTAGTTGAATTGTAAGAGAGCGCGTCAAAATGGTGTCTCCCTATTTATATCCATTCTCTCTCACATATTGGCCGTCTCTCTCATTCATTCGACAGAAGTTCATCCAGATACATCACACCGATATGTTCGATAGAAGAGGGAAGGCTGAGAAAGATATCGAGAGGCGGGTGCTTGCAGGGAATAGGACGAACGGTGCTTTGAAAGAAATAATTTATAATAGAAAAGCAAGAAGAGTGGAACACAAAGAAATTCTGGTACCAACACTGATGTATGGAAGTGAAGCATGCAGCTGGCAGCAGAGGAATGAAAATAAACTGAATGCAATGGAAATGAGGTCACTTAGGTATATGAGGGCCAAATTCTTTTATGATAGAGTAAAGAATTAATAACAAATCCCAACTCTCTCGTGTGGAAGTCAAAATTTTGAAACGGTACCAAGATTTACATACCTAGGATCCCCGATAGCAAGGAACAATAATAGTACAGAAGAGATCCAAAAGCGCATAGTGAGCGCAAATCGCTGTTTTTTCCGCCTACAAAAGCAGATAAAATCCAGTTTGCTGTCCAGAAACACCAAAATATTAGTGTAAAAAACGCTTATTAGGCCAGTGCTCACGTACGCAGCTGAGACGTGGGTACTAACTAAGAGGAATGAGCGAGCACTGGACGTTATTGAAAGGAAAATTTGGAGGCGTATTTTCGGACCGGTTCTAGAAAATGTACTTTGGCGCAGATGTTACAACAATGAGCTCTATACTCTATTTAAGGAGCCAAACGTCACAAAATTTATAAAACTGGGAAGACTTCGATGGCTGGGTCATGTGGAGAGAATGTCTGTGCATCAAGCACCAAAGTCCCTGCTGAACTCAAGGCCAATAGGGCGAAGGAGCTTAGGAAGGCCAAAATTAAGATGGAGTGACAACGTCCTCAAAGACATCTCTGCCTTAGAGCTTCGGAACTGGAGAGAGCTGGCACTAGACCGAGATGAATGGAGGAAAATTATTGAGGAGGCCAAGACCCACCAAGAGTTGTAGTGCCAAGGATGAGGATGATGAAAGAATTAACAAACGTGAAATAATGTAAAACTGATCCTAGCATGGTGAATATAATTAAAAAAGGGTCGATCAGGTGGTTTGGGCAGGTTGAGCGAACGGATGAGGAAAGAAGAATACATGACGCATATGTTGACGGAACCAGAAACAGGGGGCGGTCGCAAAACACTTGTAGTTTTTTTTTTGGGTCGCAATCCTAGGATTGGTCTGCAACAAGCACTCGCCCTCTCCACTCCTCTCTGTCACCTGCCAGCCTTTTCATCTCTTGGTAGGTGCTACAGCGCACATCTCCGATAATCTGGTCTACGTAGCTTAATCTCGGGCGGCCTCTACGATTGTTGCCTTCAACATTTCCCTCGACGATGGTTAAAAGCAGGCCCGGATGCCTTATATTATGGCCTATCCAAATTGCTCGCTGTTGGGCGATTCTGTTAAGGAGCCGCCTCTTTTCGCCCATCCTGCTCAACACCTCGTCGTTCCGGATATGTTCAGACCAATGGATCCTCGCCATGCGCCTGTAGCACCACATCTCAAAGGCCGCTAGCCTCCCGGACATGCTCTGGCCGATGGTACATGTTTCGCTGCCATACATCAGCACACTTCAGACAAGAGTTTTAATCAAGTTTTTCCGAACCTTTAAACTTTGTAGTATGATCGGATTAATGAAATACTAAAAGATGTTCCTGTTGGCTGCCTGAAAAATGATGCGAGAGTATGTTTTTTAATGTGTGAACACTAAAGTGTGCTGCTGTTTATACGAGTGTCTACGGTAATATAATACGAGACTTTATTTTAATTTTATTTTATTTTACGAATTTTGAAACAAACTGATTGCTACTAACTTTAAAAACAATATTAGCACTTATTGGAACGAAGTTCCTTAACGCTCGCGGTAAAAGTTGATTGGTAGAAATTGTCACGTAAGGAAAAAGCGTGATGCCCCTCCGAGCGTCGAGTTTGGAGTAGACGAGCATCGTGCGCGACAGGTTGTTAACCCCAATACTGAACGCGCGGAAATTTTGTTAAAACTTATTTGTTATTCGTTTTTATTTAAAATCATACCTTAGTTCCATTATAGCAATTTCGCAATGAACATTCGAGAAATAGAAATTGCAACAAGTATGTGTAATACAAACTTAGAAAAGTAAGTAAATAAAAGTGTATATTTTGATACAAGTATTTATATACGCTTAATGTAATTTTAATGTTAACTTTTTACATACATTACAGAGAGACAATAGTGAAATCATATGGGTATCGAAAGTGAAAACAATCGAAAAACGAGAGAGAGAGAGAGAGAGAGAGAGAGAGAGAGAGAGAGAGAGAGACAGACAGAGAGAGACTTATCTTAAGTTGCAATTAAAAGCCGAAAATAAATATGCGTCCCATCTATTTTTTAGTACTGAGATAGATAACCGCAGAATATGGCGTATACCAGCAAGATAGCCCGATTTTTATAACACAAGCTTTTAGCTTATTTTGAAATCAGTATGAACTAGCTGAAACCCGTTAAAATGACAGTACTTTTACATTTTACATTACAAAAATTCGAAAAAAAAATTTCAAGGACAGACGGACGGAAAGACAGACAACGAAATTATTGTGATTGCGATGGGATAGCGATGCGTCTCGTAATCCGCATCTCTATTGAAATTAAAATTAAAATGACACGAATCTTGCATAATTATTCCTGATATTTTTATATTTTGCTACTTATATTGTTATAACTTATATTGTTTTATGTATATTCATTTTAATTTTATGTTATATTTTTTATGTAAAAGCCTATACACAATACTGCTGTTTACTTTATACTTAAATTTTTATACTCATGTTTTGGTGTTATACAGGTATTGTTTAATGTATGTGCTTTTTGAAATTTATATTATATTCTTTATGTAAAAGCCTATACCTAATGAGCGTAAACAAATAAACAAATAAATAAATAATTATTTCACCGCCTTCGATTTTCCCGCTGTGCCTCGGCAAGCACTGCCACCCCAGCGAATTCATTTGGTGATCGTTTTACGAGCGGAGCAATACGTTTTTAAAACACTCCCGCGGGGATCCCCGGCTCCACGCGGCAGCTGGATACACAGATTAGCCGGCAATCTATCAGAGCGCTTCTCGCTGACGGACGCCATGTTTCATCCGCGGTGCCGCCCGGACGCAGGCGGCCGCACGAGCGACATCCGCGCGTCGCGTTTCCGGCGTGGAAAATGCACTCGAGTGTCAAGTGGGTGCCCCCCCTTATATTAAGGGGTTATACCGCCACGACATTTAAAAAAATATATATTTTTATTTTTATTAATTTGGTAAATCGAAGTCAAGGTGTCTCCAAGTTTGTGTTATGTTGAGTACTGGATTGCAGTACCCACTAGTGATGGGTCCGCTCTGTACTCACTACTACAATGTAGTACTACACTACATTGAAGTACACACTTCGCACACTTTGATATGTAGTGCACACTACAAACTACAAACACCAAAGTTATTGAAAGTATAAACTTCAAACAGTACACTTCATTTCAAAGCGAATACTTTTTTTTTTTTTTTTTTTTAGCTCGCTAAATTTTTATTTGGGAAAAAAATACTTCATTTCATTTAAAAATTAATTTACTTCATTTCATTACTTCACTTCATTATTATTACAATTACTTCATTTCATTACTTCACTTACTTCACTTCATTAATACTACAATTACTTCATTACATTACTTCACTTCATTAATACTACAATTACTTCATTTCATTACTTCACTTCATTAATACTACAATTACTTCATTTCATTACTTCACTTCATTAATACTACAATTACTTCATTACTTCACTTCATTTACTTCACTTCATTTCGTAGTACTACAATTGTAGTGTACACTTTGTAGTCTTCAAACTGGTGAACGTGTGTGTGTTGTAGTCTTCATTTTGAAATGAAGTTTTTCCCTTCGCTAGTACCCACATACGCTACACTGCTGCTTGTCCCACATACACTTTGTCGCAAATTGCGGATTTTGTCTACAATGTAGCTAACGATTTATTTTTTTGTGAAATTTACCTTTTATGAATTTTCAATTTCGATTATTTTAGAAAAAAATTGTTCTCATTTGCACAAAAAAATATATCTTTTTCGATAAGCTACACAATAGATAAAAAAAGTTAACTTTTTCATTTCACTCAAACCTCGGTGACACGATTATCTCCGCCAGCTGCGCGTGACCTTTGCGGGACAGCACGTAACTTCGCCATTTTGAAATTTTCAAAATAATTTGTTGTTGAAAAATATTTAATAATCTATACTAAAACGAAATTTATATTTGCCATGGTTACGTCAAAAAAATAATTGAATTCGTTGCATCTTATGACGGCCTCAAGTTGGATATAACCCCTTAAGAAACTAGCTTATTTATCTTTTGCGACGGCCGTAATCGAATAATGTAACAATTTATTTTTTCCATGTTGGATGTCGCTACCCAGCCAGCCTCCAGGGAATGTTCGAGAGTGTTCGTGTAATGTTGCTTACTCTACGTAATAAAATATAACATATCTCACCCCTATTCCTAGACTGAGAAAAGTCGAAAAATTTAATTTTTTAGTTAATAATGCAGAAATTTTGAAAGCATTTTTAATTTACTGGTCTAAAAATATCACAACTAAAACGAACTGCACAAAATTTTGATTTCTCATAATCCATAATATGTGGGGTATGAAAGCAAAGGCAGCAATGTCCACAAATTTAAAAAAATGTTTTGAATGTGGATTAACAAATTAAATGTACCGATTCCAAGATATTATATCTATCCCTTCCACAATCATGTTTCCTATACATTTATAGGCTGCGTTTCCTATAAAATCTCTAATTAATTACATTATAAATTGGTAATCCTCGATGACTGCATTTTTTTTTTGATATTGCCCCCTTTGTTTTTATACCCCACATATGTGGTGTTTAGATATTTAACTTGTATTGAAACGAATGAATTTTTCGTAATCGGCATAATTTACTGTAATGATAGTTCAACGTTTTGTAAGAAATGAGTCAAAAATATTGAAAAAAATACAAACTTTGATATTACATAACTCTATAACTATTGATATCTGACTTTTTGAACATTTTCGACTCATAATCAAGACAGGAATATAGTCCTGAGAGGTTATTAATGTCTTCCAAATAACCCTGTATTATAGATGTTTCATAGAGAAAAAGCTATATTTTATATGGGAAAGTAGATATGGATATCTTTTTGGGTGTTTATAGCTAAGAAGAGTTAAAAAATTGAAATAATTATAAGGCGTATTCTAGTGCAATGTTAATAATTCAGAAGAATCTCATATACAAATATTAAGGATATAACTTTAAAAACTCTAATCAAAATCAGTGGTAATGCTTTGAGAATGTTAGGATTTGTTCTGCGTACTGCCAGGGTTTTCGAGAATACCCGCGTACTCAGAACTCTTTACAACTCCTTGGTGCGGAGTAGACTCGAGAGTGGCTCGATGATCTGGGGGCCACATGAGGGCAAGTACTCTCTTATGGTGGAGAAAGTCCAAAAGAAGTTTCTGAGATATCTCTACATGAGAGAGTACGGGCATTATCCTTGGCTTTACCCAACCGAGTTTCTCCAGGGTATGCTTGGCTACAATAGTTTAGAGACTAGAAGGAATGTGTATTTGATTACACATTTTTATCGATTGTTGCGCGGTATGATCGATAATCCTGAAATTATGCAGAGCATTGGTTTGTATGTTCCTGATAATTACACTAGACATCGTCAGCATAGATTGTTTCACATTCCAATATACAGGACCAACCTGCCGATGGTTATGCCTGTTGGAAGAGCCACAGCTATGCTGAACAAAATTGCTTTGGGTATTGATATATTCCATGTGTCTGAGGGGGTTTTCCGAAGCGGGATTCTCCTACACCTTTGACCAGATTTTATGTTATTTTTAATTTATTAAATATTTTCATTTTTGATATATACTTCCTAATATGTATGCCTTAAACATTTTGTTTGTCATGTACATATTATCGTGAAATAAATTGAATTGAATTGAATTGAATTGAATTGAAATTGAAATAGATATCTCACTATCAATAGTGACATCTGTATTGGATTATGTGAACGACAAAGCTTTCAACCGCAGGTGGCGGAAGTAAAAATACAACTCACATACGAAACAAGTCGTGCAAGTTAAACATGTATATAACTTCCAAAAATTTTGATGCGGTAGTCTATCATGGGTGGAAATGGTGAATGTTACATTGTGTAATGTGGTACGATAGGTCTTAAGCCCCACGCAAACTTAAAAAAAACTCCCATACCTACTTTCCCACATAAAAATGTAGCTGCGTGTCTTTGAAACATCTATAATAAATCTTGACTATTGACAGAGATTCTCAAAATTTCGTGTTCGGGGGGTGTTCACAATTTTACGATTCTGTGTGTTCATATCTTCACGAGTGTTATATATTGTTTACGCAATATTATTTAGTTCGCGCCGTTTGAACTATGCCCTTTAACAATTTGATGGGAATCGGGTAATCGTTTCCTAAATACTGTAACGAGCTGTTCGTTGACATTTGACAGTTCCATAGAAAAGTGTCACATGCGCAGAATGGCGGGCCGGTATGCCCAGTGGTTGAAATAAGAACTAACATGATTAATAAATAGCGAAGAAATGGAAGGGTTCTTACCCGAGTAGAAAAACAAAAGAGAGCTGTTCTTTTGTGTTTGAATAAAAAATAGTAGTATTGCGTTGCGAGCGATTGTAAAATGTTAGAGATAATGTACAAGCGATAATAAAAGATTTATTTTACGAGTTGTGCCATTTCATTTTTCGAGCGAGCCACGCCACGTAACAATACATATGTGAATCAGTAGGAATATTTCAGATGCCTCGTGACGTCAGTCAGGCGTGGACTGATTCGACTGTTTAAAGTATTCCCGGCTAAAAATAATGAATTTTACCTTCCCAACCGTCGCTGTCTTTTTGAGAAGAATGTATCTACTGTGCTTTACAATAATAGGTCTTTATTTCAGCTTGTTGAGAATAGATTCGCACCTCGCCATATACATATATATACATGTAAATGAAGATCGGTAGGTACCTACCTATTGATCTTCATTTAATTTGAATTGTTAAAATGGAACGTTTAAATTTGTGTGAAAATTCTTTCACAAGCAACTGACAATCGAGCTATTGAGAAAATTATAATATACCGGTGAATAATACATATTTAATAATTGATAAAGTTTCTAATGTTAAATAATAGCTTTAAATGTTGTTTCTCTTTTCAGGTATGATGTGTACTTTTATTATTTTTAAATTTTAATGTGAAATAATATGTTCTTTTGCTAATAAAATATATACTCTTTTCGGAGCAACGCAAAAAAGCTTTTATTTAAAAAAAAACTAAAATATTTGGGAAACCACATTATATATATTGTTACGGACAGACACGCCCGTAACAAATAATTATTTTAGAATAGGGTGGATCACCGATTACTCGCCTGTCTGCTGTGCTCCGGGCGTCGTGACGTCACTGACGATGAGTCACAACTCGCTTCTAAATCTTGTTGATGATGATGATACTTTGGAAACACCGGAGAGCAACGCTACGATCGACGGTGTTTCTTCAGGGGTTTTATTCACAACAATTTACACACAAGAAAATAAAAAGCAGAGTTTTTGTTTCAGAAGGAAACCTAGCGAAAAACGGGCAGAGTGACGTTGTAAAAACTATTTGTCGCACAAACACGGCAACAAATATTTACTGGCACTAAGGCACTGAGAGCACTGTGATTTCGCTAGGTTTTCGCAGCCTTTTTATTTGGGTCCAGCCAAAATAACGGGAAAATAACTGCCAAAAAGGGATTACTGAGAGAGGGGATTTACATCTTTATTGTAGGCATCGGCGTAACGTGGTGGACCACGGAAGCTGTGCGCTCGGCCTAGCGGAACGACCGCTGGGCGCCGGCGATACCGTGCATCGGCGGCGCATATCTCGCGGCGCGCGGATATTTTTTAAGATAAATCCGCTCTCTCATATCTCCCGCTAATGAGTCATATGTCAAAATGTGCGTCTGACATGCCCGCATGTGGGTGTAATACGCAGATTACTGTCCGGGCATGTCAGCGCTTGCAAATCACGTGCATGTGACAAAAAATGAAACTTTTTTATTTGTGAAAATATCTAAATTATTAATGTCGCATCAGGTAGCCCTTGTTTTTCTGAAGAAAATGACACCTCACACTTTAATTATTGAGCTCTCTAGCGATAGTGAATCTAAATTTAGCGCCGTACGAAAAAATGTACGGCGCGCTATCTCAAGTCACGAGCCGTGTGGGTGTCGGTTATTACCTGCCCGTATCTCTATTGGTACAGAGATGCGGGCAAGTACACTGTAGCTGACCGCTCCGTAGGCGACTACCTGATTTTTACTCTGCGATTTTATCTCAAAACAAAATTTAAAATATTTAATTAAGCGCGCCCGCGGCCCGAGTGACTCATCGTGAGATTTTAATCTCTCTCCCTCGGCCGCGGTCGTCGCTCTAATGGATGACTCATTAACGGGACCCTCATTGACAGTTATATACATAATTAGCAAACACATATTTACAATTGTTCTTAAGCTATTTTGCCTTTACGGCCTGGACCCTATTCACGATTCAAGACATTTATTTTTAAATACTTAATATTATAACATATTTCAAAATTAAGCAAAAAAAATATTTTTAATCTTCGATTTTTGATCCTGTGCGAACCACTCCCCCCGTATGGCTTTGGCCATACCAGAAGGACGCACAGGATCCTCGACGATTCCAGTGTCATCTATGAAGGCTGCTGGTCTTGATCTGCTGCATGGGCGGCCGCTTCCTGAATCGGCTCGGTGGGCAGCACGACGATCTTAGTCACGGGCCGCGTGTATTCTCCGGTTGAGGTTTTTATGCGGACGATGCGTATCTGGCCGTCTGCCGCTGGAATGGCTTGTGTTATGATCCCTCGCGGCCAGCTATTACGTGGCAAGGCCGCGTCGGCGATGATAGCCATCCTTCCTGCGCATACGGGCGGTGCGGGTTCTTGCCATTTACGCCTCTGAGCGAGCGTCGGTAAATATTCCCGCATCCAGCGTCTCCAGAACATATCTGCTAACTGTTGAGAGAACTGCCACTGTTTCTTCAGGCAGATCTGTTCATCCAGCGGTCCATACGCGGCCAGATGCATATGTCGTCCAGCCGTGTTCATTAGAATGTGATTCGGTGTGAGTGGCTCGCCGTCATCCGGGTCAACTGACACATGAGTCAGCGGTCTGCTGTTCACGGTGAATTCGGCTTCCGCGAGGGCCGTGACTAATGTTTCAACTCGCGGCGCCCGGTCTTTCAGCGTCATTTCGAGTGCCCGCTTGACCGAGCGCACGAGGCTTTCCCACGCCCCGCCCATGTGTGGTGCTAATGGAGGATTGAACGCCCAATCTATGTTCTGGGCCGCCAAGTGGTCTTTCATTTGCGCTGCTTGTTTTATTTCCATCAGCGCCGCGGTTATTTCCTTTGCGGCTCCTTTGAAGTTTGTACCATTATCGGAGTACATATATCTCGGATGACCGCGGCGCGCGGCCATTCTTCTCAGAGCCATGACCGCTGAATCTGCACTCAACGAGCTCGCCAGTTCCAAGTGCACAGCTCGTGTCGTGAGACATGTGAAGAGTGCTCCATACATTTTTTCTCGGCGACGGCCGATCGTGACCTGTATGGGCCCAAAGTAGTCGAGTCCACAATGTGTGAATGGAGGTAGGTGATGCGCCAGGCGCGCATTGGGTAATTGGCCCATAAGCGGAGATTGCGGTTTGCTTCGTCTGATCCGACACACTTGGCATTCAAAGTGCGCGCGGCGTACTGCTGGTCGCAGACGGAATATAAAATAATTTTCTCGCACATCGCTCACTGTTACTTCGGGCCCAGGGTGGTTTCTGCGCTCATGATAATGTCTTATCATTAATCTGGTATATGGATGGCTGCCATCTAATATGATCGGCTCCCTTAATCCCGCCGGTATATCCGACACTGAAGTCGCGATCAATCGGGTGCCCATGCGTATTATTCCGTGCGTGTCTATGTGTGGGGTCACGGTGTATAGACGACCCGTACGTGGGGGAGGCTCCCCCCGCTGCAACGCTTGAATCTCGTGACCGAACGCATCTTCCTGTGCGCGCCGTATCCATGCGCGTTCAGCTCCATCCCGTTCGTCGGCTAGCAGGTCGCTGTGATGCAATCTCTGCGTGCGATGTCGCGCATTCCAGGCGAACCTCCGCACCCATGCTGTGGCGCGTATCAACCTCGTCCATGATGAAAATCGGTGCACGTCTGGTAGTGCGCCGTCTCCTAAGCGGGCGCGCTGTATGTGTGCGATAGTGGTGGGTCGCATTTCCAAAATTTCCTTGTCGGGCTGCGGCGGCGTTTTTTCACGAGGCCACTCGGATTCATCTTTTTTCAGGAAGGCTGGTCCACTAAACCATGGCCCTGAAGGTGATAAATCGGGCGGCTCCCCATCTCGCGTACCGATGTCGGCTGAATTATATTTTGTCGGCACCCACTTCCAGTTCGCGGCACTTGTGAGTTCATCAATTTCGCCGAGGCGATTGGCGACGAAAGCTGAGTACGTGCGCGGATCAGTTCGCAGCCAACATAGCACTGTTGTCGAGTCCGTCCAAAAAATTACATTTTCTATGCGGCACGTAAATTCTTTTTTAATGGTGGCCGCCAAGCGCGCTGCAATTAAAGCAGCTTGCAGTTCTAATCGTGGCACTGATAGCGGTTTTAAAGGGGCTACTTTCGTTTTTGCCGCGATAAAATTCACTTTTTTAAAACCGCCTATTTTTTCCACAAAATATGCTACCGCACAGCATGCTAATTCTGACGCGTCGCAGAAAATGTGTAATGTCACTTGGCGATGACGACTCGAAATGCACTGTCTCGGAATTGCGCAGTCACTTTTGCGCAATAAAATTTGCCACATGCGCCATTTATTGGCATGTTCCACTTGAATAGGCTGATCCCAATCCACTTTAGAACGCCAGACGGCTTGTAAAAGAATCTTCGATCTTATCATCACACAAGCCAAAAAACCCACGGGATCAAAAATCCTCATGACCGCACTCAACACTTGGCGCTTTGTCGGTCTATCCTCTACTTTTAATTCCGGCAGATCCATAAATTTAAACAAGAATTTGTCCGCCGCCGGGTCCCACGATACTCCCAGGACTCGCTCTGTTATCATATCCGCCCCAATAATTTGTACTGGCTCAACCGCTCGTAAATGTGGAGCTATACGTTCCAGTACATCGGCGTCATTAGAAGCCCAGTTGGTCAATTCCATCTTCCCTCTGCGAAGTATCTCGGACACCTGTCGTGCCATCATCACGGCTTCTTCTTTGGTGTCCACGGCACTCAGCATGTCGTCCATATAAAATTTATTTTTTATGACTGCCGCCGCTTCTGGAAACTGCGCAGCCGCCGAATCGGCGATCTTATCGCGTACATATTGCGCGCTTGAAGGTGAGCAAGTAGCGCCGAAAACCATTGACGTCATCTTGTAGGTCTGCGGCTCTTCTCCCGGCTCATTCCATATAAATAATTGTGATTCTTGATCTGGTTTCACAATTTTAATTCTTAAAAACATATCTCGGATATCGGCCGCAAGCGCTATACGGCCCTCCCGAAATCTGAATATGTTGCCTAGCAACGAAGACAAGAGGTCAGGTCCCGATAATAAAGCATTATTCAATGCTACGCCTTTGCATTTACTAGCGGCGTCGAAAACATTTCTTATTTTCTTGGGTTTTCGCGGATTAAAGACCGCAAAATGTGGCAGATACCATCTTCGGCTGCCGATTTGTTCCCTTTCCGCGGGTGACAAAATCTCGGCGAATCCTTGTTGTATATAGTACCGCATTTTTTCGCGATATGCGGTCGCGAAGGCCGGATCTTTATCCATTTTTCGCTGTATTCCAGCCCAGCGCCGTTTTGCGGTTTCTGTCCGGTAGGCATACCTCCTGCCGCCGCCATAACAAACCGGTTTCCCAAAAACCATCAGAGCGCTGCCTTGTAGTGGCTTCCATTATCTGCATGGCTCGCAAGTCATCTGTTTTGACTCGCATTGTTGTGGTAATGCCTATCGAATCCACGGCAAAATGCGCCCTTATCAGTTGCTCGATCGCTCCATCCGTGGGAGCGGGCGTCTCATTCACTGCGAGCACGGATGACTCATCGGTCCGTATCATGGAACACACTCCGTGACGCACCCAGCCTAGTGCAGTTCGCGACTCTAACACGTCGCTGTTAGCTTTTATTACGCGCACTTCACGTGACGTAATAAGGCTGGTGTTATCCATGCCAACCAATATTCGCGGTTGGACTATTTCTAAGCGGCCGCGGCCCACCAGCCCCTCTGCAATCGGTACCATGAATTGCGAGGGAAGGGCTAAATCACGCACCGTATTTGCTTGCACCTGATATTTTCTACCATCACTACTTTCGATTGTCAGATTCACTTTTTCAGATTTCGTGTCCGTACTGCACATACCTCCAATACCGCGAAGGTTTAATTTATACACTGGACCGCGCGCACCGACGGCACTAGCTAATTTAGCATCGATCAATGTCACTGAGGAGCCTTCATCACATAGCGCAAATGTTTTTATCTGCCCACTCGGGCCACCCACGACGACCGGTTGCACTTTTAATAAAATTGCGTCATCAACTCGGGTAGCCACGGTGGCCACCTGATGTCAGGCTTCACTTGGCCCGCGCGCTGCGCCTGGTGTATAGGCAACATCTTTTTCTGCCTCCGACGGCCTCGCGGTATTGTGTAATAATTTGTGGTGTTTTGCATTACAGTTTTTTACACTGCACCGGATGTTTCGCACTTTGCACTGATTATTGTGTCCCGGGAACCACTGTTCTAAACACTTAAAGCACAACTTTTTTTCGCGAACTATTTGTACGCGCTCCGCGGTCGTTTTTCGAACGAAATCACTACAGCCGGCCGTGCTGTGTGACGTCATATCGCAAATCGCACATTTTCGCGGCGCGTCTTTTGCGTTCGATATAGCAAAATTAATTTGTGCATATTTTTTATTTTTCTGTCCCGGTACTAGCGACGTATCTTGTCCTCCGTGCTTGGGGGCGGCATCCGTTATCATAGTGAGCCAGTTTGCAAAATCTTGTATCGTACTGGAATCTGACGAAGCTCTTGTAGCGAACCATGCCATCCGCGCTGGTAATGGTAGTCTTCCAACCATCTCACATAGTAGTTGGGGTGCGGCTAGATATCGGGAATCGAGACCTTCGACGGTGGCCACAGCATTCGTCACCGCGATCGCGAACTCGGTTAAACTTCCCGTATCACTGGAGTCTGTGAGACGTGGCAGATGTCTCACCTTTTCCAACATAGTCGCGATTATTTTGTCCGGCTGACCAAAACATCGCTCCAAAATTTGCATAATTTTTGCAACATTATGCGGGTCCACCAGCAATGGTGCAACCGTGTCCCGCGCTTTCCCTTTCAGGGCGCGCTGCAGACGAATTAAATTTTCTGCCGGATTTAAACTGCATAATTCCGACGACTGATCATCTTGTGCTTTAAACGCACGCCATTCCATAACGTCCCCATTGAACACTGGCAAGTCTTTTGCGCTAGACTGCCGTGCCATCAACGCTGCCATACGCGGCTCGTCCTGACTGGACGCGTATCG
>JADDOH010024472.1:0-55697 GCA_016648135.1 Agrypnia vestita
TATTGGTACAGAGATGCGGGCAAATACACTGTAGCTGACCGCTCCGTAGGCGACTACCTGATTTTTACTTTGCGATTTTATCTCAAAACAAAATTTAAAATATTTAATTAAGCGCGCCCGCGGCCCGAGTGACTCATCGTGAGATTTTAATCTCTCTCCCTCGGCCGCGGTCGTCGCTCTAATGGATGACTCATTAACGGGACCCTCCTTGACAGTTATATACATAATTAGCAAAAATAATAGTTATATACACATATTTAAAATATTCTTAAGCTATTTTGCCTTTACGGCCTGGACCCTATTCACGATTCAAGACATTTATTTTTAAATACTTAATATTATATCATATTTCAAAATTAAGCAAAAAAAAATATTTTTAATCTTCGATTTTTGATCCTGTGCGAACCACTCCCCCCGTATGGCTTTGGCCATACCAGAAGGACGCACAGGATCCTCGACGATTCCAGTGTCATCTATGAAGGCTGCTGGTCTTGATCTGCTGCATGGGCGGCCGCTTCCTGAATCGGCTCGGTGGGCAGCACGACGATCTTAGTCACAGGCCGCGTGTATTCTCCGGTTGAGGTTTTTATGCGGACGATGCGTATCTGGCCGTCTGCTGCTGGAATGGCTTGTGTTATGATCCCTCGCGGCCAGCTATTACGTGGCAAGGCCGCGTCGGCGATGATAGCCATCCTTCCTGCGCATACGGGCGGTGCGGGTTCTTGCCATTTACGCCTCTGAGCGAGCGTCGGTAAATATTCCCGCATCCAGCGTCTCCAGAACATATCTGCTAACTGTTGAGAGAACTGCCACTGTTTCTTCAGGCAGATCTGTTCCTCCAGCGGTCCATACGCGGCCAGATGCATATGTCGTCCAGCCGGGTTCATTAGAATGTGATTCGGTGTGAGTGGCTCGCCGTCATCCGGGTCAACTGACACATGAGTCAGCGGTCTGCTGTTCACGGTGAATTCGGCTTCCGCGAGGGCTGTGACTAATGTTTCAACTCGCGGCGCCCGGTCTTTCAGCGTCATTTCGAGTGCCCGCTTGACCGAGCGCACGAGGCTTTCCCACGCCCCGCCCATGTGTGGTGCTAATGGAGGATTGAACGCCCAATCTATGTTCTGGGCCGCCAAGTGGTCTTTCATTTGCGCGGCTTGTTTTATTTCCATCAGCGCCGCGGTTATTTCCTTTGCGGCTCCTTTGAAGTTTGTACCATTATCGGAGTTCATATATCTCGGATGACCGCGGCGCGCGGCCATTCTTCTCAGAGCCATGACCGCTGAATCTGCACTCAACGAGCTCGCCAGTTCCAAGTGCACAGCTCGTGTCGTGAGACATGTGACGAGTGCTCCATACATTTTTTCTCGGCGACGGCCGATCGTGACCTGTATGGGCCCAAAGTAGTCGAGTCCACAATGTGTGAATGGAGGTAGGTGATGCGCCAGGCGCGCATTGGGTAATTGGCCCATAAGCGGAGATTGCGGTTTGCTTCGTCTGATCCGACACACTTGGCATTCAAAGTGCACGCGGCGTACTGCTGGTCGCAGGCGGACTATAAAATAATTTTCTCGCACATCGCTCACTGTTACTTCGGGCCCAGGGTGGTTTCTGCGCTCATGATAATGTCTTATCATTAATCTCGTATATGGATGGCTGCCATCTAATATGATCGGCTCCCTTAATCCCGCCGGTATGTCCGGCACTGAAGTCGCGATCAATCGGGTGCCCATGCGTATTATTCCGTGCGTGTCTATGTGTGGGGTCACGGTGTATAGACGACCGGTACGTGGGGGAGGCTCCCCCCGCTGCAACGCTTGAATCTCGTGACCGAACGCATCTTCCTGTGCGCGCCGTATCCACGCGCGTTCAGCTCCATCCCGTTCGTCGGCTAGCAGGTCGCTGTGATGCAATCTCTGCGTGCGGTGTCGCGCATTCCAGGCGAACCTCCGCACCCATGCTGTGGCGCGTATCAACCTCGTCCATGAGGAAAACCGGTGCACGTCTGGTAGTGCGCCGTCTCCTAAGCGGGCGCGCTGTATGTGTGCGATAGTGGTGGGTCGCATTTCCAAAATTTCTTTGTCGGGCTGCGGCGGCGTTTTTTCACGAGGCCACTCGGATTCATCTTTTTTCAGGAAGGCTGGTCCACTAAACCATGGCCCTGAAGGTGATAAATCGGGCGGCTCCCCATCTCGCGTACCGATGTCGGCTGAATTATATTTTGTCGGCACTCACTTCCAGTTCGCGGCACTTGTGAGTTCATCAATTTCGCCGAGGCGATTGGCGACGAAAGCTGAGTACGTGCGCGGATCAGTTCGCAGCCAACATAGCACTGTTGTCGAGTCCGTCCAAAAAATTACATTTTCTATGCGGCACGTAAATTCTTTTTTAATGGTGGCCGCCAAGCGCGCTGCAATTAAAGCAGCTTGCAGTTCTAATCGCGGCACTGATAGCGGTTTTAAAGGGGCTACTTTCGTTTTTGCCGCGATAAAATTCACTTTTTTAAAACCGTCTATTTTTTCCACAAAATATGCTACCGCACAGCATGCTAATTCTGACGCGTCGCAGAAAATGTGTAATGTCACTTGGCGATGACGACTCGAAATGCACTGTCTCGGAATTGCGCAGTCACTTTTGCGCAATAAAATTTGCCACATGCGCCATTTATTGGCATGTTCCACTTGAATAGGCTGATCCCAATCCACTTTAGAACGCCAGACGGCTTGTAAAAGAATCTTCGATCTTATCATCACACAAGCCAAAAAACCCACGGGATCAAAAATCCTCATGACCGCACTCAACACTTGGCGCTTTGTCGGTCTATCCTCTACTTTTAATTCCGGCAGATCTATAAATTTAAACAAGAATTTATCCGCCGCCGGGTCCCATGATACTCCCAGGACTCGCTCTGTTATTATATCCGCCCCAATAATTTGTACTGGCTCAACCGCTCGTAAATGTGGAGCTATATGTTCCAGTACATCGGCGTCATTAGAAGCCCAGTTGGTCAATTCCATCTTCCCTCTGCGAAGTATCTCGGACACCTGTCGTGCCATCATCACGGCTTCTTCTTTGGTGTCCACGGAACTCAGCATGTCGTCCATATAAAATTTATTTTTTATGACTGCCGCCGCTTCTGGAAACTGCGCAGCCGCCGAATCGGCGATCTTATCGCGTACATATTGCGCGCTTGAAGGTGAGCAAGTAGCGCCGAAAACCATCGACGTCATCTTGTAGGTCTGCTGCTCTTCTCCCGGCTCATTCCATATAAATAATTGTGATTCTTGATCTGGTTTCACAATTTTAATTCTTAAAAACATATCTCGGATATCGGCCGCAAGCGCTATACGGCCCTCCCGAAATCTGAATATGTTGCCTAGCAACGAAGACAAGAGATCAGGTCCCGATAATAAAGCATTATTCAATGCTACGCCTTTGCATTTACTAGCGGCGTCGAAAACAATTCTTATTTTCTTGGGTTTTCGCGGATTAAAGACCGCAAAATGTGGCAGATACCATCTTCGGCTGCCTATTTGTTCCCTTTCCGCGGGTGACAAAATCTCGGCGAATCCTTGTTGTATATAGTACCGCATTTTTTCGCGATATGCGGTCGCGAAGGCCGGATCTTTATCCATTTTTCGCTGTATTCCAGCCCAGCGCCGTTTTGCGGTTTCTTCACTGTCCGGTAGGTATACCTCCTGCCGCCGCCATAACAAACCGGTTTCCCAAAAACCATCAGAGCGCTGCCTTGTAGTGGCTTCCATTATCTGCATGGCTCGCAAGTCATCTGTTTTGACTCGCATTGTTGTGGTAATGCCTATCGAATCCACGGCAAAATGCGCCCTTATCAGTTGCTCGATCGCTCCATCCGTGGGAGCGGGCGTCTCATTCACTGCGAGCACGGATGACTCATCGGTCCGTATCATGGAACACACTCCGTGACGCACCCAGCCTAGTGCAGTTCGCGACTCTAACACGTCGCTGTTAGCTTTTATTACGCGCACTTCACGTGACGTAATAAGGCTGGTATTATCCATGCCAACCAATATTCGCGGTTGGACTATTTCTAAGCGGCCGCGGCCCACCAGCCCCTCTGCAATCGGTACCATGAATTGCGAGGGAAGGGCTAAATCACGCACCGTATTTGCTTGCACCTGATATTTTCTACCATCACTACTTTCGATTGTCAGATTCACTTTTTCAGATTTCGTGTCCGTACTGCACATACCTCCAATACCGCGAAGGTTTAATTTATATACTGGACCGCGCGCACCGACGGCACTAGCTAATTTAGCATCGATCAATGTCACTGAGGAGCCTTCATCACATAGCGCAAATGTTTTTATCTGCCCACTCGGGCCACCCACGACGACCGGTTGCACTTTTAATAGAATTGCGTCATCAACTCGGGTAGCCACGGTGGCCACCTGATGTCAGGCTTCACTTGGCCCGCGCGCTGCGCCTGGTATATAGGCAACATCTTTTTCTGCTTCCGATGGCTTCGCGGTATTGTGTAATAATTTGTGGTGTTTTGCATTACAGTTTTTTACACTGCACCGGATGTTTCGCACTTTGCACTGATTATTGTGTCCCGGGAACCACTGTTCTAAACACTTAAAGCACAACTTTTTTTCGCGAACTATTTGTACGCGCTCCGCGGTCGTTTTTCGAACGAAATCACTACAGCCGGCCGTGCTGTGTGACGTCATATCGCAAATCGCACATTTTCGCGGCGCGTCTTTTGCGTTCGATATAGCAAAATTAATTTGTGCATATTTTTTATTTTTCTGTCCCGGTACTAGCGACGTATCTTGTCCTCCGTGCTTGGGGGCGGCATCCGTTATCATCGTGAGCCAGTTTGCAAAATCTTGTATTGTACTGGAATCTGACGAAGCTCTTGTAGCGAACCATGCCATCCGCGCTGGTAATGGTAGTCTTCCAACCATCTCACATAGTAGTTGGGGTGCGGCTAGATATCGGGAATCGAGACCTTCGACGGTGGCCACAGCATTCGTCACCGCGATCGCGAACTCAGTTAAACTTCCCGTATCACTGGAGTCTGTGAGACGTGGCAGATGTCTCACCTTTTCCAACATAGTTACGATTATTTTGTCCGGCTGACCAAAACATCGCTCCAAAATTTGCATAATTTTTGCAACATTATGCGGGTCCACCAGCAATGGTGCAACCGTGTCCCGCGCTTTCCCTTTCAGGGCGCGCTGCAGACGAATTAAATTTTCTGCCGGATTTAAACTGCATAATTCCGACGACTGATCATATTGTGCTTTAAACGCACGCCATTCCATAACGTCCCCATTGAACACTGGCAAGTCTTTTGCGCTAGACTGCCGTGCCATCAACGCTGCCATACGCGGCTCGTCCTGACTGGACGCGTATCGGGGGCTTTCGACCGAGCGCGTTGACCGAATAGCTTCGGCGAACACGTCCGTCATTCGGTCGAACTGTGACTGCTGATTCCGCATCCATTCTGCCAATGGCGGAGGTGCAGTTTGTGCATGTCCATGTGACTGCACGGTATGTGGGTGGCTTGCTGTTGGTCCTCCCATCTCGTCCCGGCGGCTGTTAAACTGATCCATGTCCGTTCTTCTCCGCTCAGGATCGTCACCCGATGTTGTAGGTATCGAGCCATTATTGCCCATATCCGGGCCCAAATCGCTTTCAGCAGAACATGGCGCCGCCGCGTTCGTTGCAACGGCGCCGACAGTACACGTTCCGGTACGTGACGTCACGGGATCCTTTCCCGCTGCTGTTTGCGATAATGACAGTGCTCGTGCGTAATCTGCCGCGTGACTCTGCTGCATTTCCTGCATCTGCCGCCTGTGGTGACGGTTTTGCCGGCGCAGCTCCGCCCTCAGCATTCTGATGATTTCGTTTTCTGATGCAGAAGCCGATGTAGCTTCTATAGACCCAGGATGTGAGCCTCCTTCTTCCTCGTGTAACGCATTCTCATCGTCTGAAGATGCTGGATTGCTTCGCGCATCTCCTTCTTCCGATGTGTCCCGACGAGCTCCCGATCTCAAACCAGATCGAGACATGATGACATACAGCAAAAATACAAGCAAGTAAGAGCGGTTCTCCGGCGCCGAAGGACCAGTTGTTACGGACAGACACGCCCGTAACAAATAATTATTTTAGAATAGGGTGGATCACCGATTACTCGCCTGTCTGCTGTGCTCCGGGCGTCGTGACGTCACTGACGATGAGTCACAACTCGCTTCTAAATCTTGATGATGATGATGATACTTTGGAAACACCGGAGAGCAACGCTACGATCGACGGTGTTTCTTCAGGGGTTTTAATTCACCAAAATTTACACACAAGAAAAATAAAAAGCAAAGTTTTTGTTTCAGAAGGAAACCTAGCGAAAAACGGGCAGAGTGACGTTGTAAAAACTATTTGTCGCACAAACACGGCAACAAATATTTACTGGCACTAAGGCACTGAGAGCACTGTGATTTCGCTAGGTTTTCGCAGCCTTTTTATTTGGGTCCAGCGAAAATAACGGGAAAATAACTGCCAAAAAGGGATTACTGAGAGAGGGGATTTACATCTTTATTGTAGGCATCGGCGTAACGTGGTGGACCACGGAAGCTGTGCACTCGGCCTAGCGGAACGACCGCTGGGCGCCGGCGATACCGTGCATCGGCGGCGCATATCTCGCGGCGCGCGGATATTTTTTAAGATAAATCCGCTCTCTCATATCTCCCGCTAATGAGTCAAAATGTGCATCTGACATGCCCGCATGTGGGTGTAATACGCAGATTACTGTCCGGGCATGTCAGCGCTTGCAAATCGCGTGCATGTGACAAAAAATGAAACTTTTTTATTTATGAAAATATCTAAATTATTAATATCGCATCAGGTAGCCCTTGTTTTTCTGAAGAAAATGACACCTCACACTTTGATTATTGAGCTCTCTAGCGATAGTGAATCTAAATTTAGCGCCGTACGAAAAAATGTACGGCGCGCTATCTCAAGTCACGAGCCGTGTGGGTGTCGGTTGTTACCCGCCCGTATTTCTATTGGTACAGAGATGCGGGCAAATGTAGCTGACCGCTCCGTAGGCGACTACCTGATTTTTACTTTGCGATTTTATCTCAAAACAAAATTTAAAATATTTAATTAAGCGCGCCCGCGGCCCGAGTGACTCATCGTGAGATTTTAATCTCTCTCCCTCGGCCGCGGTCGTCGCTCTGATGGATGACTCATTAACGGGACCCTCCTTGACAGTTATATACATAATTAGCAAAATAATAGTTATATACACATATTTAAAATATTCTTAAGCTATTTTGCCTTTACGGCCTGGACCCTATTCACGATTCAAGACATTTATTTTTAAATACTTAATATTATATCATATTTCAAAATTAAGCAAAAAAAATATTTTTAATCTTCGATTTTTGATCCTGTGCGAACCAACGTCTATACTACAGAGCAACGGAAAGATTACATTTTTCTACTCTTGTTAAATTGAGAAATTTTTCTTTTTATTTAGTTGTATATTGAAAAAACTCTAGATTAGGAAAAAATACTATTTCGGCTTTAATCTTATGTTCCAATATTCACATTTTTTGGTTAAGCTTCTGAGGCTTTACGACCACCCACTGAGTTAAGGCTTACTTCAATTTACACCCCGCCGTAGCCGCCACTCAGACGATTAGCGGTCTCCCTGCACTTCATCCCCCTTCAGACCAACCCATCCGCTCCATCAGGTGCCCTTAAACATTTATAAGATTTTACGGTTCCCGCTCGTGAAAAATGTGTTCATTTTCTTCCCTTAACCATGCGAGTAAGCTTGAAAAACGTAACGCGAAATTGGTTTTAACATTTTGCCAGTATTGAAAATGATCGATGGATTGATGGGTACTGAGGTGTTGGGGGATGGTTCAACGATGCAAGGGTGGTATTCAAACATCAAATATCCCAACCTTAAAACTCACACTTAAAGGGATTTTATATCCTACAATTCTTTCATATGCCTTCTGGTTAGATTACTTAACAATAGTGATGGGTCTGCTCTGTACTCACTACTACAATGTAGTACTACATTACATTGATGTGCACACTTCACAAGTATGAGAAACATTAAATAGTACATCTTTTACGTGAAATTTTTGGAATTTTTAGATAAATGAAGAAATCTCTGGAAACTGTAACAACCCCCCCCACATGGTTTGAAAAATTTTGGGACCGAATGAAGAAATCTGGTTGGCGACCTTTTTTTTTTAGCTCGTCAAATTTTTATTTGGAAAAAAATATTTAATTCACTAGTACTTCAATTTTGTAGTATTTCATTACTTCACTTCATTAATACTACTATTACTTCATTACTTCACTTCATTTCGCAGTACTACAATTATTTCATGTAGTTTTTACTACAATTGTAGTGTACACTTTGTAGTCTTCAAACTGGTGAACGTGTGTGTGTTGTAGTCTTCATTTTGAAATGTAGTTTTTCCCTTCGCTACTAAACAAGCCCATATTTAATCACAACATCGAAACTTGTAGACACTCCAGCACTGAAAATGAACGCTGCAATGGGATCCGAAATGAAATAAAACCCATAAAAGGCGTGTATACGCGGCAGAATATTCCATACAAATAAGTCTAACCAGAACATTCTAAACGCTTTCTTAATAATAAGAATAATATTATTTATTCTATTTAAAAAGAATCAACAGTACTTTATAGGAAAACTGAAAGTTAAGGATCAAATCTTAAAAGGCTATCCATTGAGCAAAATATAGACGGAAAATAAAATAACTTTCGTTAAGGGGGAATACCATCCTAGACATTTAGAATACATCGATTTATATTTTTTTACATTTTCTTAAAGCTCGAGATGTCTAGTGAAAATTTCAAGCAGAAATTTAAAAAAATAATAAAGATTGCTCGATGATATGGGAATTTAAGCAAGGCGGATTATGGATCTGGAATCGATAATTGTATGTAAGTTGAAGAATTTCGGGATTTATTCATTGCTCAATTTTCAATCGCGTTTTACTCAAAACCATGTTTTGAAAATCGATAACCAAAATATCTCGGAAACCACAGAATCAATCAACTTGAAATTTTGAGTGGTTATACTATACATAATTATTTTAGTTTGCTTAGTTTTTTAATCGTAATAATAAACCTGTTTTTTTTTAAATTCAAATGCCCGCCATTTTGTCAAAAATCTATATTTTTAAAAATCCCTAAGTCAAAGAATAAATTATTGTGTCAGTTTTCATAATCTGTATGTTATTTTTTATTCTGATGATAACAGATGAAATGGAAGTGGTCACCGCTGAGGACCTTTTTTTTCGGCAGCCGACAGAACCCAAGAATATTCCACAAATGTTGAATATTTTTTAATAAAAAAAAATTGCCATATTTTTATAAGTATGTAGTTTCATATAGATATGATACCAATACTATAATTTATATAGATTTTCTTTAAAAAATTCACAAAAATTGCCTTTTTCGCGCTTCCCATATCATAGGTAGGTATTACCCCTTTACCAAAAATAAAATTATTTAAATTTCTGTCCTATCCTTTTGTGATAATAAACAGATGAATCTTATAATAGATTCTGATTTTTTTAAAGATCTTCAAGCATCGCAAAGGGATCATGCGGCCTGGTCGACCAGACAGCAACCTCAAGAACTTCAGCTTCCAGAATTGCTTTTAGCAACAGGGAAAGTTTTTTACTTGTAAAAAATGTTTTTTCCATTGAGCATAACGATAACATGTTGCGGCAAACTTCCGAATCTTATTAGTTTGAAATTATTTATGGTTCGCTTTCGGAATTCTCTGGCCAAGTTTCTCGCCGTCTGTTTCCCCGCCGTAAGTCACCCGGGCCAGATAATACCCGCGCGGGGGCGGTCTGGGGGTCAGGGGTTGAGGGGATGCTAGTTTCCAAACTAAGAATAACACACTGCGACGTAAATAATTTTCAGTGGAAAATTTTCTTCTTCTTCTTGGGTTTCAATCTGTGAGATTGGTTTGCAGCAATGCACATCTCCTTCTCCTTCAAGTTTGTGTTTACTGGGGTATTATGCCGTGTTGTTACGACCTTTCGCGCCGACGTTTCGGGTCCCATTGCAGGGTCCATCATCAGGGCTGATGTGTTGTTGTTGTGATTAAGAACTGGCGCTTCAAAGTCATTCTCGTCGCAGACTCCGCAGAGATAGTGATCAGACAACAGATGAATCATACACACAACACAATACAACACATCATGACTTCGGCACGGTATTGCAAGCCGATAATTAACCACAACACCAACATTCATAACAACACATCAGCCCTGATGATGGACCCTGCAATGGGATCCGAAACGTCGGCCCGAAAGGTCGAGACAACACGGCATAATACTCCAGTAAACACAAAATTGAAGATTCTGAGTGGCCGTGAAAACCTAAGAACATTCTTATCTCCTTCTCCATTCCGCTCGGTCTCCGGCGATCCTCTCCAGCTATGTGTAGGAGGCACAATTCATATCTTGGCACACTTGATTAAGATATTCACGGCGAGGGCGCCCTCTGGCAATCTTTCCCTCTACCGTTCTCTCCAGTATGGCGTAAAATATGCCCCATCCATTTTGCATGCCTTTTCTAGATGGTATTCATCGTGTGCCTGGTTTCATCGATCCTGCTGAGAACCTTTTCATTCGTAATATGGTCCTAAGGCAAGTCTGTAGGTCCACATCTCGAAGGCTTCCAATCAGTTTTTTTCTCTGTCGCCAATGCACCATATCTCACATCCATACAGCAAAATACTCCACACAAAAGTTTTTATTAATTGCTTGCGGAGCTTTAGGTTTATATTTTTGGGTTCAAAAATCTTTGATTTATTGTTAAACGCAAGTTTTGCTTGATGGATGCGACTGTTAACCTCTCTTTTTGTAGGAAAATTTTATCATCATCTTTGACCATATAAATGTTCACATGAGGGTTAAGGACAGTAAAATTTATTTTCTTCTTCTATTTCATCAAGTTGTGATCTTAAGATTTTTTATATGAAATGGGAATGACTCTTTTGTATCTCTATGCAACAATAATGTAAACAATAGCCGGTCTTTATTTTCGAAGAAATTTAAGAAACTTCAATTGCCAATCCATAAGTTCCAAAAAGCGATAAAGGGCTAAGCAAGCAAAGTCCAGAACTAAAGAAAAAGTAGTCTTGCATCTCTAGATAATGTTTCGGATCCCATTGCAGGGTCTTTAACAAGGGCTGATGTAGCTGATGCATCATTAGCCCTTGCATAATATTAAAATGGTCTGGCCGTTCGAGGATCGAGGACCTTCAATTTGTCTTTAATAAACCCAACGATTTATAATCGTTGATGAAATGGATTCAGTAAATTTAAACCCTTGAGTGACCATGGCGTGAAAAAAAATTTAAAAAATAATAAGGCATATGCAGTTTGAACATTTTCATCTGAAACATTTAAAATTAATTAAACAGTGAGCACAAACTTAACCATAAAAACTCTATTTCATAATTTTCACTAGTCTTTTACTCAAGAATATTCCACACGTACGTACTCTGGCATACTTCGTGCTAACTGACTATATTCGTTCGGAATACCGGTTCGTTTTCTGTGGAATTCTTTAGCTGTCAAATACAAGAATGTCCCATGGCGATGACGTTGCTGTTTATTTGAGGTTCTTCGATTTTCGGATCTTCTCGAATATTTTCGTGTGTTTTATGAATTTCTAGGTATTTCCGATTTATTCTAAAACGAGTGTTGGGAAATCATCGATTTGTTACGTCCTTTGTTCAAAGATCCAATATTTCACTGGTGGACGCAAATAGTGTTGAAAAGAGTTATTTTAGAAGTACTCCCGAATCTCCTTGAGACATTTCAGGTTAGTTGGAGCACTCCGACTGACTATGAATATCGCGAACCCCAGGTTATGACTTGTTAATGTCCACTTTTTTACAGTTTGGAAAGCCTAATTGATTTCTCAAAGTGGTTATGGCTTTCTTCCTTTCTGAGCCTCCACTTTTCTAGTCATTACTGTCGCTTCCATAAAATTGGAAAATGCATCTCAGATTGATCATGCATAATCTATTTTAAATCCATAATTATTCCAAACTTAAGGCATTTATTGCATCCAAGGGGTTCTACAAAACTCTTCCATTACCCCATGTAAAAGGCGTTAAATTTCTTTTAGTTTATCTGCTGTGAAGACTCCATGCGGCTGTCAAAAATGTACCATCCATCCCTTCGTGGTATATTCTTATGAGCACTTGCCTCTCTTACATATCTCGTCTTGACATTAACTGTTTATCGGCCCGATAATGAAAATAACAATGTCTGGATCTTTAAGATCTTTATCCCAACACTTAATAGACGATAATATAAATTAAAAATGTCCAGAGCAGATTTTGTAATTCTACGGCACAAATACACTGTATTAAAATATGATATTATAAGAAAGATTGTTTCTTACAAACGTATTAATTTCTTCAACCACACCGTCCAGATGAAATATCATGGCTAAACTTGTCATGACCGCGTTCGGCGTTACCGCGTATTCAAATCTTCCCATCCTGACATTTGACAGATACGTCTGGATCTTTAAGATCTTTAGCCCACTATTTAATTAAATAGACGATAATAAAAATTAAAAATAAACGAGACATAGCTTTACGTCAGTTTTTGTTTCTATAAGTTTCTACATGAGATAGATATAGAGGGAGGGAGAAAGATTTAAATTGTTATCTGTCAAATGTCAAGATGGGAAGATTTGAATACGCGGTAACGCGGTCACAAGGTGACAAGTTTAGCCATGATATTTCATCTGGACGCTGTGGATAAAGAAATTAATACGTTTGTAAGAAACAATCTTTCTTATATCATCTTTTAATACAGTGTATTTGAGCCGTAGAATTACAAAATCCGTTCTGGACATTTTTAATTTTTATTATCGTCTATTAAGTGTTGGGATAAAGATCTTAAAGATCCAGACATTGTTATTTTCAGAATACGGATGCATATATGTCTTAGAATCCTCCTCGGCTTCGATCTGTTATATTAGATTTGCGGACTTTTTACTTGTAACGGAACTCATATACTTTCGATACATGTTTCTCTGGATATTTGGGGGCGGTATATTATTCCAATGTTACAGTTTCTTTCCTTTTCTCTGTTCCGGTTAGATTTTTTACAAATTGGACCTTTAATCATGCCTACAGCTTTATTTTGGATAAACTGCCGTTTTATATAATTTCTGTGACAACAATGTGACTTGATTATACTCTAAAATTTTTTTCTCATTTCTTTCTCCGAGTAACATATAATGCAACATAATGAACAAAACTAAAATAAAAAATCTAATTTCCTAGAAAACTCCAAGTTATTTTCCTATAGTTTTCCACCAATTTAACTTTTACCGAGGGTAGGTTGTTAATTATTTACCCTTGCTGTATACCCACAAGGGGTAGTGTTATGTGTATCGACTAAACACAACTAAACAAATTTGCAATTAAACAGGCCTACGGGAATGAAAGCATGGATTCGTTATATTAGATAATTTTACCCTCTCAGCGGATTTTAGAGCTATCGATTTTTTGATTAGGATAACTGCGTCCGTCTATAATTTATAATTATAGGTCTATACTTTTTTTTCTTTCCGTCCTTCTCGTACACCATGTTTTTTTTATCTCTTCGTGCGATGCCCATCATCTTTCCGTACATCTTCGCGTTTTTAAATTAATCAATTTTTAAAAATAAGAACTACATATAAGGTCGATGTATTCACGGAAACATAGAGGGTTGCTATAGCTTAGTGGTCAGAGCATCGGCCCCGGAAAGGAGGTGACCTGGGTTCGAATCCCAGTAGTAACCTAATATTTTTGGTGAATTAAATTGATTAATTAATTTGGTGTTTTGATTAATTAATTATTTATTTTGATTAACAAAAATTCCGGGAATTTTTTTTATGAAAATACGCAAATGCTCAATTGTAGGATGAACATTTTGTGTGGCTACCTTCTGGTAAAAATAAACAGTAATTCGTCATTCGCTAAAATTTATTCGGCTAATGTTATCAAGATCAAAACAGTAGAAACACGTCGAGAGGCGTCGCCAGAGCTAATCGGCAATCTCGCGGAATTCTGACGAACCGCGGAGAGCGGTCGAGCGGCCCCTTCACCGCCGGCGTATCGGGAATCGATCGTGTTAAGGGAGTAAACAAGCGGGGCGGGGGTAGCTCCCACCCCTGCTGGGGGCGAGGGCAAACATTTGCAGAATTACGGGACACTAAACTCGGGATGGGCACACAGGTCCTGGACCGATCTCTCAGCGCTGGAGACTGTTACGCTGGCTAATATTAAAGAAACTAAAAATGTCCTTAGGTTTTCACGGTTCAGTATCTTGTGTGTATAGTTTTCTGGGATATTCTGCCGTGTATATGTGACCTCTCTGGCCGATCAAATATTTCACAATTTTTTTTTTTTTTTGACGAATGGCAGACTTTCGAGCACAATAGGCACGATGACAGTATTAAAGAATTAAAGAACAAGTGACATTAGAGAAGGAAATATTTTGAAAGGATTCCAAAAAAAGTAACCCATAAAAACCAAGTTTTTATTATATTGCCTTTATTTGTAAAATAAAACAACAATTAAAGATTAATTAAAACATATAAGATAACACTAAACTTACAGTAATTTAATATATTTCTAAAATGTCAGATGTTTTGAGCTTTGATAAGACACTTCACATTTTCGACATTCGTAGTGAAGTACCTATTATGTATACCAACGGAGTAATTCAAATTTAGAAAATATTCCACGACGTTATCGGGCCGCCGTTGCTAATCTAACTTTTCTAATGATTCCAATTTGAAAAAACCAATAAAATTTCTAAAAATTCGAAATTATACTATAATTATTAATTTTTTTAAACGAAAATTTGATAGATCTTCTTGATCGTCGCCACAAGACTACTTGCTAAGTTTCAGCTTGATTGTATCACGGGAAAAAGGTCAAGAATCGATCCAAAGTTTTTGTTGACGGCAAGCCGGCAAGCAAGCAAGCAGACGCCACGAGTTAATATAAAGGGAGTAAAAATGATCCGAAATGATATGAAATAATATTTTCAATAAAATAAAAGTATAAAATTGCACAATCCGCCATTTTAACCCAAATTCCGGTCAGAGCGAATGACGTCATGCTTCAGTATCCGTCACCATGTCCTTGAACCGTTGCCATAGACACAATGCAATGTTTACTGTAGCTCGACGTCCCGTAGACGAAATGACAGCTGCGGGAGTTTTTGGGCGAAATTAAAAATATGTAGATGAAAATGCTATAATTTGCATGAAAACTTAGTTTATTACTGAAATAACGTTATTTTCGGTAATGGTAGACGTGTACCTACATTATAGGAGGTTATTTCAAAATCTGTCATCATGCCTATTACAATGTTTTCTTAGCGATATGTCATTGGGGATGGATTATTGGAATAACCTACCTGGAATGCTGATCAAATGAAAACTGGGACTATTCTGGTGCTGAGTTCCATTCTTCCGGAAAAAAAATTAGGGAACCTGTATTAAGACGTAGTCTTAACCTAAACTATGTGCTTTCTGTATATAAATATGGAATGAGATAATGGACACTCACTGAAGTAATGTTGAAGCGACATGAAGTATTTGAGACGTGGATCTACAGACATTTACAGAAATAAACTGGATTAATAGGGTATTTCCAGAGAAGTAGGTACAATACCTGAATTCATCATTCATTCATTCTCGGAGATTCTGGAAGTCGAAAGACAATATGGTTGAAAAAGTTAAGGTTATTATTACAGTCGTTAGACATATTTAACTGTAAATGGTTACGGATTTTCCAAGAGACAGTTCTCGACGCTTTGTTGAGAGACGTCGCAGAACAGTCTGCCGACGTAACTAGTACATATTGCACAATGGCGACCTCTATCGTAGAAGAAGTGAACACTCCACAACAAAGTGCATATAATTTACGCCCCCGGAAACATTAATCAGTCCGCCCAACAAATGTAAATAAACAATAAAAGAAGTATAATAAAATATTAAATGTATTTATAAATTTGCAATTCTTTTAGATATTTCGATAAGTCGTTTGGTTACTTTCGGGAGAAATAATGTAAACTTAAATACATTTTTTTTAATTACTACCTATGCGTTTTTTTTCTCTGTACGTAACTTTTTAAATAAACTTAAACTAATAAACTGTACTTAAATTAATTAACTTTTAAAACAAACTTAAATTAAATTACTTCCTATGCTCTTTTTTCTCTGTTGGTAATTTTGAAATATAAAATGGGAAGATACATTTGTTCTAATACAAAAACGTACATTTTTCATAAATAAATCAATTGTATTTTTAATAATTACCGCAAATAAATTTTGTTTACTTTGTTCCTCTTAAGATTTTTTATTAAATCCATTGAAAAATACAATTTTTCTTTGTCTATTTTTATTATTATAAAATATATATCCATGTACTATTTATTTTACGTAAATAAAAATGTTTGTTTCTTAAGCAAAACAGAATTTATTTGTTTAATTTTAGGATTTATTTTCTTTAGCATCCAGATGAAGTATATAATATTTTACAATGTCGTAAAAAGCAGAGTTCTCCATAAATTTGATAAGAATTTTTGATATTTATTTGAAAATTGGAATTGGAAAATTCATTCGTATCAGAAATGTTATAGGTAGCTGATATTTAAAAGTTCTAATGTAAAATATTTGGCGGATAAAACATGAGAGGCAAAATGATACACCTAATTATATATATTTTTTTTTTTCTTAGACTAATTTGAAGTTTCGTAATTCCGTTCCTTTATTTCGTAAAAATATGAAGGATAGGCTAGTTAACGAACTAAGTAGTTTCCTGAAAAATAAAAGGTATGAATCATAATAAGGTAAGTAATTACATAGTTTTAATGTCTGCGATGTTTCAAAATACTAATTATTAATGATTAATTAGATGGTAATAGTAGACATTGTGGTTTTAATTACAAAAGATTTATTTTTGAAGCTAATAGCGTAAACTTTTTTAAAAACTAAACGTAAACGTTGGGCATTATTATAAATTAAAAGAAAATAAAAGACTTCGTTTAAAATGTGGTTTGTTCACATTTTGTCATTTTTGTTTCATTTAATAAAAAAATGTGACATTATTTTAACACGATACAGCGTAATGATTGAAGAGTTGATATAGTATTATGAATATAGTAAAGTAGTGTTTTTTAGCGAAATTTAAAATAAATTAAATTTTAATAAATATTATTATTAAGTTCTACGGGTTAAGTATTTTTATGTGTTACAGCTGTTTCGGCTTGTAAGGCCATTATCAAACAGTGGATATACCAGGTACAAACGACTTATTTATGCAATTTTAAGTTACCCCGTTAAGTCGTTTGTACGTGGTATATCCACTGTTTGATAATGGCCTTACAAGCCGAAACAGCTGTAACACATAAAAATACTTAACCCGTAGAACTTAATAATAATATTTATTAAAATTTAATTTATTTTAAATTTCGCTAAAAATAAATATGGAGTTCTACAAATTAAACACAAAAACCATAAATAAAGTAGTGTTGTTCCTGACGAGGTGACGGTTACGTCACGAAACCGATAGACCTTAAATATTTTTTTTTTTTTTTTTTAATTCTTAAAATAGGTAAGAATATAGGTTATATTTCCTAATATAAACGTTGTAAAATATCATTATATCAAATTTTTCGTCTCTATTATCCTCTGGCAGACTCACATACAACTTCATCCCACATGTACATCACAGAAGTTTGCGATCTATTTTTCTTTCTGAATGGCAATCTTATTTTATCTTTTTTTCTTATACTATGGTAATGTTTTTATCTTATTTTTCTTACTAATTCAAATGTATTGTTGTGTCCATTAACAATTTTGTATATAAATAGAAGTACATTAAATTTAATTAGTTGTCTAAACGTCATTATTTGTAGACTTTCTAACATCACTTTGATTCTTGTGTATCGAGTTTTTTTAGTACCTATAATTCTTAATACTTTATTTTGGAGTATTGTTAATTTTTTAAATTCTTCTTCATTAGCCAGAAATAGTACACTGTTGCAGTAGTTGATGAGGGGGACTATTATTGCGTTATATATATTTTTGCACGAACCTGTTTTAATATATCTTCTGATTCTTCCCATGAGTGAAATTCGTTTTGCTATTTTTTTTTTGTTACATAATTAGTGTTCAATGAAAAGTTTAATTTATTATCTATAATTATTCTCAAGTATTTTTTATCCAGCAATTATATTTCTTTGATTGCTTCTCCATCGATAATTATTGTTGGTGCATCTGGTATTCTCTTATTTCCTATGTTCATTACTTTTGTTTTGTTGATATTTAATTTCAATCTGGTAGTAGTTTTTAGTAACTTAACTAACACTCTGTTATATAGACATGTCTTACAAAATATAGAACCGTGTTTACTTTAAAATTAATAACAGATAAACTCGTTAAAAGATTTCCATTAATAACTGCTTTGTTTAATGCTTTCGCAACGTGACACAAAACATAAAAAATTTAACAGAATGTTAGTAAACTTAGTAAAAACCACTACCCAACACTACACTACTACATTCACAACACTATACACCCCAACCATAGTATTGTAAAACTATCACTACTATTGTTCACATGCGTGTTAATCTTGTCAGAGAAATTGAACTACTAAATTGACAAGATCATACCACGCATGTGAACAATAGTGTTGATAGTTTTACAATACAGTGGTTGGGGTGTATAGTGTTGTGAATGTAGTAGTGTAGTGTTGGTCCTGACGAAGAGACGGGTACGTCTCGAAACCGGTAGATCGTAAATCTGGTAGTGGTTTTTAACTAAGTTTACTAACATTCTGTTATTATGTCTAACCACAAAGTTAATGCTTTGATTTATATGTGTATGCTTGACACGCATCCGTTTTTTTATACATGGCACTCTAGCAACGCGCGTGCGGTGTGTGAATTGAAAAAAGAGCGCACAGCCACTAGAGCATTAGTGAAAACATGACGAAGCAATTTGATACCAGTTGATGAATTCAAATTCAAATCCCTTTCCCGAAATCCGGAAAATCCCCCGGCCATAAAAAATCCTTTAGTTAATTTACGATTACCGACTCGTAAGCGTGGCTTTGTTGGCTGTATTGTTCGGCCGGATTTAATATTCTGAATTTTTAACAAAAGCCGCGCTCGTGTAAAAAGTAAATTATTAATTTCCCCGTGTAATACGGGCCCGCGCCCACCCCCCGCCCGCGCTCATTTTAATTTTAAATCTTTAGGGCAATTATATTCCACCCTCTGGGAGCGGAGGGGATTTATGCGATATTACAATTACTCTCATCTGCCGGGAAGGTGCGCCCCGCAACAGTTTATCATGTTTAACATCCCCCGAGCAATGCATACAGCCTCTTAATGAGTAGTGCGCGAAAAATTTAATTACGACAAAGAATCTCGTAAATATTAATTAACGATACATACCACGCGATAACCTGATCGAAAAATCAAACACGTTTTAACGAATGAGGCGTATAGCTTGTACGGGAAGTGTGCACGATTTTTTTTGGAAGGCTTTTTCGAGCGTCTGAAGGGCTTACGACTTGCCACGAGGCCGGCTTGTGTTATCACTTTACACAGTTAAACATTCGCCAATCCGATCCATGATCGACCACACACCTAGCGAATTTGAAAATTTGTACTCGATTAGCTTACTTCATAAATAAATAAATAAATAAATATAACCTTATTCCAGAATGTGGGGAGGTTCGTGCAATCCCACACATTCCATATAAAAATAGGTTCATACATTTAATAATTATATAAAAAAAAGAGAAAACAAGTGTCACTATTAACTCTTAAAAGACTGTGCTAAAAAAAACTTTGGGGACGGTGGAGTAACACAGCGTTACCTGATTAAAAATCGGCATAGTTTTTAATGTGTGATAAAATATACATATATACAATACAGATAAGACTTTTTAAAGGTCCCTTTATATAATTATGTAAGGTAAACATACAAATTTGCATTATTTTAGTAAATTATTATGAAATCATGGCAAATCGAATTGCGTGCGCTTCCGCTGACGTTTCATTAGCGACTGAATACAACGACGCGGTCGCCTGCTCGCTTCAGTCGCATGCACTCCGTCTTTGTCTTTGCGAGTCGGGAAACATGGCATGTCGATTATGAGTGTGCATCAATGCTGGATGCTGGAGTAAGGCGGGCTTCCAGGATAAGGATATTTCCGGAGCTGTATATCCTTTCCCTCATTCCTGCCACCCTGGATCTTATGAGGGCTGCAAAGTTGGGAACACGCCCCACTGTGAACATACCGGAAGCGCTGCAATATCTGAGAAGGCCAAACATCATACGGAAGGCGTTGTTATATTGTACGCGAAGTCTTTCTATGCTGCTCTTTTTATAATTTGTCCAGAGTTCACATGTATATAACGTTGCACAGAAGGCAAGGAAGAGCGTTATTTTTACAGCGGTGCTACAAAGACGAAACCTCCTACACAGCATATTCGCTTTTACACTGAGTGCTCCTCTTTGCCTGTCAATATCGTCGTCGTCCATTAGGTTATTGGTGATAATGTGTCCTAGGTATTTTGAGGTATTCCCATACAACTACCTACGCTATCGCCATTTAAGGTTGAAATAGTATACAGATGTCGCCACTGGTAAATGGAAATTCTGTTTTTTTTGTTTAGGGTATGAAGCAATATTCTTTTTAGGTATGGCATTCAGTTTATAAGACATTCATTAGAATTATAAGCGTACTGTAACGAGACTAAAGAATTCAGCACTTCTGTCACATGTCACAACAACACTTTCGAAGAATCTGAAACGGTCTTTAAAGTCACGAAAAAGTTCTAACAAATACTAGGAACGCCTAGAAGGTTCCATATCAGCATTACCCAGATATAAATAGGACCGCGCGCGGGAGTTACGTTGTTGTTGTTTTTAGCGCGCTTGACAGCGAAACAGAAGCGAAGGAAGCCGCGAGCTGCGGAGGCCAGCGTGGCCAGCCGAGTGATAATTTGACAGCAAATAATCTGGAAAGTTCTTACGTAGCGAAAATTAAACCGAAGCGAATAATACGTGCGGAAATTGGATGGAATGTTTTGTGAATAAAATGTTAAAACGATTATAAAGTGTCTATTTACTAGTGATAAATAACGAAACAGTTTAATTTAAATAATAGCGTTAAGTTTAATAGTGTTAAGTGACTTGGTATGTATGATTAATTAATTAATCAGTATATTATATAAATCCGTAACTAAATTCCAGCGTTTTCATAAATTCCTCCTGCAGCCACGACACATTGCAATATACACTAGAATACGCCTGAAAATCATTTTCAATTTTGTAATCCTTCAGACCAGTTTATATTCAGAATATTTTATTGAGTGTGCTTTTAATTATGTAAAGTGATGATCACTTAAACCAGCCTTATGACAACTCGTAAGCCCTGTAGGCGCCCAAAAAAGACTTCCATACGTATTTTACCATATAAATAGCTTCGTTTGTGTGTTTGCTTATTTGAATTTGAATTCATTCAATTTCATCCTCATGTAAGTATAGACAAAATTAATTAATATATATTATAGATATCTCACAGAGACGAAACTGTATTTCTTATGGGAAAGTAGGTATAGAAGTCATTTGGGTGTACATAGGACTTATGACCTATCTTATGGTTGGCTTAAGTGATCACTTTACACAATGTAACATTCGCAATTTCCACACATGATAGAATATACCATGCTTATTCATTTTTTGGAAGTTGTATATATGTTCAAATTGCGTGGAAAGCTTTCACATATGAGTTGTAACCGCCTTTCAATGCGGCCTGTACAAAGTCACTTTCATTCCCCTAAATCCCCACAGATGTCGCTAATGAGAAAATCTACAATTGATTTACGGAATTTGAGAGCAATACACTTTATTGTGTAATGAAATTCATCCGAATTACTTGCATTACACTAGGATACGCCAGGAAATATTATTTCCAATTTTTGTTAAATTCCTTTTTTACCAGTATTTACAATTCGGAATATTTTGAGTTTGTTCAAATCTTTCAGAACAGTGCTGGATTTATGTCACAGGGACATTATTAATCAATTAATGTATATTATAGATATCTCACAGAGACGAAACTGTATTTCTTATGGAAAAGTAGGTATTGAAGAAAAATTGGAAATAATATTTCCTGGCGTATCCTAGTGTAATGCAAGTGATTCGGATGAATTTCATTACACAATAAAGTACATTGCTCTCAAATTCCGTAAATCAATTGTAGATTTTCTCTTTAGCAACATCTGTGGGGATTTAGGGGAATGAAAGTGGCTTTGTACAGGCCGCATGGAAAGGCGGTTACAACTCATATGTGAAAGCTTTCCACGCAATTTGAACATATATACAACTTCCAAAAAATGAATAAGCATGGTATATTCTATCATGGGTGGAAATGGCGAATGTTACAATTGTGTAAAGTGATCACTTAAGCCAACCATAAGATAGGTCATAAGTCCTATGTACACCCAAATGACTTCTATACCTACTTTCCCATAAGAAATACAGTTTCGTCTCTGTGAGATATCTATAATATACATTAATTGATTAATAATGTCTCTGTGACATAAATCCAGCACTGTTCTGAAAGATTTGAAAAAACTCAAAATATTCTGAATATTAGACAAAATTACCTTTACATTTGTAGATAGATATCTAATACAAATGATATCTCAAAATAGGAATTTAAGACTTAGAAACTTAATTTAAATGTGCACATAATAATTTTAAAAAATATTCAGTTTATGTTCGGCGAACACAGTAAATATTCGCCACGAATGCGCGCTCGATTTGTATAAAAACATGACTATCTTCTAGTATAGCAAATGTAGATGCAAACGATTTGATAAACATGTAGCTAAGGAAAGGTTCTTAATAATATTGTCACGAGATCATGACTGTGGGAAGTAAACGAAAGACTTGAAAATTAATTAAATTTTATTAATACACAAAGTAACTGAACACAAATCAAATCGGAGCACAGTTTTTTGGTTCACACTAAATCTTACGCTAGTCACTTGAAAATCTTCTACTAGCAATTCTGATTCAGTTCGTTTGTATCGCGTTGATTACTATGGAACACTTCTCACACGTCGATTGCTGGTCAGTCGCCCATCAGGTACTCTCTTAATTTATTGTCGCATGATTACACTGAATCACCACTTTAGCTTTAACTGTGTATTTGCGGGAACGTCGTTTATCAAACAACTCTGCCTGCGCGTGCTTGTCTTTGCTTTTATACATAAATATTGGTTCGCGATACATCCAGAATGTTCAACTGGTGTCCCACATTTATAGTGATTATGGTTTCTCCTAGAATATTTAAGTTGTTTATAGATTCATGTGAACTCTTCAAGAGACATCGTTAATATGTATTTGTCATTGTTTTAGACTTTTGTGCCAATACGAAATATTAGTGTAAAAAAAAACATTGTTTTTGAAATTTTAGTTATATTTAGATGTAAAATAAAAAAAAATATCTAAACGGTTTCATGCTGCTGCTGCGTTTTTGACCTCCGATTGGTCAACCGGCTCCCGTTTTTGGCTACGTTCTATGGGTCCCAGATCAACATAAATTCTATAAAAGTAACTTCATAATAAAGCTGTGAAATCATAGCTGCAATTGGTAATAAACAGAAAATCTTTCATAATATTTTGAGTTTGTTCAAATCTTTCATAGTGGATTTCACGTCACAGAGACATTATTAATAAATTAATGTACATTATAGATGTCTCACAGAGACGAAACTGTAGTTTTTTATGGGAAAGTAGGTATAGAAGTCTTTTTGGGTGTACATAGGACTTATGACCTATCGCACGGTTGGCTTAAGTGATCACTTTACACAATGTAACATTTGCCATTTCCACCCGTGATAGAATACCTATACCACGCCTACTAATTTTTGGAAGTTGTATATATTTGAATTACATGCCACACTTTATATATGCATTGTAACAACCTTTCCATGCGGCCTATACAAAGCCATTTTCATTTTCTCTAAATCCCCACAGATGTCGTTAATGTCACTATTGAGAAAATCTACAATTGATTTTACGGAATTTTTGAAAGCAATATACTTTTTCTGTATAATGAAAATCATCCGAATTACTAACATTACACTAAAATACGCCAGGAAAAATTATTTCCTATTTTTATTAAATTCCATTTTTACTTTAAAATCTTTAGTCACAAGAATACGATGGAGACATACAAAGGCAAGTTAACTTTATTTTCATAAATTTAGATTTCAGTATTACACTTATAAATTTGAAATAAGTTCATGTGATCACATTATACATAGCAACAAAAATTATTTTCTATTTCATTTTTTTTAATATTTACACATACTCAACATTACTCAATAAAATGCGGTACGGAGATTTTAATAAATAATTCAATCCAGACGCACAACCTACGAAGCCTTCCTGATGGTGGGGGTAGTTATTGAAATTCCTGGCGGTGACAGACTGTCGCATAAATGTAAGTCGGAAGGGTGCTGTTCAGGATTTTGAGTCAAAAATGATGATGACTGTCTCAAAATAAAATTAATTTAAGTCTCTACACATCCCAACAACCAAATAATTTGCTCTTAATATCTACCCTGCTGCTCGATTAGTATGCGGGAAAATTTGGGTATTCATTTAGATTTTAGAGCACCTGAAGCAAGTGAAATGATACAAGTACAACAACGAATAGCAATACAAAAGTACATACGACAATATTACCCCTCGGTGGAGGTACGCTCGATCCGGTGACGGAGACACAACTCATTTTAATCCTCCTAGAACATCTCTCTGATCTCGGTCATTCACCTTTTGAATGTTCTCGGGCCACGACTAAGCAACGGCGAGCGGAGCCGTCTGTGTGGTGTGCATACGTGGCTCGGCAGGGCCGCCACAAGCATGACCAGAGTAAAATTTAATTACACTGCACTATTATGGGTATTTAAGTATATATCACTTCAAAATAAGTAGCTTGTTGGTCTTGTGGTTAGGACTCTCGCCTCGTGATCCAAAGGTCGCAGGTTCGAATCTCACTCCAGACAAGCAAGTTAGTCCTATTTTCATAGCACAAGCGTTTGGCTTAATTTGAAAATAGTAAGAATATTGATGTGACATGAATTCCATGTTCGCATCTCTATTTTTTTAAAAATAATAATGCAAGGCATTCTCGTTAATTGCTATTCAGCTCTATAAACAAAAAAAAAACACTAAAGTATTCGGAATCCCGATCCGTAGGGATCCTGCATAATTGGAAATTTTAATTTCCAATCCCGACTCTTGATTGCATTCCCTACTCACAATACAGTGAGCATGACGCTGACTTCTCGTAACGAATGTTCCGAGTTTGACTCCCGGTGTGGTACAACATGAAAATAGCGTTAAATGGAATAAAAGGGTTAGGTTACCGAGTCGTTTTATCGCATAAGTAAGGGTCTATTTCAGTCCTAAACCGACCAAAGTGCAACTCACACCATGTTTTTCCCATATTTCTGTCCTTGGTCTTTCTTTAAACTGTAAGCATTTAATCATGCAAGTGTTATTTCAGCTGTGAACTGAATTTATCCACAGTAAATAAAGTTTAAATAAACGGCGAGTATTTGTGTGATTAATTGATGACCACAATTGATGATGAGACCAAAGAGGTAACATTATTAACCTCCAAAAATACTTTGTCATCTATTTATGATAATAAACCGATCAAAAATATTCACTTGCATGCATGTACCAACAATATCAACACTAGGTCCATTATTATTACGAGGCTATGAGCTATTGTGGGTGGGGGGGGGAATATTGTTTCTCTTTTATTTTTTGTTTTTTATGGGCTTTATTTTATTTAAGGGGTCACCACCAATATTTAAATACTGGGGTATCTAAATATTGGAATATATATATATAATTCGGGAAGCAGAGAATAAAAAGAAGAATTTGGAATATACTTACAAGATTTATTTAATTACGAATACACAGATTTTTAACAATACTTTTTAATAAAAACTTAAGACTAGTTATAAAACACTGGATGAACGAGGTCTACGAGGAGAGTGTTAAAAATCGCGTCTCTCCCTCTATTTATAGATATTTGCGAATGCTTCCAGAATATTCTCCCAAAAAAAAGGTATAGGGCTGTGCTGTCTGCGGTTTCCGACATGATCGATATCTTTCGATGAGAATATCGAAAAATATCGATCCAAGCCTCAGACTACACTATTATCAGGGCAAATTTAGAATATCTTTCTATTGTCCGTAGGCCGTTAAACATACCCTCGTATTTAAAGCAGTATATGAGCTTAGGTGCGCTTCTTTGGAATCCTCACTAAAGGTCGTCTCTTTTCATTTCAGGTCTCCTGAAAGTTTCCAGCTTTTCCCTCAGCCTTTCTTCGCGTTGTGTGACATTTTGCATTTATGGACGAAATCCTTCCCAAGAACCTTTATGTCATATGGAATGACAATTCTGAAAAGGGCCCTCCTCGCGCGAAGTGAAAATGATGGAATTTATTTATGGGGGTTGCTGTAAATGGGACAGGGTAGGTACTCCCGGGACGGGCGGGGTGTAGGCGCAGGTGGCGAAAGGAGAAACGGTCACACGTGTCCCTATTATGGGCTTAGGTGTGCTTCGAGGGTGGATAAGGGTTGTATTGAAAAATATATCAATCCATTGTTCTTCAATTCAATCACGACCCGTAATCTGGAGAGGGTTTAAAAAAACTTAAAATGCATTTTGGGATATCCTTTGGAAAACATTTCTCACGAGTTAATAATAATAATAAAAAATATGTATAAATCAATAAGAAAGGTAAATCAAAAAATCTATCGGTCAAGTATATATATATTATTAATATTTAAAGCATTAACTTTGTGGTTAGACATAATAACAAAATGTTACTAAAATTAGTAAAAACCACTACCAGATTTACAGTAGTTCGATTTCTCTGACAAGATTAACACGCATGTGAACAATAGTGGTGATAGTTTTACAATACTACAGTTGGGGTGTATAGTGTTGTGAATGTAGTAGTGTAGTGTTGGTCCTGACGAAGAGACGGGTACGTCTCGAAACCGGTAGACCGTAAATCTGGTAGTGGCTTTTACTAAGTTTACTAACATTCTGTTGTTAAGTATATATATATTTTTAAATAAAGTTTTATGTTCTATTTGCAAGGACATAATATATTTTTTTTTTTATTAGGAACTTTGTAAAATTCAACAGATATTAAAAAAATAGATTGTGTTAGTTTCAAGCGCGTAGGTATGCATGACATGGAATTTTTTTTTTGTTTTTTAATATTACTTGTTTATTTAAGCTAAATTTTCCTTAAATTCGGAATTGGTTGAATTTTTGTACAAAAATCTATCCTTTTTCTTTATCTATGGTAATATCTACGAACTGATAAACCAGAACTTGGATCTCGACTTCTGGAGTGAACGGGTGTGCTTACCATCAACTCAAAACAGAAACGAAATACAAGGCGCAAAAATACCTTTGAAAATGGCCAGTGCTATCTGTCCGAAACGTTGGGTGCAATACAACGGTCTTTCTCAAAACTACAATACGCGGGTTATCCTAAGCAACGCAAGACGGCCTCGTGCTCCTGTCGTCTCGCCGGCAGAGAGAGAGAGAGAAGTGAGAGAGAGAGAGAGAGAGATATATATATATAATATATATATATATATATATTGTATTATACTTGATAGATATTGTTTATAAACCTAAATTGAGGAGTGGAACATGCTTCTGGAGGCCAAGACCCACCAGGTGTTGTGATTATGGTGATGATGAGAATATTATACTTACACACAAGTTGGTTGTAACACTCACAATTCCGACCCTTATTTTATTTAATATAATTGCCTCTAACACTCTCATAGGGTAGTACTAAGGATTATACATAAATGAATAGAAAACTAATTGAATATTTTTTTGTTTCAGGTAAGCGAATTCACGTGAGATACGAGGATACTGTAAGCAATTCTTGTAATTTACTTATATAGAACTTAATTATCATATACTTAAATCGTTCACATTATTTTTTTCATATTTTTAAACATTATTTTATTTATTTGTTTGCGCCCATTATAGGCTTTTTACATAAAAAATATAACATAAAATTCAAGAAGTATATACATTAAACAATATCAGTTATAAGCAGTAAAATATAAAGTACATGTATGAGCAATAAAATATATAAACAGTGAAAGTATAAGGTAAAAGCATTAAAATATGAGTATAAAAATTAAAAATATAAAGGACAGAGCAGGGAAGTGTGTAAGAAATATATATTACATACACATCATTACATATAATATATATATTAACAGTTGAAGTTAGTAATGAAGTAATATTGTCTCTTTAAGTGTTTATTTTATTTTCAATTTATTTTCACTAGATTATCATTGAAAATGTCAACCATATAACCAAATTCATTACCAGTCTTTATTCTGCTAAATTTATTAATTTAATCTTATATGCATATGAGAAAAACATACATCTTTTAGGAGATGATTGTGGAACGTAGGTACATTTTTGAGCAGCTGATTTACTCAGCAAAGCAACATTGTAATTCTGACATGCCTTTCTCTGCCCAATGATCGAAGACAAAGCTTATATAGTCACACAGACAGAATAAAATGCCTCAAATTAATTTTAAAATATACATACTTTTAAGCTTTCGGAAAATAAAGATGTATAATTTTAATGTATATTATGGATGTCTTACAGACACGAAACTGTATTTTATTATTATTATGGGAAAGTAGGTATAGAAGTCATTTATGGTGTATATCGGACTTACGACCGATCGTATGGTAGGCTTAAGTGATCACTTTACATATATGTAACGTTCGCCATTTCCACCATGATAGAATATACCATGTCTTACTAATTTTTTGAAAGTTGTATATATTTGGATTATATGACACATATCATGTACGTGTTATAACAACCTATTATACCGGCCTGTGACCGCCATTTTCCTTCCCCCTAAATCCCCACAGATGTCGCTAATTATTTTTGATACCGTTAATGTCGATCAATGAGACTCCCACAATTGATTTTACGGAATTTATGAAGCAATATACTTTTTTCTACTTCTAATAAAATACAGTTTCGTCTCTGTGAGACATCCATAATATACATTAATTGATTAATGATGTCTCTGTGACAAGAAATTCAGTACTACCGTTCTGAAAGATTTGAACAAACTCAAAAAAATTCTGAATATTCTATATAATTTTGTCTGTAATATTCTATATAATCTTATTTGTTTGAAAATATGGATTATATAACCGTAAACACCCGACGAGTTCTAAAATTCTATCGAATATTTCAGATTCTTAACGAAATAATGATTTTGTTTTAAAAATTATCCAAAATCGAATATACCTTTCAGTTATTTAAAATGAATTGGTCCAGAAATATACAGTACAAGTGTGGAATAATAGCAGAAAAGAGAGAAAGTTGCAATGGTGACGAATTCGTCGACAAAATGCTGTTACGTCAAAGACATTCCAGAAAACTCCAGCTCAGTCGAGAAGCATCTAGAAATGTCCAGAATACTCCGGAATATTCCCGATCAATCTTGTATTACCGAGAGGTCTGGAAATGCCCAGAAAAGCCGTGATAAATCACAAACTTTCAAGAATATTTTAGAAACGTGGCAAGTACCTATGAAGACTTCAAACGACCGCAGGTATATAAGCCACTGCGGGTGGGCGAGCGAAAGTCAGCGATTTTGTTTACAATATCTCGAAATTGCTAGATTGTGAATTTTACAAAAAGTCTTCGATTATTTAGTCGTCTATCAGGACTTTTGCTTGCAATTGTAATCTTCTATTTTCCTTGAATAATATCTATCTAGTTTCTTTGGCAATAATCTCATGACATGGCCAAAGAGGCTAAAACGGTATACTTTTCTATCCTGGCATATCAATTTTCCCTTGTCTATTTTCATATTTCTTCTCAGTCATTCATGACAGATCTTTTTGCGGACATTCTCTATGCCTTCATCATTCACTTCGCATTATTAGTTTATAATCTTCTTTCAGCAAGTAAAAAATTTCTGATATTTTGATTCTCTCTCTTTGTTATTTTGTAGCAATTCATATAATTTTCTTGCATGTTTTTGATAATTACCTATCTTAGACAGCGTCACCATAGATTGTTTCACATTTCAATATACTGGACCACTCTGGCCTGTTGATGGTGATGCCTGTTTGAAGAGACATTGATCTGTTCCATATTGCTGAAGGCTTTTCCAAAGCAGGATTCTACATTTTGATATGAATTATTGTATAAATATACCAATATTAATATAACAATAATTACATGTATGTTTGTAATGCAAAGGAATGCCTGTATACCTGTATGTCTGTATGCCAAATAAATCGAATTGAATTTGTGGAAACTCTTAAGACGGTCCATATCCAATTAGACACTCAGATTCCACCTAATTTTTAATTGTTAATTATTGTTCAATCTATACCTATAAAACTACGATTCAAATTCTGCATACTTATACTTTAAGGCCCGGCGGGTAATACAGGCGACATTTCCTCCCTATTCTTTTACCCCTTCCTCTCCCCCCGATATATTTTCGATGAAAATGTGTACCGTTCGACCGATCGGATTCTTAATTTGAAAATTTATTCTTTAGGACTCGGCGCATAACATATAAGTATAACATTTCTCCCCTATTCTTTAACCCCTTTCCCTTCTCCTGATATATTTTCGATATAAATCTGTACCGTTTGACCGATCGGACTCAAAATTTGGAAACTTATTTTTTAGACGGGTAACACAAGTGACATTCCCTCCGTCCCCTTTTACCCTATTCCCACCCCTGATATATTTTCGATGCAAATCTGTACCATTAATATTATTAATATTTAAAGCATTAACTTTGTGGTTAGACATTATAACAGATTATTAGTAAACTTTGTAAAAACCACTACCAGATTTTAGGTCTACCGGTTTCGAGACGTACCCGTCTCTTCGTCAGGACCAACACTACTCCACTACATTCACAACACTACACACCTCACACTGCCTAGTCTTGTCAAGGACAAACATACAGTGCATGTCAAGGACCAACATGCAGTGCATGTTTGTCCTTGACAAGACTAACACGCATGTGATCAATTAATGGTGCAAGTGTAACATTACTATGGTTGAGGTGTGTAGTGTTGTGAATGTAATGGTGTAGTGTTGGTCCTGACGAAGAGACGGGTACGTCTCGGAACCGGTAGACCTAAAATCTGGTAGTGGTTTTTACAAAGTTAACTAACAATCTGTTCAAATCTGTACCGTTTGACCGATCGGATTCAAAATTTGGAAACTTATTCTTTAGGATCCGGCAGGTAACACAGAAAAATTTCCTCCCTATTCATTTACTTCTTCCCCTCCTCCTGATATATTTTCGATGCAAATCTATACCGCTCGAATCAAAACTTTGTTTCCCTCCACAAATTTATTTCAACTTAATCCTCAACCCATGCAACGCCGGATACAAACATCTAGAAAGTATATAAAACGTAATCTTGCCCAGAAAACTATTTTTATTTTAAAAAATAATCTCTTTCGTAGATATTTCAAATCACATTCCCGGGCAATCCATCAGCGAGTCTACTAAAACTGAGTGAATAAATAATTGCGCGCGTATCCTGGCACAAAGCTCTCCGTCAGACTACTCGTGTGGAAGTATTCCGGCTTCCGGTCACGCCGTATTTAGACCGCAAACAGTTTACACAGAGGCTGTCGCATTAGCGGGATCTCTCTTTACAAATAATATATTAGGGGCGCCTAACCTATTCCACTACCCCGCCATATCGCAGGGGTGAGTTATTAGAGTGGCAACAGTGGGTGTGTATTTAATATAGCGACATCATCCAATCGTCCGATATTTACAGATGAGGTCAGTGGCAATTTTATTAGCTGATTATGAATTCATCATTCTGTACAGTGAATGGAGACCCACCGCATTCCCAGGACTGTTATATGAGCCGAAGGCTTCCATATCAGTCCTGCTATTACGTCGCCAGGTTGACTTTTTTTTCTCTAAAAGCTTTCCCCGTACATCCTCAACTTTATTGAAATACAAATTACAGTAGTAGCGTAATACATAGTGAACATAATGATAAATACCATTTAAAAGTTCATAATTATAGAGTCGAATGGTTCAAGTCGGGCCAGGGTGTTGGGTATAAAGGGGGGGAGTAGAGATAAGGATGCCAATTTGAGAGAGGGGCAGTGAGTGGATAATGTAGGAGGTTAAAGGAAAACACTCCTAAAAGAAAAGGACAGTACAAAAGAAAGTCTGAGTTCAGTCCAAGACGCCCGAAAGAGTCCACAGTCGTAACAATCTCTCACTCACGGAGCTCATCCCAACGCGACACCCACGTCCTCAAAAATACTCGAAAGAGTCCGAGGTTCCTACCTGTCTAATAAGGTCATCGGTCCTTGGAGTCCGATGACCTACACCTTGCAGTTCATCTATCATATCCTCTCTCGCGTCACGCAGCAGTACACATTCCAAGAGGATATGTCCCGGTATCTGGCGAACACGCCCACAAGCACACCACGGCAACTCCAATGTCATGCAGTTTGCTCTTAAACTCCGTGGTCAGTGACAAGCTGCAGGGTGTAATGATCCAGCACCGGAGGATATCCTTTACCTTTCTCATGCACGGCCACCCTGGGTACCTTCCCAGTGGAGCCGCGTCCCATCTCTCTTGCCATTTTTGCAGAATTAAAATTCTTATACGCTTACACAAGTTACGATATCTGGTATCTGAAAGGCTGAAGATCTCCCTGATGACTTTTGTCTCCAGCCATTGCCTCAAAGAGCTGCAGGCTTTGGCCTCAATTACTAGTAGATTGGCAGGCAACACGTCGGCTAGCACTGGAAGTGCCACAATAGATACCGTTCTATAAGTTCAAGTAACTGCTAATATTGGAACTCGTTGGCCGCGGTTCAGGGCAGATGAGATAACCATGGTCTTTCTCCCTGCGGAGGAGGTATCTTGTGAACACTATCTTTGGTATTGGATTTCCGATTCTCTTGGTTCACTGGGAGTTCACACCAGTTCTCTTTATATTAAAATTACATAAATATCCTGTCCTGTTCTTATTCCTATCTTATATTCATTCAGGAAGAGGACAAACAGAACATACAATTTTTTGATTAACGCAGGGAGAAGTTTCGCGCGCGTATTTTATTGTTACAAGTTTCAAGCGCAGTTCAATTCGTAACAGGTACACCGTTTTGAAAAACGCTTGCAAATCTCCCGCAGAAAACGCAGATATAATAATAGTAAGACATTATAAATATAAACTTTGGCTCGCTAAATTACTGTGTAAGGTGTTTATAAGTATTTAAGTACGTCGCTTAAGTAATAATTTAATACGCAATAAAGGCTACACCGCACTGCAAAAATAATATAAAAACTATCTAATGACATAAATTAAAATATTAAATTAAAATATTTCGGAATCTATGGCGCAATTTAAGTTTGGTGTGAAAAGAGGGTTCATATTAGAACCAGCACAGGAGAAGAAGAGGAGGTATCCGTCAAAGTAAGTGTATGGATTCCTTCCTTCATTATGTTCCCGTTCAACATTTCCAACACACCACTGGGTATGACACTAACTTCTTATTTCCCTAGGTTTCGGGTTCGATTTTCATTGAGGTCAGAATATGTGTATGTGATTTTCTCAAGCTTGAGTGTTTTTTTAATGTGTTTTGCTACAATTGTCGAGCTTCATAGATTTAGTGTAAATTTTTAAATGAATATATTATTATATATACTCTTTTGTTGTTGAGGAAAACATTTTAATCTTGCTCGTCGATGTGCTCAAGACTGAGTTGTTTTTTGGTCTGCTTCTACACAGCGTATACTGCTTGCTTCCATTTTTCGCAATTTTGGGCTTGTTTTGTATCTAAATAAATTAAAGATCTACTCTGGACTGTCGTGAAATGATTTACTTTTCCCCAATTCCGTATTGCAAAATTATCATGTCGAAAAAATAATTTAGAATGGTATATCAAACAGTGTAGTGTTGTTGTGATAATATTGAAAAGTCGGGTCAGACGAGTAGGTTCTTTTTCTTCTTCATGAGCCTTCATCTCTCCTCTGCTGGATATAGGCCTCTTCCATACCCTTACATCCTTCCTTGTTATTTGCTAGTTGTAGCCATTTATTTCCCCCCACTGCGGCTATGTCGTCGGTCCATCTCTTTTTAGGTCTTCCGATGCCTTTTTTATTCTCCTAAGGTCTCCATTTCAGAACTCTAGGAGGCAATCTTGTAGCAACCTGTCTTGCAACATGTCCTGCCTATTGTCATTTTAGCTTCGCTACGCGATCCATGATATCCACTACTCTAGTTCTGCGCCTAATTTCGTCATTTCTCTTAGGCTTACTCCAACCATGTGGGGATATTCTTGCGATGGAATTGGTGAATGTTGCATTGGGTAGAGTGATCACTTAAGCCAGATCATACAGGTTGTAAGCCTTGAGCCATCATGTAAGTGAATTTCATCCACTTTCCTCATATACAAATTAGCTTTGTCTCTATGAGACTTCTATAATTTATTCCGCGTGAATTGAATTTGTTTGATTTCTTATTTCGTAGCAATATTTTAGAGATGTAGATGTAGTTAATACGTTTTATGATTGGTTTCCAATAGCCAACAGCTGTTGTCGAACCATTCTTCATTTGATTACCCCTTTTCACTCCTCCCCCAAAGCCGCGGCGGTGGGGGGTATAATTGATGAGTGCAATTTTCTCGCTCGTTTGGCCAGCGGCAACTTCTCCATCCCCGAAGCACGGTTTCATATTTCACGGGAAGGGTGTGAGACAGGCGAGATGGTAGCACTGTCTCACCTTCGCTGCAGAACCGGGCGCTTAACCCGTAATTACTCGCATGGGGTCAAAGCACTTTCGCATTTAAAAAAAATGTACTTGCCGTGTTCCCTTTTTTCCCGCACCCCCGCTAGCTTCCTAACTCATGTCAAAGTTTGCATTTTAGTAGCGATCGAGTCCTGAGAGTGGAAGAATGCGTCTCTGTTCTCTTGAGCGGTGACCCCATGCGAGTAGTTACGTAACTTTTATGAAAGAGGTAAGTTGCTTATTTTATTATAGTTTTTCGTGTATTATTACTTCAATTTATATTATTATTAGTTAAGTGTATGATTAAATGTCATAAAACAAAGTTATCCAAACATTACATTATAAATGTCACAAGCATGAATGCACTCGTTGTACATCGCGTAAATATAGACAATTTACGTAATTAAGTGAGGCGTCATTTCTTGTGGCAATTGTCTGTCGAATTTGTTCAAAATAACCAGAGATGACGACTTGAAGTCAATGCAACTCACAAGATTGAAAAAAATCGTCTTATAGAAGTGCATGACCTGGAAAATTGCGTCAACCACAACAAAACGTGGGCGTTGCAACAACCGTCTGCAAAAAGCGATCGCAAAGTGGCAACAAGATGCAAAAAGCGCAAAATTTGTGTGCAACGATCATTCGTTGATTTATTGTCAACAGTGTGATAATAATGATTCTGAGAGTCTCATTGTAATTTTAAACTTTGATCTCACCATAAGTACAAAATGTTAACTTTTGCTTGTTATTTTACTATAGTTTGTTTTTTACCTAATTAGATATTAATTCATGTCGTTTCTTGAAAATATAAAAGTTCAAATAAAGCACTTTAATAATAACATAGCTTTATTTACATATTTATTCAGTATATATTAAAAATAATTCCAAGAATTTGGGGTTACCTGAGACCCCATGCGAGTAGTTATATAATTTTCTTCGTGCGAGTAATTAAGGGTTAAGGAAACCGACAGAATGTTCCATTCATTCATCTAAAAGGTGTCAAGTTATTGAGAAAAGTAGGCTTGATAATAATACTCTAAATATCCTCAGATACGTACTTTTTTGAACGACAAATCAGTATATTTACTTTATAGCACCTTACTCTTTCAGATAGATTTGAAAAACAAACGTAGTCACGTGGTCGTGGCTGCGATTCAATGTACAAAGTCACTTGAAACCAATAAAACTTAACACTTTTCTTTGAATTACACTTTTTGACAGCAACGCTCGTAATTAAACACTTTATAATCGATAACACGTATTTAACATCCACTAGAACATTTTATCCAGTTCTCGCTCGTAATATTTATCGCTCTGATTTATTTCGCCAATTTGATTATTGCTCGATTATTCGCTCTATTTATCGCTTTGATTTTTTCACGACTGGTTACACTGGCGTCGTTTTGCGCGTACTTACCCCAATTCGCCCTGAATGATCTGTTGACACGACAACTAACGCGCCCCAGCCGGCGCCGTATTTATACCCGAAAATGCTGGTATTTTCGTAATTTCTAGAAGGTTTTCATTGCTTCTCGGTTAAACCAAGTATATCTAGACGTTTCCAGAAGGTTTTTCTATTCATTCTAGTTTGTTTTAGGCCATTATTGATCTTTCAATAGTGTTTTGACATATATTTATTTATTTATTTATTTATTTAATGTTTATGGAAGACCAACGGCACAAAAAAAAACATAGAAAACATTGATACAATATAGATGGCCAATTACAGGTCTCCACATTTAGAAATATGTCAGTAATGATAAATATTTATGATATACTAAGGCATATTAATTATATAGAAAGAAAGAATAAAAAATTTAAACAAACAGAAATATGTCAGTAATGATAAATATATATGATATACTAAGGCATATTAAGTATATAGAAAGAAAGAATAAAAAATTTAAACAAACAGAAATATGTCAGTAATGATAAATATATATGATATACTAAGGCATATTAAGTATATAGAAAGAAAGAATAAAAAATTTAAACAAACAGAAATATGTCAGTAATGATAAATATATATGATATACTAAGGCATATTAAGTATATAGAAAGAAAGAATAAAAAATTTAAACAAATAGAGATATGTCAGTAATGATAAATATATATGATATACTAAGGCATATTAAGTATATAGAAAGAAAGAATAAAATTTAACAAATAGAGATTGTCCGTAATGATCATATTTATGATATACTAAGGCAAATTATATAGAAAGAAGAATACAAAAATTTAAACAAACAGAAATATGTCAGTAATGATAAATATTTATGATATACTAAGGCATATTAATTATATAGAAAGAAAGAATAAAAAATTTAAACAAACAGAAATATGTCAGTAATGATAAATATTTATGATATACTAAGGCATATTAATTATATAGAAAGAAAGAATAAAAAGTTTAAACAAACAGAAATATGTCAGTAATGTTACAAGGAATTAGGACGATGCGTCAATTCTTTTTATATTATTTTAGAATGGAATTATTATTACTCGCATTGCTTCTATATTTCGGTTTTCTATATAAAACTGGGAAGACTTCGGTGGTTGGGTCATGTGGAGAGAATGACCGAGCACCAAGCACCAAAGTCCCTGCTGAACTCAAGGCCGATAGGGCGAAGGAGCTTAGGAAGGCCTAAATTAAGATGGAGCGACAACATCCTCAAAGACATTTCTGACTTGGAGTTTCTGGACTGGAGAGAGCTGGCACTAAGCCGAGATGAGTGAAGGAAGACTCTAGCGGAGGCCAAGACCCACCAGGGGTTGTAGAGCCAAGACTGATGATGGTGATGATAAAACTGTGTAAAATACTCGTGAGTAACTCGACGGGTGCACTTGTTTACAATTAGTCCCTCGATGCATTGGATAGGTCCACTCGTATCATCCAGTGCAGACCTCAAAGTTGCGTCGCATTCCCTTGCTCAAAGAGCTAAGGGTTGTAGGCAGATTCCCTCTAGGCTGACGGTTTAACTAATCCTGGTCTCTTCTGCTTGGCTTTGTGCAGATCCTCTATGGGATTTTTTCTCTCGTCACTATTGTTGTAGCTGCAGCTTCCTCTGCGAGTACCCAGAGCAGATAACTTGCGAGCTACCTTGTCAATTTACCAGTTAGCGAAGGACCTAAGGCTTGAACTACACAGATCTCAGGATAAAATTTATCCCAAGTATCACGGGGTATCTTAAGGAGACGCATGAAAACACAGGAAATTAATAAGTGATTAAATAATTTTTAGATGGAAAAAGTCACTTAACACATATCAAGGCATACACACCCTGCTTTCGACACAAACTTGGACACACCCTGAATTTGGTACGGTATTGCAAGGCAATACTTAACCTACACTTCAACACACACCCATCACCTGATGATTGACCCTGCAATGGAATCCGAAACGTTGGCCAGAGAGGTAACATATGTACGGTAGAATATCCCAGAAAACTATACACTGAAGATCACTTTACATTAATTAAGCTTAAAGCTATTCTTGAAATCACACTATTTCACAAATTATCACTCGTCGTTGTAGATAATATGAGAGTGTGGTAGAAGGTGCTAGAGAGTTCGATTTTATTGTTGTTATTGACATAATATTACGAGGGATTCGGATGTTGCGCAATTTCTTCTGCTAACCTTTTCGTTACAATATGAATATTCTTATATGTCGGCCATAATCAAAAGACCATTCCCTAGCTTTGTCCGGTAAGAAGAAAGTATGGTAATGTTGCCTGGCAAGCCCGTATGATATTCCAAATAAATATATTTTTTTTACTCGTAGTTTAAAGAAGATTACTTACTTAGTAGAAAAACTTATTTTGTGTTTATTTTTTGCGTCGTAACAACACACATTTTTTGCGCACATTCTTTTGAATGCGGTCTAGCTATAATATCATCACTGTAATGAATTGCGAACAAATGTGCTACCATCTCTTTATATAATTTGGCTCGAATTTTCACTGTATTGACAGAACAAAGGAAGTCTTCCACAAGTTGTAATGATACGTGGCGTCATCTATGGACAAACTTCGTCGCTTGTTTCTAAGGTATCTAGGCACCGGAAATATTCTTCTAGCTTGGAACCGAAAGTAGTCTTGGTAGAATTAAAATTATATTGGTATAACAAGTACATTTTTTTATACCGAAACTTTATTTATATGTTAACTAAAATCACTGACCACGAATTTAACTGGAGATGTATTCTGTAATTCGCAATAAATCTCGCATTGTTCATTAATTCAGATTCATGTTGTTTGTACCGCTCTGTTTACTATCGAACACTTCTCACACAGCGGTAGGTACTTTATCGCTTGTCAAATATCCGCACCAAAATCGCCCGTCACTGTGTGTTTCGTTTTATCTGCGACAAAAAAAAAATATATGACTGTTATTTTCGCGCGTCTGGCGAGCACTTTTATATTCAAGTCTCCAATTTATTTCCGTGTTTTCCAGACATAACAATAATTTTCTAATTTACTGTAAAATCATCGATTATCTTTGACTCTTACCGCTTCTACAGTCTCGTGATAATCAATATATATATATATAAAGAAACCCGTGTTGCGGGTAGGGACCCGCCAAGTTTTCTCCACAACCAGCCACAACCACCCACCGTTGATTATGGTGGTGGATAGCCATTGGTATCACATCGAAAATATGCGAGTTTGGTGGGGGTGGCTCTGCGTGGGTGGGAGTGGATGCGAAAATGTGCTTTCTAGCACATTGTTCTGTTATAGGAAGGCCGCAAATACTTCAGGTTGTTTCAAAATAGGCGTGCCGACTGTGTCGGTGAGTCTAGAAGGTTCCGGAAATACCTGCTCTAGAAAGTTCTGGAAGAAGGTTCTAGAAAATTACCGTACGTTATAAAAGATTCTAAATAGAGTGGCGGAATGTGTCGGTGTGTCTAGAAGGTTTCTGTACATTCGATAAATTTGTTAATAGTTCTGGAAGGAGAATTTTCTAGAAGGCTTGCGAAAGTTCTATGATAATCCTTACAGTGTACTCAAAATCTACGCGTGCTAAGCTGCGCGGGTATAGCTAGTATTTATATAAAAAAAAATACTGAATCCAAGAGAATGATTACGTACACAGTAGTATGGCTGAACCGGTTTAATATCTCTTTTTTTTTTTTAGATTTTTGTGGAACATTTTCTTACCTTTGAGGGGGATGATAGCCTCTAGGGGGTGAGTGATGGGGCAGTATTAGTCCCTCCAGCGACCCGTAATGCCTCTAATACAGATGTAATGGCGCCGCTGATCGAACTGCCATTCTCTCCAAGTCGACTGGAAGAGAAGCGGTCCTTAATCTTTCGTTTGCTTATTTCATGCCCCTTCCATCTCGCCCCAACCCTCTCCTTCGATTTCATCTCGTCATGTATTTTTTTCCAGAATCTAAATGGGCAAAAAATCAACGTATGCTGGCCGGGTATCTCAATCCAACAGACACAAACATAGGTTTGGCTTGTCTATTCCTTGGTGGATTGACTTTCCATTTTTTTAGAGCAGAAGAAGAGTATTCTTTTAAAAATAAATATCCGAGAAATAAACAGAGATACGACGAGATTGAGCGAATTGATGGTAAGAGAACAGAAATCACTCAGCTAGGAAATTGTCTACTTGGGTTTCTTAATATAAAATAAAGGCGTATATAAAATTGACAATTTTAAGGGTATAAAGCAGTATGAATGTTGTCTTCCTAATACAATTTCCTAATTACTGAAAATAGCGACCCCTTGTGTAAGAATATAATCCCAATTATAATAATTTCATTGTCTGTTCCCGTAACTTCGTGTATCGTCCGTAATTTTTTTTTGTACCTAAATTTTTTTTCGAAAAAATTTCTTTTTAGAATTTTTTTTTTGGGAACTCAGATGCTAGAGAGAGGTCCCCTTGCATTTTTTTTTCATATTTTAGTATAGAAACGCAACACGCAACTGCGTTTTGAAACGCAGCCAAAGGTTTATGTAAATCAGGACCTTGAATGAATTATAAAGTGATGAATATTTAATGATTCGGATGAATAAAAAAAAGTAAGGATTTAAAACAATAAAAATTCTAATATCTCGAAAACATCTCGAGACATACATGAGATCTCAAATCTTATAATGCAAGGAAACATTGCTGGAAATCGGTATCTTGAAGGAAAGAGGAAAACGGCAGATTTTTTATAAAAATAAAAAAACATTTTTCTTCTTCAGGCCTAGAGATCCAATAACAGAAGCGAAACACAACAAAACACCCAGGCTTAAGTAAATTACATTAATGTAATCAATTATTGTATATTATGGATGTCTCACAGAGACGAAACTATATTTTATTATTATTATGGGAAAGTAGGTATAGACATTTCCACCAATTCTATCATGGTGGAAATGGCGAACGTAATAATAAAATACAGACATTCGTCTCTTTGAGACATCCAAAATATACAATAATTGATTAATAATGTCTCTGTGACAAGAAATCCAGTACTACCGTTCTGAAAGATTTGAACAAACTCAAAAATACATTGATGTATTTTAACCTCATTGGGAACTCAAACTTAAACTCTCGAACCCTCAGTGTGAGAAGCCAGTGTCATTTCCGCTAGGCTACGATGGCCGCCAATACTGAGCAATAGTTTGTAATAGAGCTTTTCCGTTGCGAAAAGAGTGATGATAGTTAACATGATATAATACACCAAAGGGATGAGAAGAAGAGTAACAGAATATTACAATAAATGCTTGTAAAGATTGTTTCAGGGGATCCTGGATGAAGCAGAATATAATAATGGGCACTCAGCTTAAGCTGATAGGCCCATATCACTGTCTCTAATTTGAATATCCAGCCTATTCTTAAATTGGTTGACACTGGCTGCAGACGCAACGCCCTCAGGCAAACCGTTCCAAATATTGACCACTCTATTGCTTAATGCATGCTTTCTTGGGTAACATGAGAACCGAGACTTGTTCAACTTCAGGTGAATACTGCGCACTTCCAACGCTGTACGATTAACAGATTACTTACACTAGGGAACGAATACGCACACATATCGGATATCTTCAGTGTTACATTAGAGTGCTACCGTACTCATCTCAATAAATACTTCTTAGAGAAATAAGGCAGTCCATTTTAGTTTCTAACTCTGTTGCTACATAATTTCATAAATTGTAATTAATTCACATTTGTTAACTTTTTCATACTATTGAATATATATTACTTCTTCTTCTTACTTTTGTTATTGTATATTTACTCTGTAATTTATTTATTTTTTATCTCTGTTATTCTATGCTTACTTTTGAAATTATTATGTTATTTTATATAAACTCTGTGTTCAACATATTTTATCTTTATTATCTTATACTTACTTTTACTTACTCTCATTTTATATTATAAGGTAATTAGTACAACATCAAATTACTGTAATAGGTTTTGTAACCGTTGAAATAAATAAATAAATATAAAGAATATTGTAGTAGAATAGTATATAGAATCTTGAATGTCTCGATGAGGTTACCTCATCGTTAGAAGAGTGGGCAGTTTCAAGACTCTCAGCCTTTCCGCATATTCCAGGTTTTTAAGACCCAAGGGCAATTTTGTGGCTCGTCTCTGAACGTTTTCCAGTAAAACTATATCTTTAGCAAAATAAGGATTCCAGATCTGAGAGGCATATTCGAGGAGAGGCCTCACATACGTCTTATAAATAGTTGTGAATAGTGGTACCGTCAGATGTTGGAATGATCTTCTCACCAAATACAAAATAGAGTTAGCTTTGTTAATCCGAGGCATGATCTTCTCACCAAATACAAAATAGAGTTAGCTTTGTTAATCCGAGGCATGATCTTCTCACCAAATACAAAATAGAGTTAGCTTTGTTAATCAGAGACATGATCTTCTCACTAAATACAAAATAGAGTTAGCTTTGTTAATCCGAGGCATGATCTTCTCACCAAATACAAAATAGAGTTAGCTTTGTTAATCCGAGGCATGATCTTCTCAACAAATACAAAATAGAGTTAGCTTTGTTAATCCGAGGCATGATCTTCTCACCAAATACAAAATAGAGTTAGCTTTGTTAATCAGAGGCATGATCTTCTCACCAAATACAAAATAGAGTTAGCTTTGTTAATCAGAGGCATGATCTTCTCACCAAATACAAAATAGAGTTAGCTTTGTTAATCAGAGGAATGATCTTCTCACCAAATACAAAATAGAGTTAGCTTGTTAATCAGAGGCATGGTTAATGCCTTGGTTAATGGTTAAGACAATAAGGCACGACAAATTAATAGAAGAACGCATCATGATCTTTTTAATCAATCCAACACTGCGCATTGGCATCAATATCTGGATGACATTATACTCTAAACCAGCGGTACTGAACCTTTTTTTTCTTCGGGCCACATCCACATGTTTGCTAAGTTACGCGGGCCGCAACATTATACTGATATGACGAAAAAAAAATCGTATAAGGGTAAATAGTATTTGGTTTGATTCGAGATTACAACGCTGCCACTTGATTAATCAACAAATATTTTTTAACATTTAATTAATCGCATGAAGAAAATTACATAACTTCTTGCACGGGGTCTCAGGTGACCCGAATTTGTAGGATATATTTTTAATATACGTTGAATAAATATATAAATATAACTATTTCATTATTAAAGTGTTTTATATTTTCTATTACATATTATATTTTCAAAAAACAACATGAATTAGTATCTAATTATACAAAAAACAAATTAATGTAAAATAACCAGCAAAAATTAACATTTTGTACTTACGGTGAGAACAAAGTTAAAAATTACAATACTTTTAGGAACTCTCAGAATCATTGTATCACAATGTTGACAATACATAAACGAGTGATCACTGCACACAAATTTTGCGCATTTTTTGCATCTTGTTGCCACTTTGTGATCGCTTTTCCGCAGACAGTTGTTGCAACGCCCACATTTTGTTGTGGTTGGCGGAACGCAATTTTCCAGGTCATTCACTTCTACAAGACGATTTTTTACAATCTTAGGAGTTGCATTGACAATCAAGTCATCGTTTCTGGTGATTTTAAACAAGTTACATAGACAATTGCCGCAAGAATTGTCTGTATTTGCTCGATGTACAACGAATGTATTTATGCCAGTGACATTTATAATGTAATGTTTAAATAATTTTGTTTTATGACATGTATTTATATACTGAACTTATTTTAATATAAATTAAAGTAATAATACACGAACAAATATAATAAAATAAGAAACTCACCTCTTTCATAAATGTTACGTAACTACTCGCATGGGGTCACCGATCAAGAGAGCAGAGGTGTGTTTTTCCGCTCCCGTGACTTGATTGCTAACAAAATGCAAACTTTGACATGAGTTAGGAAGCTAGCGGGGAAAAAGCAATACGGCAAATACTTTTTTTTTAAACCCCATGCGAGTAATTAAGGGTTAACTATAACATAATGATAATAATATTTTTTGCTTATCAGTATACAAGCTCAAACATAAACAACAGCTTATTTCCCTATATGAAATTAATTTTCATCTTATCTGTACACTGAAATACAAGGATGAAAAAATAACTCTAAAAACTTACGTTTATCCAAAATTTTATTTTTGCTAAGCATCTTAAAAAAAAAACTATAGATTAATAAGCACGTACGAAAACATGATTTATGTGTACGGCTTCCGACGCCTTATTATTAAAGACATAACGAGGGACAAAAATTCTCATAGAAATCTACCTGTAAGTTTCATGGACGAGCTTTAATACACCCTGTATTTTTATATCTAATGCAATATTACAGATTGTTTCTTCTGTAAAACGTTCCATCGTTGAAAATTCGTAAAATGGACTATCGTGAAAGAAATTTATTTTATAATTAATAAAAAGTAACCCATAGAAACCAAGTTTTTATTATACTCTTTTTCTTTGTAAAATATAACAACAATTAAAGACGAATTAAAACATATAACATAACACTAAACTTACAGGAATTTCATATATTTCTAAAATGTCAGATGTTTTGAGCTTTGATAAGACACTTCATGCTTTGAAGATTAAATTCTAAAAACATTTATCAGTCAATTTAATCAAGATTTTGATATATTTGTGAACTTTGCTGTCATCTGTGAACCAATTGTCATAAATTTTCGAAATTTGCAGTGAAGTACCTATTACATATACCGACGGAGTAATTCAAATTTTAAATATTAGGCCGCTGTTGGTAGTAATCAAACATTTGTATGCTTTCCAATTTTAAAAAATCAATTAAATTTTCTAATAATCCAAAATTATACTATAATTGTAATTTTTATACCGAAAATTTGAAAGATCTTTTTGATCGTCGCCACGAGTCTGCTTGCCAAGTTTCAGCTCGATTGGATCACTGGAAAAGGGTCAAAAATCGATCCAAAAATTTTTTTTACGGCAAGCCGGCAAGCGAGCAAGCAGACGCCACGAGTTAATATAAAGGTAGTAAAAAATGGATAAAAAATTACATGACAAACACAATACATACACTCTGGTTGAAATAACAAATTCGTTCTTCAAAAATACCATAGAAATTGTCGGTTTTAAAAATATAGCTGTTTGTCTTTTTGATCAAGATATTCAATACTTACAATTGGAGATTTTTTTAATCACGTTCCTGATAATAAATGTGTTTCGGGCCGCAGGTTGAGTATGGCTGCTCTAAACCATTTCGAAACAGCGATATTTAATCCATTTATCAATACCCGTTTACAGCGGCAGCCGTAAATAATACATCAGTTAATAATGGATTCATTTCGTATGCGCAAACAGGCACAAAGTATCCAATTTGAAGCACTGCCTGCCATTCCGTATAAAATTTTCAGTTTATTGGCAACAAACAGAACATCGGACTGCGGGCATTTATACATGTGTTTCCACATTGACGCAATGTAAACAAAACGAATGATTCAAATTTGAATAATTCACTTTGATATTATTTTTCTCCCTTTTCTCCCTTTTCTCCCTTCTCCGGCGATGGCACAAGGTGTTCTTTCATATTATTTTCCCTTTAAAAAGATGTTCGTAAATTTTGAAGACCATACACCAAATTTTCTGTAAAAAGGATTGTTTATCTTTAGGAGATACTCACAGCTCATGCGCGTTACGGTAAATGTGTGAAATCAGCTGGGGTAAGAAATGCCTCAATTTAAAAGGGTTCGGATACAAAACCGCATTTATCTTATATAAAATATAGGGTGGTATGCTTGAAAATGATTATCTGAAAAAAATGATAAGAAAACTGAGTGAATATGACTGGAGAACTTACTATAATGGCAGCGATGAAAGGTACTGTTTAAGAAGACCAAGATCCTCAATGTATGTATGGAAAAAGATGTTTCATAAAAAGAAGAAAGCTACAGGATAGTTTATTTAAAACCAAATTGATTGATCAATTAGAAAGACCTGCTGAAAAAATCAAATAAATTAAAAATATGCTGGCTCCCGCCAGGATTCGAACCGAGATCACCTAGCATTTCGGGCTTGTATGCAACAATTACACTACAGCAGCTTAGTACATTTTATCAATACATCGACCTTATCTGAAGGTCTCATTTAAATTTAAAAAATAAAATTTAACCACCTTATTACAAGGATATTGTAAATATTTGCTGAATTATACATTATCGCGAGTCTAACAATAGTCTGGTATACCTTTTCTTTAAGTTTTTTAGGCATTTTCGAGTCACACAAGATTCCTGTCTCGAATCTAAGTTTCATTCATCCCACACCTATTCTATGGTCGACATCTACTACACCTCCTCCGCCCCTGTGAATGAGTGAGCCCAGAATAGCGAAGGGAAGAACTAAATTTGAAAATTAAGACTACAACACACACACGTTCACCAGTTTGAAGACTACAAAGTGTACACTACAATTGTAGTAAAAACTACTTGAAGTGAAGTAATTGTAGTACTAGAAATGAAGTGAAGTAAATGAAGTGAAGTAATGAAGTAATTGTAGTATTAATGAAGTGAAGTAGTGTAAAAATTTGACGAGCTAAAAAAAAAAAAGGTCAACGAGAAAAATATTTTCTCCAAAGTAACATTTGGCGACCTAAAAAAAAAAAAAAAGGTCGCCAGTGTACACTACAATTGTATTAAAAATACACGAAGTGAACTAATTGTAGTACTACGAAATTGTAGTACTGATGAAGTGAAGTAAAAAAATATAATATTAATATATAAAAAAATATAATATCTATATATTCATTATATTAGGTCCTTACATATGAAATTGGCGTTTAGTATGGGAGGAACATAAAGCCGATTTTTTTAAATTATAATATATTTATTTAATCAAAGTATGTACCATTGCTATCTATGCACTTTTGCCATCTCATAGGTAGTTCATCGATCCCTTTACTAAAAAAACCATTCGGACGGGAATCAATAAAATCTTTGAAGGCGGTTTGGACTGCCCCATCGGAGTTGAATTTTTTCCTTTGCAAGAAGTTATCCAAATTTCGAAAAAAATGGTAATCTGTTCGGGCAAGGTCCGGAGAGTACGGTGGATGTCTTAGACATTCCAATTGAAGCTCCTCTAATTTGGTAGCCGTCTGTTGTGCAGTGTGTGGTCTAGCGTTATCATGAAGCAGCAGTGGCCGAGAGCGATTAACCAGCCTCGGTTGTTTAGCAGCTAGCTTTTCAATCATGGTTTGCAGTTGCTGACAACAGACATCTGCCGTAATCGTCTGGCCAGATTTAAGAAAGCTGTGGTGAACGACACCAGCACTAGTCCACCAAACGCTCACAAGTAACTTTTTTGGAGTCAATTTTCGCTTGGGGCATGGTTTGGCTGGTTCGGCAGGGTTCCGCCATTGCGATGAGCGCTTCCGATTATCGTACAGGATCCACTTTTCATCACAGGTAATGATTCGATTTAAAATCCCTTCATTATTGTGCCGGTTGAGTAATGCAACGCAGCAGTCAACGCGCGTTTGTTGATTTGCTTCACTCAATTCGTGAGGTACCCACCTTTCAAGCTTTTTCACCTTACCAATTTGCTTCAAGTGGATTAAAACAGTGTTATCACTAACACCGCAGCCTGCAGCTAACTCGGATGTGGTTTGCGATGGATCCGCTTCCACAATAGCCTTCAATTCGTCATTATCAACTTTGGTCTCCGGCCGTCCACGGGGCTTGTTCTGCAGGTCGAAATTTCCAGAACGAAAACGTTGGAACCAAAAACGCACTGTGTTTTCTTTTGCGGCACCGTCGCCATACACATCATTAATCCTTCGAGCCGTTTCTGCAGCACTGGTGCCACGGTGGGACTCGTACTCGTAAATAACGCTATATTTCAAGTTTTTCATTTTGTAAACTGAGTGACGCAAAGAAAAAAACAATTGAGGAAAAAACAAATGAATTATAATTTTCAAAACACAAATACATGAGTAAATAGCTGTATAAATTTGGATTTGGAATTCCTATACCAAAGAGAAGATATTTGAGATCAAATTTGCCAGTACGGCAAAACGCCAATTTCATATGTAAGGACCTAATATATATTTAAAAAATATATATAATGATTATATAGAGATATTTCGGTAAAATAATATTTGGGGCGAGCTAAAAAAATCCCATGGGGGGGGTTGCAAATCATGGGGGGGGGGGTTGTTTCGATTCCAAAGATTTTTTCATTTATCTACATCAACTTTCAAGAATTTCACATAAAAAATGAACTATTTGAAGTATGTGCTCGTATTTTCAATAACTTTGAAGTGTGTGTACTTTGTAGTGTTCGCTTTGAAATGAAGTGTACTATTTGAAATATTTACTTTCAATAACTTTTAAGTGTGTGTAGTTTGTTGTGTGCACTACACTTTAAAACGTGTGAAGTGTGCACTTCAATGTAATGTAGTAGTGAGTACAGAGCGGACCCATCACTAGCCCAGATACTTAAATGAATCACAGTTGGCTAATATTTTCCCATCCATTTGCATCGGAGGAGTTACAACATTTGTGTCTTCAAATGTAAGAAACACTCGCATTTATCCCTTTTATTGTAAGAAACGCCCGTGTTATACACTTTATCAGTAACTTAACGCGGAAAGGGCTGCGTAATTTTCTCAGGGATTACGCGAGCCGTATCCACAATTTGACTTGTTATTTATTTTGTGACAAGAAAATAATGCTCGCATTTACATTTCCGAAAAGGGCACGGGGACTTCTTTTGACGGAGCATAATGCGAGCGGTTTGTTCCGGCCGCGCATTATGTCGGAACAATTTATATTGAAACTTCCAAAGCTGCTGTCTGGATTTTTTCTTACATTTTTAAGATAAACCGTAGCCTAAGGGAACACGTTGAACTTTCTTTCCTCTTGTTTACAATAAAATTGGACATTTCTTAAACAAGAAATAAATGATATATAAAATCAATATATTCAGGGTTATTCGTAAAACATCAATAACCTCGCAGAACTATATTCCTGCCTTGATTATGAGTCGAAAATGTTCAAGCTACTATGACCTAATATCAATAGTTAAGGAGATATGCGACATCAAAATTTGCATTTTTTTTCAATATTCCTGACTTATTTTTTGTAAAACGTTATATTATATTTACAGTAACTCGTTGGAATATCACTGCAGTAACTTATATTGAATATGAAAAATTCATTCCCGTTAATACAAGTCAAATAAAAAAATAAAAACCTAAAATAATTCCAATTGGAAAACATTCCAATTGGAATTTTTCAGGGTTTTTATCATTTTATTTAACTTGTATTGAAACCAATGAATTTTTCGTAATCGATATTCGTAATCGATTTCGTAACGAATGTATATTTACAAAAAATAAGTCAGTAATATTGAAAAAAAAATGCAAACTTTGATGTCGCATATCTCCTTAACTATTGATATTAGGTCATAGTAGCTTGAACATTTTCAACACACAATCAAGGTAGAAATATAGTCCTGCGAGGTTAGTAATGCTTTACAAATAACCCTGTATATATATATAAAGAAACCCGTGTTTCCCTATCCGCCAAGTTTTCTCAACAACCAGCCAAAACCACCTACCGGTGGCTATAGTGGTGGATAGCCCTTGGTGTCACATCAAAAATATGCGAGTTTGGTGGGGGTGGCTGAGCGTGGGTGCCGAAAAAGTGCTTTCTAGCACATTATTTTGTTATAGGAAGGCCGCAAATGCTTCAGATTTCAAAATAGACGCGCCGACTGTGTCGGTGAGTCTAGAAGGTTCCGAAAAAACCTGCTCTAGAAAGTTCTGGAAGGAGAACGTTCTAGAAAATTACCGAAAGTTCTACAAGGTTCTAAACTGAGTGGCGGAATGTGTCGGTATGTCTAGAAGGTTCCTGTGCATTCGATAAATTTCTTGAAAGTTCTGGAAGGAAAATGTTCTAGAAGGTTCGCGAAAGTTCTATGACGATCCAAACAGTGTATTAAAAATCTACGCATGCAAAGCCACGCGGGCACAGCTAGTAGTGATAGAAGCATATGAAATTAATTCCAAAATCTACTTCTTCTTCTTTTTCAACCCCTTATCCTATTGGGTTGGGATCCCCGCACCGCATAGGAGGTTCCAACTCTTCCTATCTTGGGCCTCGCTCTCCACGTCAGCCCAATTTAGTTGCAACCTCGCTTCGCAGCAGTCCTTTAAATGTTTTTCCTAGGCTTTTTCAAGCCTTGCCTGGAATATCTGCTTTGGCAGTCTATCTGCAAGATATGTCTCAGTCACCGTAGCTGTGATTTCTCGATAAATGTAAAAAAATGGGTGGCCTTCGTAGCCCAGAGGGTATAACACCGGCCTCTTACACCGAGGGTTCCGGGTTCGGTTCCCGGTGAGATCAAAATTATTCTATGTGGTTTACACAAGCCTGGGTGTTTTGTGATATATTTCGCTTCTGTAATTGGGCCTCTTGGCCTGTTGAAGCATAAAAAAATAAATAATAAGTGTTCCACTTCGAGACATTCACTTATTTGCGTATTTCTGATTCTGTCCTTTCTGGCATTTCCTACTACTTCTCGTAGAAATCCCATCTTGGCGGCTTGTAGTCTTGAACGGGTACCTTTGGTCATGATCCAGTACTGCAAACTTTGCGAGCTCCGCTTTTCTAAGTACGGGATAGTACAGACACAGTATAGTAAACATACAGTATTACATCTTCATACAAACAGCCGAAACGGCGCCCTTCAAAATCTCGGTATACTTCGGTCCCGCGCATACATTTATGTCAATTTATGGCACCCCAAACCCTAAAGAGTCAGTAAATGAGCAGCCCTGGTGCGTGTTTAACCAAGTTTAAGTACCAAGCGGCCGTAGGTATTTATTTCAAGGACATTGCCGAGACAACATACTGTATACTTTACTATACTGTGGTACGGGGAACATGCTACCTGGCTTGCGGCTCTTATCCTCTTATCCATTCACTTTCTTGCATTCTATCCCGAGATGTTATTACACCGAGGTATTTGAAACTTTTCACCAGTTTTTGACGCCTATTCTGGCACGTTATGTTATATTGCTCTTCAATCCAGTTCCAAAATCTTTTTGAATTAAAAAAATATATATTGTCAAACATTGACTGTATAGTAAAATTTTATTTACCACACAGTCACTGTACACGAATTTAATAGTAGCACCATTCTGTAATTCACACTTGTTATTACGCCGTTTTTATCGCATCGATCGTTTTATCAAGAACATTCCGCTCGCAAATAGGCACTTAGGTGCTTAATAACAGAATGTTAGTTAACTTAGTAAAAACCACTTCCAGATTTACGGTCTACCGGTTTCAAGACGTACCCGTCTCTTCGTCAGGACCAACACTACACTACTACATTCACAACACTATACACCCTAACCATAGTATTGTAAAACTACCACCACTATTGTTCACATGCGTATTAGTCTTGTCAGAGAAATTGAACTACTTAGGTATTTCTTCACTGGCCGATTGTACAACGCGTTTCCGCTGTCACTGTCGAAAAATAAATTGAGTATTCAGTTACAGTTTCGTATTGTGCTCACCTGTATGCCAGCAAAAATTATGTGCACAATCACAATCACAATCAAGAGTAGCTTGTTAGTCTTGTGGTTAGGACACTGGCCTCGTGATCCAAAGGTCGCGGGTTCGAACCTCATTCCAGACTAGCAAATTAGTCCTATTTTCATAGCACAAGCGTTAAGCTTTGTTTTAAAATAGTGAGAATATTGATGTGACACGTATTCCGTGTTCACATGTCTATTTAAAAAATAAAAAATAAAAAATTTAAAAAATCTAAGGGGCATTTGTGATAAGTAGTAATCAAAAAATTGGCAACTTCGTTAGTACCGTAAATAATGAATAACTTGTTTATATTTATGTTTACAAGTTATTCAGATGAAAATGAAAAATTTAGTTTTTTTTTTCTTTTTTTTTCTTTATATTTTATAATAAAGTCCCACAAAACGTCTAAAAAGACGTTTGTCTGTAGGTTCATTTTTACAATTGAAAGTTACACTATTACAAAATATTATCCACTTTATAAACGCAAGAGATACAAAAAGAAAACAATTATGTACAAAAAACAACATAAAAGAAATTTTCAGTACCAAGTAAAAAATTTTAAGCAAATTTTAATGCGGATGATTCGTGCAAGACCAACACCCAATTAAAATTAATAATGTTTTAAATATCTATGTATAAGGATTATGATGCTAAATATTTTTATAATTATCAATAAACAAAAGCCTTTGAAACATATATTATATTCAAGAACTCATTCTTATTGTGAAGTTTTAATTTTTTCAGAACTTTTTCTGTGAAATTTAACACCAAATTTATTAATTTGCTCTAAAAAATGGATAATAAATGTTAATCAATTAATAAATGAGACTTACAGATAAGGTCGATATATTCACGGAAATATACAAGGGAGAGAGTTGGGAGAGTGTTGTTCTAAAAACTGTTGTTTTAAAAACTAGTGTTGTTTTAAAAACAAATTTAATTTTTTTTCATACTTTGTTTATTCACTTTTCTCTTGATTTATTGCTTTTATTACTGTTTTCATACTTTGTTTATTTAACTTTTCTTTTGATTTATTTCGTTTTCTTACTGTTTTCATACTTTGTTTTTTGCTGTTGTTATACTTTGTTTATTTAACTTTTCTCTTGTTTTATTTCTTATATAATTGGTTAGATTAGCGTTGAGATCTGAAATTATATTGATATATCGAGTAGTTCATAATTGAGCTCCAGTAGGATATTTCAAGATGTTTCTTTGTTTTATTGTACTGTGAACTTGTGAATACTCAAAATAAATAAATAAATTAATAAGGCATCTAAAGCGTAATTGGATAACACACCTACCCCGGAAAGGAGGAGATCCGTGGTTCGAATCCCGGTAGCAGCCATATATTTTTTCGTGCATTTGATTTTTCTGTATGTTTTTCCAATTGATTAATTAATTTGCCTTTAAGACACTTTTTATTATTATTTTATTAACAAAATATGTATTCTATTTTCCAATTACGGAGATTGAAAAGCACTGCTATCCAAGATTCGAATTTAAGATATACGTTTTTGAAATTCATTTTGAAGCAAGAGCGAAGTTTTAAAAATTAATTTGCTTTTAATAAAATGCTCCTTAAATACACACACGTGCTTTCAAAATTAATTATCAGTTTTAAAATCGACACTCTTTGCCACATAATTATACTCAAACTCGGTGTCCTTTGTTGACTTGCATGCATAGAGGCTCTTTTGTTTTTAATCCCCTCACTAGTATCCCTGTACACTATACAAACGATTATAATTACTTTTGAAAAACTGAATGAAAATCAAACCAATAGCCGCGATGATATAGTAGAAATTATAGAAGAAGAATATTCAAATTAAAAATTACCCTTGTATACATATTTCCATTTTAGAAAGACGATTGAATTAGTATGGGTAAGTTTCGTTGTGTTGGTGTTTATACCCGTAAACACCATCCCAACGAAGCAATGTACGTCATTGGCACTGTTTACATGCCTATACTAATTAGATTGTCTTAAATGAAAAGATTTATGCAATTGTTCTGGTTTGTGTCTTCTGGGTTATTTTGCTGTATTTAAACGACCTTTTTGGCCGACGTTTCGGATCCCATGGCAGGGTCCGTCATTAAGGCTAATATTTTGCTGTATGTTGGTGTTGTGGTTAAGTATTGGCTTGCAATACCTTGTCGAAAGCCTCGTTAGAAACACGGCATAATACCCTTAAAGACACAAATCATAAGATTCTGAGCAAGAACATGTATACAAGTGACTTACTGAACGAAATTTCTTTCTTTCAAATAAGGATACAAGTGATTTGCTTTGGAATAAAAGGAATTACTTTTATATATTTTTCAGCCAATCATCCGTATTCTGAAAATAACAATGTCTGGATCTTTAAGATCTTTATCCCAACACTTAATAGACGATAATAAAAATTAAAAATGTCCAGAGCGGATTTTGTAATTCTACGGCTCAAATACACTGTATTGAAAGATGATGTAAATAAGATTATTTCTTACAAACGTATTCATTTCTTCATCCACAGCGTCCTGATGAAATATTCGGCGTTACCGCGTATTCAAATCTTCCCATCTTGACATTTGACAGTCTTTAAGATTTTTATTCCAACACTTAATAGACGATAATAAAAATTAAAAATAAACGAGACAGCTTTACGTCGGTGTTTGTTTCTGTAAGTTTCTACATGAGATAGATATAGAGGGAGGGAGAAAGATGTAAATTGTTATCTGTCAAATGTCAAGATGGGAAGATTTGAATCGCGGTAACGCCGAATATTTCATCAGGACGCTGTGGATGAAGAAATGAATACGTTTGTAAGAAACAATCTTACTTATATCATCTTTTAATACAGTGTATTTGAGCCATAGAATTACAAAATCCGCTCTGGACATTTTTAATTTTTATTATCGTCTATTAAGTGTTGGGATAAAGATCTTAAAGATCCAGACATTGTTATTTTCAGAATCGGGCCGAATGTGTGTGTTTTTTTTTTAAATAAAAAAACGCATTAACTATGTTTGTGTTGTTTGTCGCGTAAACTTTTATGACTTTAAGCCATTCGGTTGTTCTAAATTATTTTATTGCAACCTAAAAGTTCACCCTGTTTTCCATACAAATGCAAATGTTACTTTTGTCCGAGGTTCCAGATTATTCCAGGTAATTAAAGCGCCATTTTTGTTTTGCTTTATTCCGTCTCCCCCGCTCGTTCAGCGGACGTGCTGGCGATTGTGGTCTTATTCATGGCATACTGGAATACTGGAACTATGCACTTTCTGCTTGAATTTTTACATAATATCGCTTCCAACTTCTTCAGTCAGGATTCGCCTTCTTCCAGGACCTCGTCTCCAAGCAAATAAACATTAAATTCTAACAAAACCTCGGTCCGCTATTTTTCCTCGTGTACAATGCATTGTTTATTTTTATTTTTTATATGAAACTGTTAAAGTAACACAGTGGTGACATGTCAATTATTTAGCTAAAGTACTAGTAAAAATTTGTCATAAGAATTATTTCAAATCGCATCTTTAAATTTTTGATAGCATACAATATTAAGGTCCTCTTATTATTGCTTATAGAATACTGTTGAAAAATACGGATTTTTTAATGAAACGCTAACAGAATATTGGGTACAAAATTCATTAAAAAACAATGCATTACACGATAT
>JADDOH010024473.1:0-229231 GCA_016648135.1 Agrypnia vestita
TATATGCAATACAAATACTCTAAGGGAATGAGATCAGCTATCATACTAATTTTAAAAGGAATAAGCTTAGAGTATATGCAATACAAATGAGATCAGCTATCATACTAATTTTAAAAGGAATATTATCAGCGATCATACTAATTTTAAACGGACTGAGATCAGCTATCATACTAATTTTGAAAGCGGATTGAGATAAGCTATCATACTAATTTTGAAAACCGAATGAGATCAGCCATTGGATAGGAAGTTACGTACGGACTGAAATTTTATTATTTTTATTTGGGATAATTATGAACATTATTAAATCGACTATTGGAACAATAAATTTACTAACACACCATCTCAAGATTTAGCCGATATACCCCTTCGGTTGGTGAGGCTTTTAACAGGGCAGACTTGGGGTATTATGCCGTGTTTTTACGACCTTTCTGGCCGACGTTTCGGATCAGATTGCAGGGTCCATCATCAGGGCTGAAAAGTCGGCCAGAAAGGTTGTGAAAACACGGCATAATACCCCAGAAGACACAAACCAGAAAAAAAATCAATAATAACGTTCAAAAATTGATTCGTTTGCTAGAATAAGTAATGGATGCTTAGTTTGCGTCCGTCCTGATGATTATTTTCTATTCAAAATTTAATGAAAAAGACTCCGAAGTTTTTGCTACTAGCTACGAAACACTGTATATTAATTACATAAAGGAATTCCGCTTGCGATGGACTCAATAGCGTGCGTCTCGAATAATTTCGTACGCTAAACGTGTGAAGCAAACGAATAATTTCTGTGGAATTTTCGCTCGACCCAGGATTACACGCATTTTTTCACGGTTGGCTATGAGTGGCTTGATGGCGTGCAGAAATTCCAAACTTTGTGTTTTCTTGTGTGAGCGTTTCAAATAACTGCCTAAAATTGAACCAAATTCAAAAGGCATTTAATTTGACTAACGTTTAAAAAAAACCTCAACTAATTTGCGCGTTTTTTTAGTTGGCAGAAGAGGAACGAAAGTAGATTGAATGCAATGGGGATGAGATCCCTCAGACGTATGTGTGACAAATCAATTTATGATAGAGTAAAGAATGCAGATATTAGGAACGAATGTAAAGCTGATCTTAGCATAATTACCTAATAGAATTAAAAAAGGGTCGCTCAGATGGTTTGGGCATTTTGAGCGAGTGAATGAGGAAAGAATGAAAGAAAGATATACAGGGTTATTTGTAAAACATTAATAACCTCGCAGGACTATATTCCTGCCTAGATTATGAGTCGAAAATGTTCAAGATATTATGACCTAATGTCAATAGTTAAGGAGATATGCGACATCAAAATTTGCATTTTTTTTTTCAATATCCCTGAGTTACTTTTTGTAAAACGTTGGACTATCATTACAGTAACTTATATCGAACATGAAAAATTCATTCTCTTTAATACAAGTCAAATAAAAAAATAAAAACCTTCGAATTCCAATTGGAATTTTTTCAGGATTTGTATCATTTTATTTAACTTGTATTGAAACCAATGAATTTTTTGTAATCGATATGTGTTACTGTAATGATAGTTCAACGTTTTACAAAAAATAAGTTATAAATATTGGGAAAAAAATGTTAACTTTGATGTCGCATATCTCCTTAACTATTGACATTAGGTCATAATATCTTGAACATTTTCGACTCATAATCTTGGCAGGAATATAGTCCTGCGAGGTTATTAATGTTTTACAAATAACCCTGTATAATGCAAGTGTTGATGGCGCCAGAAAGAGAGAGTGACTGCGGAAGACGTGGAATGACCAGATTAACCAGATATTGGTAGATGGTCCCGTTAGAAGCTCCAACAACCGGCGAGCTTGCATGCGAATATGTGTGAATATGGATGAGGCGAGAGTTGTATGTAAGGACAGAAGAGTGTGGCGCTCTATCCTCTCTGTCATCCCTCACGGGGAAACGGCGTGACGGTAAGTATGTAAGTGATATTTTAGTTAAAACGTATTAAAAGTAGCTTGTTGGTCTTGTGGTTAGGACTCTCGCCTCGTGATCCAAAGGTCGTGGGTTCGAACCCTAATCCAGATCAGCAAGTTAGTCCTATTTTCAAAGCACAAATATTTGGTTAGTTTGAAAATAGTAAGAATATTGATTGATACGTATTCCGTGTTAGCATTTCTATTTAAAAAAAAAGTTAAAAAAAAATAGTTTTCGTGCTACCTCTCTAAGAAAACAGAACTGCTCGTGTTTAGTAATCAAAGTCATAGTATACATAACTAACTAACCATCACACCGTTTCCCCACAGGGATAGCCAGAGAGGATAGAACGCCATATTCTTCTATCTTGGCACACCGCTTTTACTTCGGCTACATTCATACATCTTCTCATGCAACTCTCTTGTTGTTGAGTTGGTTGTTGTTGGCTCTACGGTTGTTGAGGCCTTTAAGAGGGCTATCTTCCAATATTTGTATTATTTGATCATTGCCGGTCTTTCGCAGACACCCTCTATTTCTGTTGCCTTCAACACTCATGTTACATGTATTTTTAACCATCCTTTCCTCGCTCATAAGTTCTACATGATCAAACCATCTCAGCTCTCCTTTATTTATTCTATCTACCACACTACAGCCAGCATTACATTCACTTCCAATTCGTTCATTCCTCACTCTTTCGACTAAATATTTTCCCCACAAGCGTCATAATGACCGCATTTCCACTACATAATTAGTCTATAACATGCATGTTAGAAGTACAATTGGATGGTAAAAATAGATGTAAAGTTATAATATAATATTTAATAATAGATAAATTTTGGGGTATATAAGCAAAAGCAGCAATATCCAAAAAAAAATGAATGCACCATCGAAATTTACTAATTTATAATGTACCTACTGAATTCGAGATTTTATAGGATATATGTATATAGATATAGTCTATAAATTTATAGGAAACGTGATTTTGTTAGGGACAGGTTCGTAGAATCTAGAATTCAGTACATTTTAAATAAGTAATCCTCGGTGACTGCATGAAATTTTTAATTTTTTTTTTGGATATTGTTGCCTTTGCTTTTATACCCCAAAAATTTTCTATATCGTTAATTTTTATTTAAATTTTCTAAATGTTACTTCCATTTTTATTTCATTTTTTGGATATTGTTGCCTTTGCTTTTATACCCCAAAAATTTTCTATATCGTTAATTTTTATTTAAATTTTCTAAATGTTACTTCCATTTTTATTTCATTTTTTGGATATTGTTGCCTTTGCTTTTATACCCCAAAAATTTTCAATATCGTTAATTTTTATTTAAATTTTCTAAATGTTACTTCCATTTTTATTTCATTTTTTGGATATTGTTGCCTTTGCTTTTATACCCCAAAAATTTTCTATATCGTTAATTTTTATTTAAATTTTCTAAATGTTACTTCCATTTTTATTTCATTTTTTGGATATTGTTGCCTTTGCTTATATACCCCAAAAATTTTCTATATCGTTAATTTTTATTTAAATTTTCTAAATGTTACTTCCATTTTTATTTCATTTTTTGGATATTGTTGCCTTTGCTTTTATACCCCAAAAATTTTCTATATCGTTAATTTTTATTTAAATTTTCTAAATGTTACTTCCATTTTTATTTCATTTTTTGGATATTGTTGCCTTTGCTTTTATACCCCAAAAATTTTCAATATCGTTAATTTTTATTTAAATTTTCTAAATGTTACTTCCATTTTTATTTCATTTTTTGGATATTGTTGCCTTTGCTTTTATACCCCAAAAATTTTCTATATCGTTAATTTTTATTTAAATTTTCTAAATGTTACTTCCATTTTTATTTCATTTTTTGGATATTGTTGCCTTTGCTTATATACCCCAAAAATTTTCTATATCGTTAATTTTTATTTAAATTTTCTAAATGTTACTTCCATTTTTATTTCATTTTTTGGATATTGTTGCCTTTGCTTTTATACCCCAAAAATTTTCTATATCGTTAATTTTTATTTAAATTTTCTAAATGTTACTTCCATTTTTATTTCATTTTTTGGATATTGTTGCCTTTGCTTTTATACCCCAAAAATTTTCTATATCGTTAATTTTTATTTAAATTTTCTAAATGTTACTTCCGTACACGTTTCCCATATGAATAGTTTCGTCTCTGTGTGACTTCTATAATTTATCTTAGTTAATAATTATCCCTCTGTGGACAAAATCCAGTAATTGTGTTCTCAGAACATACATAATATAAAAATATCATTAAAAATATTTTTTTTTCTTGAAAATTGAATCGCTATTAGCATTTCATAAAGAACTGAAGTAACGCTGAAACTCAAACATAAAGTCCTCTTACAAAAAGGAAAAAATTAAATTTCTCGCTCTTAAAACTTATAAATCAGAAAAGTTCGGGGCTATCGCTAACCAGTGGGCTAATTATTTTTTGTAGTTTATATAAGTTTATTAGATTTTTTTAAATGAATAATTATGTCCAACCACAAAGTTAACGGTATAAAAAAATATACAACTCTCTTTGTTTATACAAGGTCTCACTTCTTTGGGAACATTGCTAGAACGATCACAGAAATTCTTCAATGTTTTCTCATTGAGGATGTAAAAAAATAATATGGCTTCAATGTTTAAAAACTGACATTATCTGAAAATACGAATATTGGAAAGCATTGAACTAATTCCGATATTTTTGTAAATTACCGAGACTTTCTCGATCAACACAGAACATAAGTTGGAGTGCGTTTATCGAAAAATCCATTTCCATCTCTTCGTTTTTTCACGGCTGTTGATTTCGAGCGGGCCTTTTTTACGGACTTCGTTAAATTGTTTGCCGCACAAGTTGCACAAAGTGAAGCGGCGCGTCTGTGTGCGGAGATCTGGGTTCGCGTCCCGCACGGCCGCCGGCAGATGTCGCTAGTTACGGCCAACTACGTGCGGCCAAGTGACTAGAACGGGGAGTCGCCCCCGCACCGCGGACAGCCACCGCTTTACCGCTTCAAGCGGAGCTTAAAAAAATCACAAAAGAAACCTCGCTAGAATGCACCATCTGTACAAGACGGATGTGATGACTCAATGTCAGTTGTCAGTAAGTTTCCACAAATCTTGCTCACTTCCATTCCAAGAAAATCCCAAAATTTCAGCTCGTATGAGCAATATGACCGTTAGCAAATAAGACAAAATGGATGATGGTGGCCTATAGATAAATAGAATTATATAATACTAAAAAGAGTAGATAAAATAACCTATCTGGGATTCAGATAAAATGAAAACTGGGATCATTCTATGGAAATTAAATATCGTATAGAGAAATCCAGAGATGCATTCTTCCGGTTAAAAAATGACAATGACATGATGCTATTTCTCTGTAGTTTTCTGTGGAATGGAATCACGAAAGCTGAAGTGAAGAAGCATTTGAATTTACATTAGTGATGGTATATTTTAACCGGTGATCCACTAACCGTTATTTGAGATTTGTATCTGATTGCGTCAATGATTTGTTTATTATATTTTTTATTTTTTTTATTTATTTTTATATTATTTATATTTATATATTATTTATATTTATATACAATATTTTTTCACAATTCGACGGACAATCATCGGTACTGGACAACGGTTATATCTCAGTTATCAATCATCGATACAATCAGTACGAAATCCCAAATAACTGTTTCGAAAATAACCGGACAAAATATCAGTTTAACCATCACTAATCTAGATACGGCTTCTAAAAATAAGCTAGAATGGTAGAGTTATAAACGACAACGTAATGATTTAGATGCAAAAAAAAAACTTAAAACAATTAAAACCCGGAAATCACAACATTTTGTCCACATCATGAGAAATTCAGAGAAGTATCAGTGCACAGAGAAGAGTATAACCAACCTTAATAATAACAGTAAAAATTGATAATTTATATTGCGCTATTTGCATAAAAATTTCACCTTAAAAATGCTCTACACAAGTATCAAGTCTAATACAAAAATGGATCCTTTTTGAAATAGTGCGTTTTCAGCCTTTTTATAAATTAAGTTTCGTGTTCACTATTCCTTAGAATGGAGGGTATAGACTTCAACGCCTACCAAAGCAAATGCCCGTTAACTAAACTTAGTCTTCTGTTAATGGGTGATCGGTTCTTCAAACCTTCCTGTAAATAGAGTAGAGGCGGACGTCTAGCATTTAAGTTGTTTGTGATACAAAACTCTTGAAGATACTTAGGCGATATGTATCTTCAAAAGTTCTGAGCGCTATCAACCAACATAATTTGAACTCCACTCTTTCAAAGAAACGGAGTCCATGTAGTTCACACAAAAAATATGCTGTGTGTCCAAAGGCATATTAATAACATAAAAAAAGAGCTCGATGAAGAAGAAATAGAAATGGTGGATACAACAAAATATTTGGGAATAATCATCTTTGAAAACTAAAAAATTGCTAAAGTAACATTCTTGGGAAGAATAAGACGAAAAAGGACTCAATAAACAGCCATAATAATTTAAAAATCAATAATACTCATTCTCAATACTGCTATGCACTAATTTACATATATTTGAGTAACGAAGTACATTAAAAGTTGCAAATTTAACTAAACAGAGCGATGAGAATCATTCTACGGATAAATAGATACTCGAACATCAAAAAGATGTTAAAAAGAAATAAACTGGCACACCTTAAAACAATGATTTTCATTTACAAATTTTTAAATGACAGAATACCGAAATGTTTCAAGATTAAAATTATAAATAACAAAAATATTCCAAATAGAAAGAAAATAAATACACATCACAGTATAAAATACGTCGGAAAAATTGAAAAAAAAATTCAATATTTGAATTCTTAATTATTGATTTAAAAACATTTTTCCTTGAACATTTTCTTCTTCCTCTTCTGGTGCTTGTCTCGTAATCGGGGGTTAGCGATCATATTGGTAATCATAATCTTGCTAGCAGAAGCTCGAAATATTTGGAAAGTGGATATTCTGAATCTTCCAGGACCTCTTATGCTCTCAATTTTGCCTTAAAAGATGAGACGCAGGATCTAGTAATTCTCTGGATGTCTAATGAAATAGTCAATATATTGTAATTTCCGGGCATTAATTATTTTAAGGCTTCTTTTTGCATTCGCATAAAATCATAATTTTGGTAGGAATATACCTGCAAAATACTGCAGGCTAGCTCTGTTTCACCCTGTGTTTTGTCCGTTGCTCTTGAAGCGGTATTCCGTCCGCGGTCCGGCCGGTGTCCGCGGGCGATGACTGAAATATTAGTGTGGTCACAGGGCAGGTAGAAATATCGCAGGGCCTCGAGTAAAGGTAAAAGGTTCTACGTGGGGCAAAAAAGGCCGTTTACTGTCTGCCGCTGCTAAATTATCCCCTTTTTATTGCATACCTGTGCTGTATTTTGCATTGTCGAATTTTTATTATTATTGCCGTGCCTATACAAACACAGCCATCTGCCGGGTCATGGACCAACTGTTGGGGCCGCCCAGGGTCGGGACAAAGGGCGGCCTCGATTGTTCTAGAATCAACTTGCAAATTAGTTTTAAGCATTTTCGGTTGGAAATTGAACAACTTTTTTGATCACATTATGCGGAGTGTTGGTTTCCAGACACAGATCTAGATTAATCAGCATTCCCGAAAGGTGGTCCGCGGAACCCTTGGGTTCCGTGGAAGGGTCTCCAGTCACAAGGGTTCTGCGTTCCGTCCGAGAGTTAGATGAAACGTTCATAAAAAAGTGTCACTGCCGCGTGCACATTGTGTACATTGCAAGTAAACTCAGATGTGGAAAAAAGCATACACGAACATTTGATAAGCCTTAAGGGGGGGGTAAGGTTAATTCGTACAAAAAAGGCATGTTTTTGTGAATTTTTTGTGACGACACAGTTAAAATATTTTTATTAAAAACAATGGTACATTAAAGTATGGCATTTGAAAAATATTGTGTAAAATTTTTATGAAGAAATATTAAAAAATACGGCAATGGCAGCAATTATTCGGATGTGTCTCGGAAAAAAGTAGAATTGCGGTGTCCATCATAACTTGGTGATACATCATTTGAAATCAAAAAATCAAAGTTCATTCGTTAGATAATAGATTTTCCCAGGCAAACGCTGGGAGGGTTTTTTTAAATTTCAATTTTTCAATTTTTTGGAACACTTTGAAGGGAAAAACGCGATTTTTTGCGAAAAATATTGACTAATTTGTCATTAAAAAATAATAATTAATAACAAATTTGAAAAAAAGTCTCCAGCGTTACCTCGTAAATTATGTACAGAAATAGTGTTCAAAATTTCAAAAGGATCGGTGTAGTAGTTTTGAAGTTATGATGGACACCGACTTTGAAAACGTGAGATGTGGGGAAAACGGTTTAAAGTTTTGCACACTGTAAAATTCAAAATAAAACTCTACACTTATTTTATACTTACACATAATCGTCGATGCCATGTTCACACAGCAAAGAGCTTTCATCCTCAGCATCTTTTTGTCCTTGTCTACGCAAAACCCTTCCAATACAATAGCACGTCCGGTAGTCCTCAGGTGAGCGCGTCTCTTAGCTGCCCGAGCAGGTATAGAAAATCAGTCTGAGTATCGCTCAAATGTTCATAATTTCGTCAATTTTGCTCCGATTGACTTGAAATTTTGACACAATATTCTTGCGATATTATACATTCATTTAAAAAATTAAAAATAAAATGCAAAAAAAAAGTTAAAAACCTTACCCCCCCCTTAAAATATCCTTGAAAGAGTATTTCCCGGAGAAGTTACAGGACATCGACTGGGTACGGAATCCATTCGCAAATCATACAAAACCATGGATGCTTACTGTGTCGAATGTAAATTTTGATCGATGTTAATCTTTTCTAAAACAAAAATTCGAATCCGAAGATTATCTGAATGCCTTTAGGACTGGACTTAAGAGGAAGACGCTGGAATCGTTGAGAAGGCTATCACAATGCAGCTTCCGTTTGTGACGACTTACCGATGCGAGACTGATTTTTCAGCTTTCGCTGGATGACTGGATGCAGCTCCAGATCTTCGCATTCAATTGTCAGACATTAAGCCTATTTTTAGTTATATAATTATAAGAAAATATGTAAAAAAATCATACTTCACATTAAAATTCATAATTATATTGTATTTATTTGCAGAATAAATGTTTTAAAATTCTTATAATAATTATTTTTCATTTTTATTCGTTCTTTCTATTCAAGCCAAGCATTAAAATTTTCAAACTACAAGGTAATTTTTTATAATCAAAATAGGGCTCCGCCAAGAAAATTATGATCAATTAGGGTTCCGTGGCAAAAATAATTGGGTACCTCTGATCTATATAGTCGGTGTGATGTTAATTTAATTTTAACATTCAGAGTATCAGAGGGTATGTAGTCACTAGTTAGTTAATGGCGAAAATTAGTTATTACATTTTACGGCAATTAATAATAACAATAAAATTATTTATTTATTAACTTTTTTCATACATGCTATTAATCGCCAGTTAGCAAATTTTAAAATTGTGTTTTAGTAATTATTATTTATTTAAAAGGAAAAATACAAAATAAATTTTAATAAATAAAGATTTTGCTTGCTAAATTTGTTTTAAATGTGACTAGTGAAGTTTCCTGTATTTTTTCTTTTTTTCCTTTTATTTCATAATTTGGTGGAACTGTTGAAATAGGTTTCTGGAATACAATATAATAATATTATTATATTGCAAATAATAATGCTTCATGACAATGAGACGAGTAGGTGAAGGATGGGAAAAAGAAAGGGTTGAACTAGATTTTGAAAAAGGTAAAATTGCTTTAGTGTGATTTTAGTATAGTATTATGAACGAGGATGGATAGTGAAGTACTGTCAGCTGAATGAAGTGGAAGGCCATCATTGGATAGAAAGTCGAATATAGTTGAGGTAAGCGAGGATTGAAAAGGATATAACAAAGTAGAAATAAAACAAGAATGTTAGGGCGTTGTCTGGTTGAGGGCTAAGGAAGAAGATTGCGGAATGTTTAAATGTGACGAAATATTAAGAGGAGTAAGATGAAATGGATGGAAACGTGTTGAAGGCGTTTTTACTACTGTGTAGGGATGATTTACATTGACATCCGGATAACACACATCAGCATAATCAAGCTGACTAAAAAGTAGGAATGGCGCAAATGTTATTTTACGCTGAATCAAGAGAAAGTTCTCAAATGTTTTTTTGCTGACATGTGAAATAGGTCATGCCATGAGAGATCTGCATCAGTTGGACGCCTTGGTTTTTCACCACTTTATCATACGATATATATTATCAAGCAGGGAAGAAGTAATGATTGCGCAATCTTTTTTTTAAATAGAGATGCGAACACGGAATACTCATCAATATTCTTACTATTTTCTAGCTAAACTAAACGCTTGTGTTATGAAAATAGGACTAACTTGCAGGTCTGGAGTAAGATTCTAACCCACGACCTTTGGATAACGAGGCGAGAGTCCTTAACCATAAGACCACCAAGCTACTATTGGAAGGAAGTTTTATTTATTTTTTTATTTTTACGCTTCAACAAGCCAGAAGGCCCAATTACAAAAGTGAAATACATCACAAAACACCCAGGCTTGAGTAAATCACATAGATTAAAATTGTGACCTCACCGGGAATCGAACCCGGAACCCTCGGTGTGGGAAGCCAGCGTCATAACCACTGCCCTACGAGGGCCGCCTTAAGTTCTTAAGTGTGCTATAATAACTTATAAAATAAATAAAATATAGGATTCGTGTCGCCTCAACATTGTTACTATTTTAAACGAAAAATAGAACTTGTTGGCAATGAGGCTCGAACCTCCGACCAATTGATCAGCAGGCTGGTGTCTTAACCACTGATCAATAAGGTAACGAACATGTTACGATACAACCTTCTGGTTTGAGTTTTCTGAGATATTCTGCCGTGTATCTGCGATCTTCCTGGCCGACGTTTCGGATCAAACCTGATGATGGTTCCAGCTAGTGAATGCAATCCCGAGTCGGGATTGATCTTTCGGGATCCCTCGAGATTAGAATTTCCAATCTCTTCGGATCGGGATCCCGAAAACTTTTGTATTTTTTATTTGTTTATAGAATTGAATACCAATTAACGACAATGCCTTTCATTTTTATATCAGCAATTTTAATAAAATTTTCATTATTAATCATTGCATTAAAGTTTTTGTAGGCGTTTTTTCAAGCATCAATCAGTCAATGTAGTAGATTAAAAATTTGTAACTAGTAGTAGTTTTTATTACTATGTTAGGTTGATAAAATAAAGCAAATGTTATTCAAAGCTATTTACATTATTAGAATTTGACATGAACATAAGTTTTAAGTACTTACTAAAAGCTCTATTGACATATACAATTAAATATAAAAAATGCTGATCAATCCTGATAATCTCGTCCGATTTTTCGGTTCGGGATTGATTTCGTAAAATGCCTCGAGATCTCGTGGATCGGGATTGCATTCCCTAGTCCCAGCAATAGGATTCAAACACGGCAGGATACCTCAGAAATTTCTGAATGACGGTGATAACTCAAGAACAAATCGCAATACACTTTTTTATGATTAAGAATTTATTTATTGTCAATATAAATTTCAAAAAATTTCCTTCATTTCCTGTTTCCCATTGAAATGCGCACACGATGTTTACACATAGCCATAAAAGGACCTACTACGTAATTTGAGTCAATTTTTTCCTTGTTAGCGTTAGGTCAAAACGACCGGATAATAAATATTCATTACGTCATAAGGATGCATAAATCTTGGGGCGCCAATAAACAAAACGGACAAATACGCCAGTGTTTAAAAGCGCCCGTTCAATTTTCCCGCGAGCCTCGCAAATTGCGTATTATTTCCGATGGTCCATGATTCCGCGTTTATTTTCATACTGAAATGTGTAAAGCGCTCCTCGCGAGAGCAATTCATCAATGACAGTCAACAAACTCGTAAAAGTATACGACTACATTTTTATTTACATGAACCGGGCTATTTCCTCGTGTGAGGATAAATCAATTTTACGGACGCACCTCCAATGCTAAGATATGCTCGGAAAACAAAATTCGAATCGTGCGCCGGAGCGATTCTCGCGGTCGTAATTTTTTATATTTTATAGAATTTCTTTGAGGATAGACTTCAACTTTTTTTAACGTTTATAAGACTAACAATGATATATTAAAAGAAAATTACTAGCGAAAAATAAGAGTAAAATATTTTAATGTAAAAAAAAAAATTGAATACAATAGTACGTAATGTCACAGTATACTAAGAACAGTAATAAGTCTTCATACAAACTGGCCGCTACCCATTAGAATGTGTGCGTGCGTGCTCGGCGCCGTGCACGCGCGCACTGTGACGCACACATTGACATAGAATATGGGGGCACAAGGCGGCGGCAGTAAGGGCCGTGCCTTCGGTGCCATTCGCGCTCGCAGCCGCCGCTTTAGAAAAAAAATGCGCTTCCTGAAAAAAATGCCTTTTTTGTGTTTGTGGTCCTAAAAAGGTGTATTGATATCACAAAGACTGTGAATCTGTGTGATGTTAATCAGCGTTCTTGCAATTTAAGTGCAGAAACTAGGTATACTAATTACAGAAATTTTCGGGTTTCGTGTCTACCTTATGCGTCGGAATCTCAGACGCTACGAGTTAAAAGAAACGGAGTAAAATAAAGTGACAACCCTAGCGTCAACGCAAGAGTAGGCTAATAACTCGCCGACAGGCCGGAGATAAACTACTGTTCTGGGTATACTGTGGTAATGTCTCCCCTCTAAGTATGTTCTCTTCTATACTAATATTATAAAGAGGAAATATCTGATTGTTTGTTTGCATTGAATACGCTCCGAAACTACTGGACCGATTTTTTTTTTTTTTTCACATTTAGAATCCTACATCATCCCTGATGAACATTGGCGATAGAATATTTTCAAAAAAGTTAGGGATCTTCGATAATGGAATCCAACGTGTGAAAAAAATACAAAAAAAAACTTTAATCGCGTACGACGCGGAATTTATTGACAATAGAGCAAAGTGATGTACTACAGTTTTATAGAGGGCATCAATATATACAAAAATATGTCTAACTGTAACAGTTATGTCACAATAACTACATTATTCGTACCTGGGTATTAATTCTTATCCAAATAAATCACTTCGTATACAAGGCTATATCAGTACCTGTAAATTACTTTTTGAATTATACCATTCCCAAATTCCATGTATGCTAAAATTTATAATTTTTGAAATTTTTGTTAAATACCCGTGCGAAGCCGGGGCCGGCTGCCAGTAATAAATAAATTAAAGTAAATAATCTTCTGGTCTGCGTCTTTTGGGGTATTATGCCGTGTTTTTAGGACCATTCTGGCTGACATAAGGGTCCCATTGCAGGGTCCATCACCAGGGCCGATGTATTGTTGTGAATGTTGGTGTTGTAGTTAAGTACTGGCTCGCAATACCGTGTCGAAAGCGGGGCGAGAACGTTTTGCTAACTACTGCGTTTGTACGGCTTCCCCATAGTTCTGCAGGCATGACCTGGCTTCCCATATCGGAGGTTCCAGTTTCGATTCCTGATGATATCATTTTACATTTGTGAGATTTTCTCAAACCAATGTGTTTTTGTAAAGTGTAATGTGATCATTTTAGCCAACCATGACTAGTCGTAGGCCCTGAGGATGCCCAGGAAAGACTTACAACAACTAAACATTCACCGATTTTTCACGTATGATCGACCACACATCTATCAAATTTAAAAAGTTTACATAAATATATTATTTAGTTATCTCTCTGTGACATCTATACTTTTCCTTGATTGATGATTATCCCTCTGGGGACAAAAATATGAATATACTTAAAAAATATTGTGATAAAAAGTTTTTTGTTGTTTGTTAGTGAAAATACGAAATTAATGTAATTTAGCTACAGATGGGAAGTACATGTCACCAGATAGATTTTGTTTTTTGATGTCGTCATTATCTTAGCGAACAAAATAAAGGAACACAGTACAAAAGTGAATGGTAAGTGTAATGTATCTGGATGAACGTCTGTCTGAATGAATGAGAGAGATAGACAGTCTGATAGAACGAATGGGTATACAAAGTAAAGAGAACATCACAGTTAGATTACTCAATTGGGAATAATTTTACTTTGCTTGGGTTTCAGATTCAGAGAAAAATCAATCACAAATAAATGACTTTTGTTTTGAAGACAGACGCATATTTCGTACCGCCGCCGCCACCTATAATTAAGTACAACAAATCAGACAGAACCTAAAAGCAATTTCTAACGAGACATTCTGCTGTCCCGTCACAAGCCGTTGCGTTTAATCTCGGTTATTTTTTGTCCATCCCGACCATTACGGAGAGGAAAACCGCAAGTTACAATTCATCGCTCAACATCTGATTTGCTGCAAGTCCACTTTCATAACTCAACTGAATATATTTTAATATTCAGAATATTTTTGAGACTGTTAAATTTTTCAAGAACACACTGACTTCCGTACCCATTTTTCCATATTAAAAAAAATAGTTTCGTTTCTTTGAGACATCTCTAATATATAATTAATGATGCCCCTTGACGATAAAATTCAGTATTGTGTTCTTGAATAATATGAACATACTCAAAATAAATATATATAAAAACTGGTCTAAAAGGAGATGAAAAATTGTAATAATTTGGGGGTTTGAAGGCGCTTTGGAGCAGTTGCTTTTAGGTCACCATCGTCATGCGACGGAAAAGCTCCAAAGGCGTAGAATATTTGACGATTTATTATCTCGATAAAACAAGTACAAAATATACATGAGTATGATTACAAAGACAATGATAGATACTTTAAGGGTGATCTTTAAAGTATGAAGGGCCACCCGCCGGAGGTCTATGATAGACTGACATGCCCACATAGGGCGTGGGCATCTTTTTATATGATTTACAAACAAAGGAGTCTCCTGGAGTGCGGCTATGTGTGTATGAAGAAATCATCAGCGCGCGTGTCTTGCTCGCGCCTCGATTTGCTTATGTGGCATTCTTTGCCACTGTGTGTGTGTGGCTTGGATTGGTGGTTTTCTGTATTGTGGTATGAATTCCACATAATTTTCAGGCGTTTTCTAGTGCATTTACTAATAATTCACAAAAATGTCATATCTACATATAAAAGAATATTGATTTAAAAACTCCAATCAAAAATATTTATCCTATTGCCGATTGCGACATCTGTCCTGGTTTATGGGAATGAAAAAAAATTCCGGTAAAGATACACAAATATGGAATGAGGTGTGCATCTAAAACATATGAATAACTTCCAAAAATTTGATAGATGTGGTAGTCTATCAATGGTGGATTTGGTGAAGATTACATCGGTTTAGTTATCACTTAAGCCAGCCATACGATAGGTCGTTAGCCCTATGGACACCCAAAAAGACTTCCATACCTACTTGAATGATTGGGCAGTAAAATTTTAATTTAAAATATATTCTTTTCAATTTAAAATTTATTTTATATATATATTGATTTAAAATACATTTTAAGGGGCACTACCTCTAATTATCAGATATAGGTAAAGCCTCGTCCTAGAAGGCCATAAGTTTGTCGTATTTTCATAATACAAGCTTTACTTAAGAGTAAAAGTATTGATTTGACTTTTTTTGTGTAAGCAACTCTATTATTATACTTATTGGGCTATAGTGTGCTTATAATATAATTGGTGCAATTCCTTAATTAATTCGCTAATGGAGAAATTAAGAAAAATATTATATTACGGGAGTTTTTAGGGTATATTTTTCAATTTAAACAATGTATTTATTGTATCGATAGTTATACAATATCGACCTGTCTGCAACTACCAATTATTGTGGTGCTGGGTTCCGTAATAATATGAATTCTAATAGCAGACACAAACCAGTATTTTGAGAAAAATCTCTTTCTAATTTTTAGATAGCGTGAGCTCATTACAACCATGATCGTATTATATAAAATCTAAAAAGTATTCACTAGGCTTTCTGCAAGTTGCCTAGATCTTGTGTTGAAATCGTTCCACCGCAAACCATTTTCCGCTGCGGAGACGTCTCAGGGCCAAAGAGGACGTCTTAAGGGGATGTCCTTCACCCCATCAGTTAAGGGTAGTAAGTACCTACTGACAAATAGAATTTACGGCTTGGGTTTTAAGGTAGAAATGGGGCGACTCTCCGTCTTTACGAAATATCGCATGTATTGGTATACAATTTGAAAGAATATAAAAGAATATAGGGTGTGTGCCGAACACGCGAATTCTAAATGATATTTATTGGCAATTTTTCATTCTGTATATCAATTTTTATGATTTTTATCTAATAAAAGAGCTCCTGTCGTATAGCTATCTAAACATCGGATATGTTTTATTGCAAGCTCTCCCAGAACCATAAAAAATAAAATGTTACAAATGACGTAGCTTGTAGTAGTTGTCTAGAAAAAAATTGTAAGGATATTTAGTTTCTTCATAAATAACAACGAGGAACAAATATGTATAAAAAAATTACAAACAAACTGACGACTGAGGATGTAAAAAAGTTTAAAGAGAAGTCCGAGGGAGCTCTCGCTCGCACTTATGCGCCTTATGGGGCAGCACTAGTGATGGGCAAAATATTTTTAGGTTACTATCGTCAAATTTCTTTTGCTATTTATATTATCGCAAATTTTCAATTATGTTGCATATTACAGTTGCGGGCAAACTTCTTGAAAAATTTTGGCGTTGTGGGGGAATGCGCAGAAGACGAAATTTGGGTCTCGTTGGTAGAATGGTACATTCTTCCCTCCACTACGCCGAAAAATTTCAAGATGTTTGCCGGCTACTGTACTGTGAAATTGGCCATTTTTACCACTTTCACAATAATATGTCTAACAATAATTTGTCCAAGAAATATAGGTCTTTTCATATAAGCTTGCAATTGAGTTAGTGTGGATACAGTGCTTCATACGCGCATTGTTTAGTTGTGTCAAGTTTAAGGATACGAAAGGGGCGCATCTTCCCGATCACCACAGACTTATACAGCCAACGAAATTCCAAAATACTGCTAATTTTTTTATAAAACCTCGTAAATGTAGTCAATTTTAAAAAATCCATTTTAATCGGCTTTGAGTGAGCAGCAGTGAAGGATTCGTAATTTTCTGAAACTAATTGTGTCGTATTAAAATGAGACTTTTTATTAAATTTGGACTCATACACTAGGGGTGAGTAGTTCGCGAACGAAAGGATCTTAATGAACGGGTCGGATATACTAAACCAGAGATGTAGTTACCAAATCACGCTCAATCTAGTTCGCGAACTAAAGGACCGAAAAATCCGATGACGTGGTTTAGTAAATCACAGTCTTTATTACATCGGCGCTATATCTCTTCGTGTCGTGATGTGATATTTCAGGGGTTAATAAATTTTGGAGGTATTTAATAAATGCAGGTTCACGAACCTGAGTGTATACATTTTAAATAAGCACGTTCTCGTCTTCAATGGACAGTTTTTCGATGTGTTCTTGGTAGGTACAATTATATTGTCACGGGTCGTGGTTGCGGGAGGCGAATGAAAACACTGGAAATTAATTATCCATTTATTAATTCAACTTAACGCTATTATTTAATCTACACTCTTTCAAAATACATCACTTCGTCTATAAACACTTTATTATCGCTGGGTAACACGCATTTATCACTCATAGAATATTCTATTCTCACTTGTAATAGTTGCATTGATTTATTTCACCACTTGGGTACTTCGCTCGAATATTTCGCTTTATATATCGCTTCGATTATTTCACGACTGGCCACCCTGACCATCGCCTCTTGGCTCGGGGACGACTTCACTCCGAAAGAACTGCCAAAATCCGCGCTATTTATACCTGCAAAATCTGACTCTACCGAACCTTCCAGACTGTTCCAGTGTTTAGGAGAAGACTCGTCGCTTTTTGGTTGCTCTAGGCGTCCTGAATATTGTAGATCACCCTAGATTGCTATAGGTCGTTCTAGATTAGATAGTGTTGTGAAATATTTCAAGGAATTCAGACAGTGTATAATTCCTTTGCTTGCCATTCCGTGACATTATATTATTATATAATTATAAAACAAGCATATTATTAAAATTATTTATTACGATAGTCACATGTAAGATTTGTGTTAAATATGCCGCTAAACAAAGTGAACTACAACATTCGAACGAACGGGTATTTTTAGACCCATTTTTTGGTGATACTGATTCCCTGACTGAACTGGTTTTACCCACGTCTATTGTACAGCCAGCGAAATTTTTTTTTTTACAAAACCTTATATAAATAAACCTCGTTAAAATATAAAAGCAAAGTAGGACGCTGGACATGGAACAAACATAATTTCATGCGAAATAATTCTATAAACACAATTTATGAAAAAGAAATCGACAGATGAAACGCTCGGTCGCCCGTGACAACTGTCCGGAAACGACCTTTTTTTTGGACAAACCGATAAAATTGCCAGCTTATTGTGTTCGCAGCGGAGACGGTTAACCTTCAAATATAATACCTTTGTCTTATTGGTCATCAAACCTTCTCGGCAGAGAAGTACATTACCGTCAGAACTTCAATCTACTGGAATAATTATGTCCTTGTCTCGAAGGAACCACAAACTTCCGCATGACACAGAAGACTGTAAATATTTTCATACAGATTTCACATAATACACGTATACTAATTTGCATTTAAACCTTAAGGTTCCAGTATTAAACTTTTATGAGAAATGTTATGAGAAAATGAGAAATTCACTTGAAGACTGAGAGGGTGGGAGTTTTATTGGCAGTAAAAATCCCTCCAATACGTTATATAATATAAGTAATGGTTATGACAAAATTATTTATTGCAAAATGAGTCCAACTGTCACAAATTATTAGATGCTTTTATTTAACTTCACTTGTCTGTCAGCGAGGAATCTTTTATACAATATTTGACCCACTTACTGTGGTACTTCCATCAGTACTATTTGAAATAACAGTTTCATGTGTAACCAGTTAATACCGCAGCGGTAGGCGGAAGACAATAATTTGTCATCCACGCCAAGAAACATCGATTTTTTTTGGTTTTAGAGTGATTTTGTAAACACACTTAATTATAAGTCCTAATAGTGTAACGTATCATTTCAATGAACTGGAAGCCGCGTGGTTTTGTCAAGAGAAATACATAACTTATGTTTAATGTTTCCAAGTGTTCAGTTACATCTTTCACTAGGGCCCAAAAAACTCTATTCTTTCGCTATAAAATGAACGACCAGAATCTGATACGAACGTCAAATGTTAAGGATCTCGGCCTTAGATTTGTGAGCAACCTGTCATTTCACGACCACATAGAGGCGGTCAGTGGTAATGCATTGAAAATGTTAGGATTCGTTCTGCGTACAGCCAGGGTTTTCGAAAATACTCGCGTACTGAGAACTTTTTACAACTCCTTGGTGCGTTTTGACTTAACATTTTGAGACTTGTGGGCTTGAAAAATTTGGAATTATGAATTAACGGGGCTTTACTGTACCGACATGACTCATGTTTTTTATTCTTAGGTAATTAAAAAATTCAAAAGATTTGATGACTAGTGTCTAACGCTCAACTACTGAAGTTTGCGTGTGGAGCGCGATCACTGCAGGGTAAAAATAAGGGTTTACTCTTAGTATATACTCTAAGGGTTTACCCATAACTACTCTCAACCTAATTGCGCTAAAAAAATCATCTAAGGCAAACACATTAATATTACAATGAACTCTTCTAAAAATACCGCGTGATAAACTTTCAATTGCGGAAGCATTTTTCAAATGGGCTCCCAACGACATTTCGCCCTCAAAAACACCCGATATTAGACCTTATAAAACAAACTCCTCATGTAATTTGTGTCCATTTTCCCGTGGCGAAATTTTCGAAAGCGCCAGGGAATCGTGTCCGTTTAAAGATGGCCATTTTTAACCGCGTGGCTAGAATGATACTCCATGTAGAACCGAGTAAGATGGACGTTCCTAAAACTATTAACCTCCCGCGATCGGATAGCCGCTAATCGCCCTTAAGTCCAGTGGTATCAGGGGCGAGAATCCCTCGATGCCCGCACCTGATTTATCGTCCGGCTTGGAGGGCTGTATTAATCTTCAATTGGTGGGATGTTATTTATTGGATAGGACACACACACAACACTATTTCTCGGCCGCGTCAGTAAGCCAGGTAGGAATTCGCCAACAGGGATGTGGTGAGACAATTGTTCCGATCGATACCTTGTGGTAAATGTGCTTCAATTTATAATATTTACCTAATAAAAAATATATAATAAAAATAAATTTCCTTTTTAAGAAATTCTAATTTATGGTAAAAAATTCCTCATCTAGTACATTATTGATAGAATCGGCGTTAACTTTGTAAAGATTATTCATGACGATCTTCAAAATGAATGCAATTAAACTATGTTTCGCCCCCCTTTCACGCCCCGCTCTTCTATTCAAGTAGGTTGGAAACACATAGATATTATTAATAAATATAGTCATTTTGTGGTGACAAAATTACTATATTCATTAATAATATCTATGTCTCTCGAAAGAAGCGACAAAATAAATCAAGTTGTGTGTAATATAATGTTTAGTTTAGTGAAAATTGAAACAAAATACAATAATTTAACGTCAAGGTTTAGTATTTATTATTCTTAGGAAAGATACGGATGTTTCAGAAACCGGTTAATTTTAATATTAAAATTATTTAGTTTCACAAGAAAAATGATACCTACATTTTAAAGACGAACTCATCAAAAATGATTTAAATTCTTCGATATCTTACTTTCTACTATATATTTTGGTAGCAAGGCCCTAAGAAGAGTGCATCAAGCAAAACGTATCGTCGTGGTTACATTAGTTACAGAAATTGTTAGAAGGAGAATTATATATTTTTTCCCTTTTAAATCTTATTATTATTTTATAGCAACATTATTTGCGCCGTTGTTACAAAAAAAAATTGGATTTTTTTTTATAAATATACCTCAACATTTTTTACGACACCTGGTAGCGTTAGTGACAGACACTGTTTCGTAGAGAATTGTGCATTTTGTTTGCTTTATTTCTCAATATTTTTAATATTGTTACATAGTTTTTATTTTTGTAATTCTGACTTTTTATTCATGCTTTTTTCTTCTTCTTTTCGTCTTCTTGGATCCTCCTATTTACTTACGCTTTCCTGCTTTATTTATGCTTTATGCTACACTTATTTTGCATTTAACTGAATATTTCATAATTTATAAAGTGTAAAATAGAATAAAAATATTGCAAAAAGGTTTTTGAATAACCTATCATCAAATTGTTGTATAAGTATAACATGTACTGGTACACATTTATTTGAATGTAACATCCCTGCGCATTTGATCATTAGGTACGTATATAGCGAATCAATATATTTCTCCCATCTCTCCAGTTTTATCCTTTATACGATGGGCTTGGCAGGTTTGACCACTCTAGATTGCAACGATTTTATCTGCATCTCGTATGCCAATTATCTCTGCCGGTTGATATTATGTGGATGACAGAACTTATGTACCCATTTATTAAAAAATAACAGGACATTTTATTTAAATTATTCATATGTTTTAACAATATTTTTATACATAGGTATGTTCTGAGAACATAGTAATGTTAGTATATATTGTAATGAGGCAAAAGTCTGGAAACCGTGAGGAAGTTCTTGTTAATGCGGGAAACGTCTGGGAATTTCGATATCAGAATTAGCGAATATAAATACGGCACACGGGAGTAAGGAGGAGTGTTGCTTGAACGCGGTTGATAGGCGATAACAAAGCGAAGGCAGTCTTGAGCTGCGGGCCAGGATGGCCAAGCGAGTGGTAGTGGCGGGTTGCGAGAGGCCAGTGATGCCAAGCGAGCGGTAATTCGACAGCGATGTTCTGGAAAGTTCTTACGTAGCGAAATAAACCGAAACGAAATTAATAAGTGCGGAAATTGGATGGAATATTCCAGTGAATAAAGTGTTAAAGCGAATATAAAGGGCCTATTTACGAGAGGAAATTTGCGAAACAGTTTAATTTAATGAAAAACTTTACATTAAGTGACCCTGTACATTTGATTAACCAATTATTCAGTAATCAAAAAATCCGTTATTGCATTCCAGCGTTTTCTTTAATTCCTCCTGCAGCTACGACACGTGACAATATGTTAAATAATTCGGAAGAATATCATATATATTTGGCTGGTTTGGAGATGGTTAGGAGAAGTTGCTTTTTCGGGTCACCACCGTCATGCGACGGAAAAGCTCCAAAGAGTAGAATATTTGATGATTTATTATCTCGATAAAACAAATACAAAATATACATGAGTATGATTATACAGACAATGTTATATACTCTAAGGGCCATAGCTTCCGGCCACCGCCGGAGGTCTACGAAGGACTGACATGCATGGGAGGGCGTGTGCCTCTTTTTATATGATTTACGAAAAAAGGAGCCTTCTGTTTGAGTGTGAAGAAATCGTCCGAAATGCTGATGGTGCAATGACCTGCCGGTCGTGCGGGTCTTACTCGTGCCTCATCATTGAGACATCATTTTGAGAGGTACTAATTTGCATATTAAATTCAATCTTCTTCTTCATGTGCCCTGTCGGGTACCCCCGACGTCGGCGATCATCATGGAGAATGGTGCTGATGGTGCAATGACCTGCCGGTCGCGCGGGTCTTACTCGTGCCTCATCATTGAGACATCATCTTGAGAGGTACTAATTTGCACATTAAATTCAATCTTCTTCTTCTTCATATGCCCTGTCGGGTCCCCTCGACGTCGGCGATCATCTGGGAGAAAGTTTCCCCGTCCAGGGCAGTACGGAGCAGCTCTTCCACGCTTCTTATCCCGGTCCACTCTCCGATGTTTCAAATCCAGGAGTGCTGCCTCCTTCCGACCCCTCTGCGACCCTCAATCTACCCCTTCATGACGAGCTGAAGGATGGAGTAGTTTTCGCCTCTCGTTATATGACCAAAATATGAAATTTTACGGAGCTTTACTATGTTGAGTAACTGTCTGCTTGTATTTGCTCTACGTAAAACTTCAACATTACTAGTCATGTCAGTCCAAGATATCCTTAACATTTTACGATGTATCCACATTTCTAACGCCTCTAGGCGATTTAGAGTAGTCACCTTCAGCGTCCATGCTTCAACACCGTAAAGTAGAGCTGACCATACATAGCATTTGATCAATCTCTGCCTGAGCTTCAAGTTTAAGTCGTCATTACAGAGTAGACTTTTCATCTTATTAAAAGATGCAAGATAAATTCAATACATCGGTTATTTACACGCTGTTCCGCATAACAAACACCATTAGGGTATTGATTATGCGCTGGTAGCGTTGGTTCAGACTCTTCAGCCCACTTCCAAACGAGCACTCTGAGGGACCAAAAAAAAACACTTTAAAAAATATATATACTGTACCTATCAGTTGACAACAGCAGTTAGGCCGTACAGGTTTCACTTCCGTATAGTGCTGTGGTCCAGATTTTTTTCTTCTTCTTCATACTGGTTGAAGGCTACTAGGTCCTGTTTATGCAGAGTTTGCCGATTCTTGTGATGTAGACTCCCAGCTGCCTTTTTATCTTTTAGGGTAAAGTGTTGTAGTCTTTGGGAGTTCATTCTCTCCTCATGGTCTCTCCAATACCTTAGCCTTTGTTTCCCTCATCTGACAACATCTTGGATATCACACTTTTTTCTGATTGTGGTGTTTCTTATTCTGTCGCGTATAGTCTTGCCTATTATTTTTCTGTTGGTTTTTCTCCAGATGCCAGTATTAATGAATTGTTCTTTAAACTTTTCTGTTTATTTGTGATTTGTTATTTTACCATTAAAAGCTTGTTTTTGTATATTTATTTGTTCACTTTTTGTATACATATTACTACACTGGAGAGTTTATTACCATTTTCTTGAATATTCAATTTCTTCCTTTATGTATATATGAATAATGGAAAAACATTCCCGATATGAAATGTTATAGCGAAGAAACTAGACTAGACGTGCAGGAAGTGGGAAAGGATAAGGAATAGCTAAATTAGGTTTTGGAAAAGTTAAAATCGCTTCAGTCTACTTTTGAAGATACTTATAGTCTGCGGTGATGTGATGTCTGTGTATAGTTGATACCATAGCCTAGCCGACTGCACTTGGAATGAGGAGCTGAAGAATTTAAATGGGGATGGATAATGAAGTACCGTTAGCTAAACAGAATGGATAGTCTTGTCTAGATAGAGAGTAGAATGTAATAACGAGTTGAGAGAAGATTAAAAAGGAAATTATAAAGAAGAACATATATATAACATGTCAGATTGTAGGCCAATGGACATGATTGCTTAAAGATGAAATGTGATGTAATTTTTTGAGGTTGAAGATGAAACGGAATAAATGCTGTAAAATATTTTTTTCCCGACATTTTTTCATTTTTATTTTTATTTTTATTTTTTTACGCTTCAACAGGCCAGGAGGCCCAATTACGACATACATCACAAAACACCCAGGCTTGAGTAAATCACACGGATTAAATTGTGACCTCACCGGGAATCGAACCCGGAACCCTCGGTGTGGGAAGCCAGTGATATATCCACTGCGCTACGAGGGACATGTCACCTAGGCATCAATTAGGATGTCTAGGTTTTTCACAAGCATAGGGTATGCACTGATTGTTGATGAAGAGTAATGATTGAATTGAGAGTTGAATTTTTTAATGAAGATATCAGTCGCGAATTACTAAATGTAATTGCCAGGGACTTCACAAGGATACTATATTACTTATCTGCTATTAAATCTTTTATTAAAGAAACACATGTTATAATTACAGAATGAAATAAAGATAGTGAAACTCCACGGGCAACACTTCATCAAACAAAAATATGATTTATAAAATCGTGAATATGGGAAGTCATATCTTTGTGGGTTTGTGTGCTATTCAGAAACAATTAATCCTCATATTTTTTCGGGCAAACATATAAAAGATATCATATATTTCTAGGTCTTGAATATCATTGTATTCCATCTGTTGGCAATCCAAGGCAGCCACAAAAACTGGATCAATAAGCCATTACCGAGAAGAATAGAGATAGGAAATATCAGGGTTTTTGAAGATACAACAGAGTATAAATATTGTGGAAACGGGATATTCTAAGTATATTATAATTACTTCAGAAGAAGCTGTCAATAACTTTTTATCAGATCTACATCTCTTCGTATAATATTAGCATTAATTATGGTGGCTGGCAACTAGGATCAGGGGTGGAGTAGAAAATTGGGACAAAAGTGTCCCAAGATTTTAATTTTTTTTTTCTTATGCTTGGGTTTACGAGACTTTCCTATTAATTTTTCTTCCATTTACGTAATATATGTAAGGCTAAATGGAATTGAAAGAATGCCAAACACTTCAGTTTTAATACTTAATTCTCATCCTGCGTATTTACAGCATTGCAACTTAAAATTGCACAATAGTTTTTTATGCGAACATATTTTTCCAAAAATTGAAAGGGTCAAAACAAATTGGACATTATACACAATGAACCAATGACAACAAACAAAATTTCAGAAAGTATTTTTTTATGAAAGCTTACACTTTCGCCACCCAATTCGTCAATTTTTATGCTAAAGTGGTCATCCTGCCCACGTCACTTAAACTCATGAGTGCAAGCAGCGCGGGGAGGCGTCCACACAAAACCTCTTTACTGTATACTAGGTGTCTAAGGATGAGGGGGAAATCTTATGAGTTATCGGAGTTTTTGATTAACGAGGTTTTATTGTGGTATGTAATGAATATTAAAATATATAGTATGATCATTCCAGTGATTTTGGTTGCCCAGACTTAATAATATGGAATGGCACATGGAATATAGTAATGTGGAATATGGAACAACGGAAGTTATTTAATTTGTAGAAAAATTTGAGAGGTCCCTTTTCCAAAATGTGATTTATCTAATCACGTTAGATCTTTTCTAATGCACGCTGTGCCTGGTAACTTCACATTCACTTTATACAGGTTGTCTCATAGTTAGTAGCAAAAAATTTACAGGTGAATGCCTGCTTTGAAAATGTTCAAGCAACCATGACCTCATCATCATTATGTCTATATAATATTATCATAGTCTTCGTCATATTATCATACTATAATAATATGAAGGAAGAAAAATGGAAAATGGAATATTATCATCCTATAATAATATCAATAATCATGGTGATATGCAATATCAAAGTTTGATTTTTTACAAATATACATGGAATGAAAATGGACGAGATATGATACATTATGCGCATACGAGTATATGTGAGTATGAGTAAAACCAATGAATATGAATCTTGAAAATAAGGTGAAGACAAAGCCAATTAGGCTAGGTCCAGTAGAGTTTCAACACAAGATCCTGTCCCCTTTTTCTAGGGTAGTTACAAATATTGCTTAATAGGACAGAATTCGTGAAATCTCATATTCAATATTTTCGTTCATTGATTTATTCGGCTTCGTTTTGTAAAGGAATTGTGAAAATGTTTATTAAATGCTTTCGTTTACTTTGTCAATTCTTAAATTTAAATCAAACATTCGTGGTCTTTAAAATTAATACTAAGTGTAAAAAAAAAGCAAAAAATTAATTTCAAAAAACTTTTGGATATTTTCGAGTTATTGCACGTCCTTTCTGACGAAGATACTTACTTACTTATATATCATCACTCCATTTCTCATGGGGATAAGCAGAGAAGATACAACGTCACTCTCTTCTATCCTGATATACAAATCTTTCCTGATCCACATTCATACACCTTCGCTTGGAAGCTGGACGGATGCTGAGGATTCTAACGGGACCACCTTCCAGTATTTAGTTAATCTAGTCTATATCTCTTTCTGGCACCGTCAATACTTGTGTTATATATCTTTCTTATCATTCTTTCCTCATTCATTCGCTCAACATGCCCAAACCATCTGAGCGACCCTTTTTTAATTCTATCAATTATGGTAAGATCAGCTTTACATACATTCGTAATATCATCATTCTTTACTCCATCATAAATGGATTTGCTACACATACGTCTAAGGGGACTCATCTACACTGCATTCAGTCCACTTTCGTTCCTCTTCTGCCACCTCCAGGTTTCTCTTCCATACATCAGTGTTGGTACCAAAATTCAATTATGTATCGCTAGTCATGTCTCGGTAGACATATTTCTATTAGAAATTATTGCATTTAAAGCTACTAGTAGGCAATGAATGTTTGGAACAAGTAGATGAGTTTGTGTACTTGGGAAGTATGTTCGATAGACGAAAATACAGTGAGTATAAATTAGTTGACGTGAAAAATAATTGATGAGGCTTAATTTTTTGTTTAATTTTTTAAATAAATTATAATGTCCAACCACACATTTACGACGAAAAACATCAAAAGAACAATGTCAAAGTATCTCCCCAAAACGTGAAAAAAATACATAGGCAAAGTTTGGGCGGAATGAATAGATTACATTAAGATAACCTCAAGAGGGCCCGTGAGATTATGAGTATGTCGGGGCCATGAAGACCCCATAAATAATTCATCCACCTCTCCCTGGGGGCGGGACTACACAGATAACAAGTTTTAATAAGTTTTCCACTTTCCCTACAGAATCTCCGGAAGCAGTATCGGCTGACCGTCCCACCACACGCGAGGATAAATCAAACCACCAAACTTTTCTTATCTAAGACCTGCTATTTACTTACCTTAAGCTTTATCGGAAACATTCATAAATGAGGATAAAGAGAAAGGAGACTAGCCACGCAGGAGACCTTGTCATTGACATTGAAGTAACTAGATGCACCTTTTCACGTGCACATAAAGGTACAGATACATATGCCACTTAGTGGCATGCTCATAAATCAACCGGCGGTTGTATGGCTAGTGGCATGCTCGTCACTAGCAATGTGCGTACACACATGCCACTAATAAGCAAGGCCTAGAGAAGGTCGATACTGCGCATGCTCACGTGCCACTAAATAAGCATGTGTATCTGAGGCTTATAGTTCTTGGCATTCTGTGATGGGCGAATGATGATATTTTCCTGCTGTTTTGTAGAACGTGATATACAAGATAAATAATAGCTGTGGGAGGATAATACAACACTTAATTAAATATTGAATTATAACTATCCCTCCTGATAACTTGTCTCATATACCGATGCACGTTGCTTACATCTCTCAGGTTCACACTAGAAAATTTCACGCTTACCGGTACGTACCGGTTACGTTTCGCTTTCTGTGGTGCGTGCTTTTCTGTGCCCGTCCTTACTTTTATAATAGGTCGCGTTATCAAAATTTCTCGTGTATTTAGTCATTTTGAGAATATTCCCGCATAATCGCGCGCCTTCGACCAACTTCGAGATATTTTTTAATATCTGTTAGATTGTTTGAAAGACCTTGATTATGTTATTTTAGATTCTCATGATATTTTGTACATTATTTCTTTTTATTATTTAAAAAAATTTTTTATTAACAATTTAGCATTAACAATTTGAGGACCTGGCGTACATATAAAATATGTTTTCATAGGAAAGTTGTCCCCAAATCAAATACAAAGTGCTGCACATCCAAGCAATCATAAATACAAAAAGTAACATCATTAACATGATAAAATAAGCGTTATTCATGTGGTTAACCAGAAAAGTAGTGCCCAAAAATATAATACAAGGGAAACATAGAAATATACATATATATTTTTTTCTATTTATTCAGCAACATTGTAGATTGACATTTAAAAAAATATTAATTGTATTATTTGTATGTATCTACTATTTTATTTGATTAATTACACTTAAATGTTTCGGAAAAACCTTTCCATCATCGGGGTGTTGTATAACTGTCAAAATATCAAAACGAATAATGTATTTTATCTCAAAATGTGAATTTTGGTACTTGGATGATACTCGAGTTCGACTCTTCAATTACTATTGTAAAAGTAAGCAGTGAGTACCTAAATTGTAAATATTCTCGAGGTAAAACTACCAAACATATTGAACTCCGTTTTGTCAATAATAACATTTTTATATTACATTCGAAAAACCCTTTTGCCTTTCCAGAGTAAATATCCAACCCTCCAGATAGGGGAAAACATTTTTAAATATTTTATAACCTTTGACTTAGAGGGGACATGACGTCGTACTGACAACAAAGTAAACCAAACCAACATTTTCGAATAACCTGATATTCGATATATATTGGGAATTAGTGTGAGTGTTACCATGCATCATACGTACAGTGTATCAGTATATTAATGCCACACTCTGTTTTGTTTGATTTTAATTGGTCGCTCGATCGTCACGGGCGGAGCGGCAGCTTGGAATTTGTAAAAAATACTTTGTATAGAAAATTGTAAATGTACGCTACGTCTGCGTATTAGGAAATAAGTTAAATCGTATTCGCGATTTCTAAATGCATTAGTTACATATTTGCTGTCTTCGCGTATGTGATTGTTTTGTCCATGATTATGAAATTATCAACATTTGTTCTAATCGATAGCAATTGTAGGTTTTTACAATATTTCAAACATAAAATACCCACTTACACTATTTATAAGGTTTTTAATAAAAATAAAAATTTCTAAAAGCAATATTCGTTATGTACATATTTTTTTTTAAATAATAATTTTCTTTTAAACAAATAAGATTTTTTTAAATAACAAAAATGTAAACGACATAATTTTTTTTTTCAATATTTCTGAGCTATCTTCTGTTAAATATTAGAATTTCGTGAAAGTAACTTATTCAAATATTTAAAAAATATTTCGCTTTGATAAAAGTCATATAAAATGATTAAACTGACCATATCAAAATGTGCATTCCTTTTATTAGTACATAATTAATTAATTATTTGTATTTAAACATAATCCATGTAAAAAATCCTTATTTGAATGCAGTCAGTTTAACACTTTACCTATCGGTGAAAGATTCTGATACTCTCGTAACTCGAGTAGAAGCATATAAAAAATAATTAAACTGATATAGATTTAACATGTAGGATCATGTTTTACATTTATTTTAACGATCATTATTACGTATTTTTAGAACAGGCTGCCACGCACACCGAGCCAATTGAATCCCCACGCGAAAGCAGCGAGCCTCCGCCACAAAGGGATGAAGTATATTTAGAATACTTACACCCCTAAATAAATAACAGATTACCCCACTTAAAATATAAATGGGCTATAAATATAGGCGAAATTAAATTAAAAACATGAATTTCGGCCCGGCTTTTATTAAATTTAACAGGTAAACGTGTAATGGAACCGGTCTCGATAAGAACTGGAGTTTACGAGCTCCTTCCCTGCAGCAGGGCAGCGCTGCCTGTATCGCCGGAGTCCCGTCTTATCATCATATCTTTGGGGATAAAAAATCAATTATTTCGCGCAACAAGGCCAGATCGGAATCGCGCGTATTGTTCGGGTGAAATACTCGCGAGTCTTTCCCGAAATAGAAAATTGATTTTATCCATTGCACAAGACATTTTTTTATTTATTTAATTATTAATGTATATAATATTTTATTACAAAGCTAGAAATTTTTACAATTCAATTTTTTTTTGTATGTATATACTTTACCAAAAAAATTATGATTCTTGTGTGTGGTGAGGGATAACCACTTACTATCATATAGTGTGTAATCTAATTAAATAACAATAAGAAAGAAATATTTTGATATATTATCTAATAAATCAAAATCTTATTTACTAATACAATATATAGAATAAGCAGTCACGTAAACAATAATATAGAATGAGCTGTCAAAAGAGACCAAACTCAATTACAAAAGTCAATTATACAATAAATTAGAACCCATTCGGGTTCACTGGGGCAATATGCCCACAAGACGCGACCGCAAAACATTCCCTATCAAGCAATAAAATGAACAAATCAAGTAATCGTATAGGTATTTTCATCGATTCGAGGGAAGTACTCGTATCTCCCACGAACAACTTTTATCAGAACCAAAAGATATAGGGATTGACCAAACGGCCCTAAACGGGTAAAAAGAACCGAACATACCTTAGATTGTCAGATCAAATTAATCTCCAAGTAATCCACCAATAAGTGAATTTGGACTCCCCCAAGGTACAGTCCCCAGAACTCTACCATTTCTCACTCACGTAAACGATTTTTATTATTTTATATGCAGTGTGAGAAGCCAGTGTCATACCCACTGGGCTACGAGGGCCGCCCATGTGATAAGTAGCCGTATTTTGCGATTGTTGGAAAAACATGCAAAATCTGTATTCTATTGATAACGCTATGTATCTTCCGAACGACGCCTGTTTGTTTATCGAGTGGTTTTATTTTGATAGCTGTTGAATACGGGAATTGTTCGTGATTGCAACCATGGAAAAGGAGATAATTCGGTCAGTGATTCGATCCATTTTTTTGGATGGGAAAACGTGTGGGAAAATCGAAGTGAAGTTGTATGACAGCCATAAGTTATCGGTTTAATGAATTCAAGCGTGGCCGAATTCCCTTTTTTTTGAAGGGCACCCAGCTGTCCGATTGAGGTAACTACGGGGGATATTGTCAGCCAAAGTAATGATATCGAGTTAGAAGGGTGAAGATCAGAGATATTGCTGACAGTGTAAATATCACGTACAAAATATCCTAGACGAAAAATTGGGAATTATGTAAAGTATTTAAAGTAGTGGGAGTCTCATCTATGTATGGGTGTGGCGCAAACGTATCACCTTGACTCCAGATCTAGTAGGTAGAAGGGAATTGAGTGAATGTGATATGGATGTGAATCAGAGAGTTTTATTCTACGCGAAGGGGACCCGCATCTAACATGTAGGCTCTCTTCAGTGTTCAGTGTGTGTAATATGTCGCGGTGTTGGTATCCGAGTATTTTAAAGAGTTGGTTGAACATATTTTATTTAAGTGTTAAATAAATCGGATATTTTATATGAAACGTATATTTTACTGAGAAGAAAATCTCGATGATTCGCTGAACTCTTATTCAGCGTCATCAGGAGAGCGTGGAGTTTGGCCTACACCTACATCGTGATAGGACGCTCTTCTGATGATGCTAAATAAGACCAGTGAAATATCGAGATTTGCTTCTCAGTAAAATATACGGTTCGTGTAAAATATCCGTTTTATTTAATACTTAAATATCCGAGTATTTATTTAAAAGAGGAGGTCATTAGATAGACATATTATATGATCACACTATGCTTATTCAAATAAAGCAAAAATCTTCAATGGTTTTCAAGATTGAAGAAATTATGCACGACTTTGTAAACGTATGCAAATGCATATTTTATAATTTAAATACGTATTTTAGGAAATTGTCTTGTCGGGCAATCGGCTGTCGTGTATTTATACGGTACCCACATATTTCATATCAACTAAATTAATCTTTAAAACGTCAACAAATCACCACCCAGAGATCACCACCGATTGACACCGGAATTGACAGAAGTAAAACACCAGTTTCCATGGGCATTTTGCGCAATCAGAAACACCAACATTTCCATCTGCGACATGGCTTAATTTAGCCTTCGCAAGTATACTTCAAATGGGTGCTTAATAATATTTGATATTATTTTGAAAAATTGCCAATTTATTTTTCAAAGTATTGTTTTGCCAAAATAATGAGGTTTTCGGATTTAAATTTATCACACCACATTACAGGTAGCTGTTTTAATATTCCCGTTTTATGTACAGCAATCTGGAAATGTGTTATTAGGGTAAAGTAGCCATTTACACCGTAACGTTGATCGATACTCTAGCGACATTTGAACGTGGTCAAAACAATGTTACCTATACCGTCTCCATACACACAACTCGTGGAGAACATTTTTACATGAGAGGTTACATATTTTTTAATTTTACTCGTACAATGTCAAGTTTTTCCTCGGCTCGTATTTTGCTCAAGTCTCGTATGCACTTAATGGATGGTTTGACAGGGTAATCTACATTTATTTAATTTATTTATTTATTAGGTAAAAAGCGATAAAAGCGCCTTCGAAAAAACTCTCATGGAGTTTAAAATGATGAAAAATATCGTTTAATTTTTAGAGAAGGCGTGGTGAGGTCATGGACTGAAAGACGTGTTGCCGGTTGCGTTTTGTTGTTTAATTTACACAAGTAAGATAACAAAGTAAGACTGTGATGCGCGGCGGGGATCCACCTAAGACGGGAGTGTAGCAAGGCCAGCGGTTGGCCTTGCTACACTCCCGTCTTAGGTGTGATGGATGTACTTCTTCTGGCTTCAGCTCCTTTGTATACCCCACTGATGCAATGGTACATGTTTGCTGATAACGCAGCATTAACCTGATTTAGGATTGATGAAATCTTGTGTGTCTAATATATAAACCTAGGCATTTGTCTCAAGCCAGCAGTATTGTACATACTGTACGTACAGCAGTATAACAACACAACATTGCTTGACCTACTAAATTATATTTTTTGACGATTAGACACCTTTTGTAACATGTTATTGGGTCAAGTATGTACGAAATTGTTGAGTATCTTTTGCAGGTTTATTACTTTATTGGATAGTTTCGTAACAAATTAAATTCTACATCTTTCTCTCTGTATTTTTCTGTTTAGATGTCCTCGTGACTGAGCTGCTTCTACTCTGGGGCGTATTTTGTGCAATGTTGAATGAAACACCGCTTATGACTTGAACTTATATATAGATGGACTTGTTCTTGGTGATGGACTTGTTTCCTCTTCTTGTATTTTAATTTATCCTCATTTTTCCAGCCTTCATTCACCTCTTCTAGCAATAAACCAGGAGTACGCAAGAATTCTTTTTCTGTATATTGTGGAAAGACTTTTGTACGGAGTTCTGTAGTGAAGAATGGGGACATTTGCTTATCTCCCGGTCTATGATATTCACAGAATACGTCGACCATTTCATATATCTCAGACGTTCAACATGAATCTTTATTTTCTGCTTCAGTCCATGTTATTTGCTCCGGTTGGTATCCTGACTGCCTATGACTAAGTATAGTCTTAATAACTATATATAGATAACTAGCCTTAGTGACAATGTCTCATCACCTGACAATCTGCGATTGGTTCCTTGGATAAGATTGGATGTAAAATTACGGTATCCAGTGACAGTAAATTGGGACTCACTACAAACATACCAGCCTTACACGTTTGTCATTCTGATAAGCATTGTTTTAATGCGACTCTGGCATATTAGAGGTTCAAATCAATCTAAATACTGGTCCATGATTACCATATATTATTATAAATTAATAAATGCACTGTTAATATATAACTTCTTACGGAATATTTTATTCTACCGGTTTTGAGATGAACCCGTTTCTTCGTAAGGACAACTACTACACTAGCATGTAAATACCATTACAAACCACAACCACAATATTATTTACACGCTAACAACCTTCCAAAATGTTCTTCATATGCATGTTAATCTAAACAAAGGCTAACCGTGCATATTCTTGTTAAGGTTATATAACTAACATTTCGTTTAAATATTTGACCGCAAATTTAATGCATTAAATATTAATAATATAATAAATGCACCTTCAATAGAACAAAACACGTGCGTACATATTCAAATAATTTGTATGTTTTGATGAAAAAATGACACTTCGGTGCCTTCCAAACTTAAAAGGCATTCAAAAGGCCCAATTTAATTGGAGAAATCCAGGTGTGCTGGCCACACCCGTTCCCCCAAATTCGTTCCGTGAAGAAATACATTTGGCGTGCGTGCAGGCGGACGGGAGGGAAAGCACTTGACATCCAGTCACGCAGTAACAGGCGTGATACTTTTACTAACCGCCCAGCCGTGTCGTGTAGTAGTGGAGCGCGGATAGAACGGGAGCAGGTGAGCTATCCTCGATGTTCCCTGATGTTGCGGAAAAGCGAAAATGACCCAAAAATTACATAAAAAACTAACCCATAAAAACCAAGTTTTTTAATATTTTTTAATTTTTTTTAAATATAAATATATATATATATATATATATATGTGTGTGTGTGTGTATGTATGTATATGTATATGTGTATGTATTTGTATATATATATGTGTGTGTATTGATGTGTATATATGTATATTTTTAGATATAACTTCATAATATGTATGCCTTGAATATAAAGTTTGTAATATACATATTATGGAATACATAAAAATTGAATTGAATATACTCTCTTTCTCATTTGTATTATTAACAATTTGATATTCTATCAACATATTCCTCTTGCTTTAAGTTCATGTGGAAAATCTATTCCACGTATATTATTATCTATTCCATGTATATTATTATCCCTAAAACTTACAGAATATTGAAAACGTAATAATTGGTGTAGGGGGCACGGCATCGGAGAAACCGTCTGATCGGACCCGTGGCTCGAGTCAGACTAGTTGAAACAGGTTTCGCGCCTTCTCCGCGCGTCGGACACCTTTCTAATTTGTATGGTTTCCAATTTGAAAAAATCTTTAAGATTTCGAAACATCCAATATGCTATAATTAAATTTATTAAACGAAAATTTGTTAGATTATTGCTCTTTTGATATAAAAAATATGAGTTAGGAGGTATTAGCGGTTCATGATCTAAGTGTATTATAGAGAATCTTTCATTTTTATTTTTTATTTTATTTTTAACTTTACGCTTCAACAGATGAAGGGGCCTGATTGCAGAAGCGAAACACATCACAAAATACCCTGGCTCGAGTAAACCACATGGATTAAATGTGACCTTACCGGGAATCGAACCCGGAACCCTCGGTGTGAGAAGCTAGTGTCGCCTTTCATATATATATAATATCTATACTTCAAAACTTTATTTTTATTATAGGTACGCTGTATCCTGATAACCATTGGCCTTGAATCCTGTTAATAATTCAATAAATAGTGGTTTTACACAAAGTGTTTTTTTCTTATTAACCGGTCGGGTGCCGGAGCGCAGATCTGCGCGAAAATTTTTGTACCCTCTATGTGCCGGAGCGCAGATCTGCGCTCCCTAGACACGTATGCGAATTCGGCCTATTTTACCTACGTTTATAAGTTTTTAAAGCTTATCATTTGTTGTATCTCAAGTTTCTGAATGAATGAATTAGTTCTATTTGTCAAGTAACCTCATCTTCCGCGCAAACCGAACAAAAATCATTCTAAATGTCGTCATCGAACCGCGCATCAATTGTGTTATTTATCTGTTAAAAAAGTGTTATTTTTAAATAAAAAAGTGTTAAAAACGGCTACCAAATTAGAGGAGCTTCAATTGGAATGTCTAAGACATCCACCGTACTCTCCGGACCTTGCCCCAATAGATTACCATTTTTTTCGAAATTTGGATAACTTCTTGCAAAGGAAAAAATTCAACTCCGATGGGGCAGTCCAAACCGCCTTCAAAGATTTTATTGATTCCCGTCCGAATGGTTTTTTTAGTAAAGGGATCGATGAACTACCTATGAGATGGCAAAAGTGCATAGATAGCAATGGTACATACTTTGATTAAATATATATATTATAATAAAAAAAAAATCGGCTTTATGTTCCTCCCATACTAAACGCCAATTTCTTATGTAAGGACCTAATATTAATATAATACACGGGGTTATTTGGAAAATATTAATAACTTTCTAGGACTATTTTCCTGCCTTGATTATGAGTCGAAAATGTTGAAGCTATTATGACCTAATACCAATAGTTATGGGGATATGCGATATCAAAGTTTGTATTTTTTTTCAATATTTCTGACTTATTTTTTGTAAAACGTTGGACCATCATTACAGTAACTTATATCGATTATGAAAAATTCATTCGTTTCAATACAAGTTAAATAAAGTGATAAAAATCCTAAAAAAATTTCAGTTGGAATTCTAATGTTTTTATTATTTTATTTGACTTGTATTAAAGAGAATTAATTTTTCATATTGGATATAAGTTACTGTAATGCTAGTCCAATGTTTTACAAAAAATAAATCATAAATATAGAAAAAAAATGCAAACTTTGATGTTGCATATCTCCATAACTATTGATATTAGATCACAATAGCTTGAACAACAACCAACAAGGCAGGAATATAGCCCTGCGAGATTCTTAATGTTTTCCAAATAACCCTGTAAAAGAGGGCATATTCAATCTTTTCATCGAAAGCCTGGAATCAGAAGCATTGTCGAGGGATTTTGCCCTGACAATCTCAAAAAGATCTAGCAAGATGGAAGCATTACTAGGAAAACAGAATTAAGGCCAATCGTTGGTCCTTAACTTTTATAAAAACTTATTATAACGATGCAGGAAGGCGGCATCTATTGACGATGTGGTACAGCGTTGTTAAAATAAATTTGTTTTTCCCTTTTTCCAATGACGTCTTGTTTTGGGTAGACATGCACATGTTCATATCATCAGCGAAAATGCTCACGAAGTAGAGCGGTGCTGTTCTACTTTCTGTTTTCCTTTGCCCGATATAAATCATAATGACCTCCGATACGCCGGAGCCAGTCCATACGTTTTCATGAACCATTTTCAGCTGCGGGAAAAAATGGGTCATTCTTTATCACAGCTTGGCACTTCCAACGACCTCGGCCGCAAAATTGCGGGAGCGAGACAGCCAATAACTTATTTTGCAATACTTGTAAGTCGAAGAAATTCACACACAAGAATCGTAACTCTTTTTGGTGAAGTAGGTATATACATACAAAAAATATGAATTGTAAATATTCCCAGATTACACTCATTAGGGAATGATTATGCAGAGGCGGCTGACATTTTTGCTGATAATATAACTGTGGACAAAGCTGATAGCAGTCGAGTGCGCCGGGAGCGAGACAGCCAATAACTTATTTTGCAACACTTGTAAGTCGAGGAAATCCACACACAAGAATCGTAATTCTTTTTGGTGATGTATACATACAAAAAAAAAATGAATTGTAAATATTCCCAGATTACACTCATTAGGGAATGAACATGCAGAGGCGGCTAATATTTTTGCTGGTAATATAACTGTGCATAGGACAAAGCTGATACAATTCTTTACATCTCACAGAAATGAAAATGGATAATAAATTTTTCTGTTTTATTATTTTACATTTTAACTATTGTTATTTGTACCTTTAACTGTATTATTATTTTATCTGTCTTATGTTTTTCTGTATTATTATTTTTCCTTTTAACTAATATTATTTGTACGTTTTAACATCTACCAAAATTTATTAGACCTGCATATTATACAAATAATAATATAGGGAGACTCATAAATTCAAAAGATAAAGATAATATATTTAATAATGCTGGTGTTTATAAACAGTCGTGGAAAGATTGTACAGCGTTTTATATTGGAAAAATCGGTCGAAATTTCAATGTAAGAGTAAAAGCACATTTGAAGTGTCTGAATAATCATGGTTTTTCTGAATTTGCAAATCATTTATTAGAAAGTGTTCACGGTTTTGATAAAAAATTAGGACTTTCTATTTTACAAATAAATAATTTTGGTGTGAAATTGAATAATTTAGAATCATAATACATGAGTAAAGCATGTAACAGTAATCAAAATATTATTTAATAATCAATTAAATTTAACTAATAGCCCAATTCTAAATTTTTTTCCAATACTTGTGAGTAATCAAGAACTTCAGCAATAATATTTAAATATAATTTTTCAAATAATTTAGGAAAACAAAAGACATTACTCCTCTTGATATTTCGACCCTGACAATGGAAAGGTTTTTCCGTAACATGTTGGTGTAATTAATCAAATAATATAAGTAGATAAATACAAATAATAAAATCAATATTTTTTTAAATGTCAATCTATACCTATAATGTCTGTCTATCTGTCTGTTCTCTATACAAATCAACACCGTTTGTCCGATCCGATTCAAATTTTGCACACTTATGCCTTAGGACCCGGCGGGTAACATAGTTGAGATTTCCCCCATATTTTTTTTACCCCTTCCATTCCCCATGATATATTTTCGATGCAAATCTGTATCGTTCGATCGATCGGATTCAAAATTAGGAAATTTATCTTTAGCACTAGCGGGTAACAAAGGTGACATTTCCTCTCTAATATTTTACCCCTTCCCCTCCTTCTGATATATTTTCGATGCAAATCTGTACCATTCGACCGATCGGACTCAAATTTTTCAAACTTATTCCTTCTGACTAGGTGGGTAATAAAGCCAACATTTTCCTTTCCTTTTCTATCCCATCCCCTCCCCCAGATATATTTTCTGTACAAATCTACACCCTTTGATCGATCTGACCCAAATTTTGTATATTTTTTCCTTAGGAACAGTTGAGTAATATAGGCTACATTTCCTTTTACCTCCTCTAACCCATCCTCTTCTCCAGATCTATTTTCTATACAAATCTACACCGCTTCACCGATTGGATCCAAATTTTGTTTTCATATTCCCGAACGAAAAAATAGGTCACATCCTTTCCATCCCAGCCTTAAATGGGCACATTGTTTTAATTAGAGGCTTTGCAAAATAATCGAACCCACAAATTTATTTTCAACTTAATCCTTAACCCGTGCAACGCTGGGTACAATCAGCCAGTCTACAATATTACTGAAACAATTGAAAAAAAAGCGGGTCAAGCAAGGCAGTAAATGATTTTTGAAAACTGATTTAAAAATTATTTAACAAAATACAAAATTCTCTAAGTTACAGTGTCCGTCAATAATGCTGATGCGCAAATAATGATGTGGCATAAAATAATTTAACGAGATATATATAAATCCGAAAGAATTACGCATAATCGACGATTTTACAGCATTCCATACTTTTTACACTAAAACTTGAAGATACTAGTATCGTAACGACTCGAAAAATCTCGAAGGCATTTACCTATAAATGCAAGGGCGTCACGCGACGCGGAGTCAGTGAGGCTGTGATGTTTCACCCAAGCGATATTGGCTGCGGAGCGAAAAGTATGTCCATCGCGTTGTATATTCAAGCGATAGTAAATAAAAAAGTACTTGCTCGGCGAGCGAGAAGTTTTTTCAATTTTTTTTATCATTTCAATTTCCAACATCCAAAAATTTGATAGACATGGTATTCTGGTATGGGTGGAAATGGTGAACGTTACATTCTGTAAAGTGATCACTTAAGCCATCCGTACGATAGTTCGGATAGCTCTATAAACACTCAAAGACTTCCATACCTGCTTTCCTATAAAATTATAATTTCGTCTCCGTGAAACATCTATAATATATTTTGATTAATGATTTACCTGTGACAAAAATTCAGTACCGTGTTGTGAAAAATTTGGACGAACTCAAAATATTCTGAATTTATAAATTACTTTATATAGATTTTGAATCCAAGCTGTTAATTAAATTTGCCTCAAAAACTTTAATATATTTTAACGAATATTATCCATTTAGGTTCAACATTTATGATATCAGTAGGTAGTTATAATTTTTATAGTAAAGTACGAAGCTTATTAGAATAACTATTCAGCGATCCGAATGAAAATGTGAATGTTTCCGAAAGTTGAGTTTTGTCGAGGGACCTTTGTACGTGTATATCTACGGGCGAGGTACTCCGTTAAAGCCTTATTCTGGCTACAGTTAAACCTCTTATTTTCCTAATTTCCCGGAAGGCTGTGTTGCGGTGTCACAGCGGTTAATGTAGCCTAACGGGAGGTTTTAGGGGATATTTCAGGGAAACTTAAACTGAAGTGATTCGTGGTTTTTTAAAATATGTCGGATGAGGGAAATTTAATAACTTTTGTTTCATATTTTATACCTTTTTAAAAAATATTTATTGACCAGGTAAATAATTAAGGTTTGAAATAGAAACTTGACCGGAACGGTCAATGTGAACCAATTATTTAAATTATATAATTTTAATTGAATCAAAAATAATGAAAACTATAATGTTAGTTTTCATTATTTTTATTTACGTTTATTTAGCTTCACTCGTCCGTCAGCGAAAAATTTTGTAATCAATACTTGACCCGTTTCTTATCTAACAATCTAACAACTGAAATATGGCAGAGAGATGTATTCTTGATGACAATCCCATAACCATTTACTAATTTTACACAATGAGTTAAATTATTCAAATAATATATTTAACGTTGTACAGGCTGGTGACATCTTTCGGTGAGTATTATTGTCATAGGTATATTAAAAGTTAATTTTTTTCTTTATTTATCATCAAAGTTACTCAAAATCAACATAACTAGAGCACTGTTCTTTAATTCAACGACATAATATATCTAGAATATTTCACATACTTACGGCTAAAGCGACGGAAACATCCTCAGAAATACTAGAAATGTAAAGAATGTTCTCGAAGATTCGAAAAGCCAAATCCTATAAAAGGCGAACGCGTGTCGCGACCATGTTACTTTTATTTTGACGTTCCTTCCGGAGCGATATTAGCAACGAAGCGGCGCCAAGGTAGGCAGTCGTGGAATACTAAGCAAAATATTAAGCGAAGAACCTACTCACGTACATAGTTGAATGGAGTTTAATAGAAAGTGTTATCTAGCGATAATAAAGTGTTCATAGACGAGTGATAAATTGCGTAGTAGCGTGAATTAGAGATAAGTGTTGCAGATCAATTCGTGTACAGTGACTGAATTTGTTAAAATAAATAAATCACTAATTAATAAATAGTTAATTAATTGCCCCACACACTCACGATGCGTGGCAATATATCTAATTGTTGCATCCATTAGTGTTCCGAAAAATGCACATGAATGCATGCACGGTGAAAATATTATATTAAAATAGTCAAACCTGGCATGCGAAGTCGCTTGATTGTTTTGAAATCAGAAAGTCGGAATATTTATTTATTTATTGGTTTTCTTACAGCCATATAATTAATAAATCTTGAAAATAACAATAATTGATGTACAGAGCCTTGGGCCAATTACAAGAAAACACATATATACAATAATATTATACCAGGATCGATAAAAAAATAAGAAAAAACAACATGTCAAATAGTGAGTTTGTGTGAGTGTGTGTATTTGTGTGTTTTTATGTGTCCGTAGGTGTATGCGTTTTTATGTATTCGTGTGTGTTCACATGTGTGTGGGAAGAAAAATGTCATCGCGCGAGTTTACGTAAGGGATTGAGATCTGCAAAGGCAGTGTCATAGGTATCTATCTATAACTCTGTTAATTATACAGTTTTTACCGTAGTTTGTTCTCCAATGATTTAAGTGGAAAAGGCGTGGTGCTCTTGTTCGTCTCTGCGGGACATTAAAGTGTATCGAATTTAAAATTTCAGGTGAATCTATGCGATTATTGAGTATTTTGAAAAGGTATTTCATATCGCTTATCGTTCGCCTGTCTTCGAGAGTAGTTATCTTGTGGTACTTATATGCGTCGTCATAGTTATCGAAATGGACGTGATTTTTGAAATTAATTTTAAATCGCATTTTAATAAAATGAATTTTATTAAAATGCGATTCAAATTTTTAACATGCTGCTCCTTGAAAATGGCACCCTGAGGTTTCGCCATGTTTGCCTATTGGTCAGAAACGGCCCAGCGCACATCACGTTATTATTATTTTAAATACAGAAACGTTGTGTTTCCATTTGTTTAGCTAGGAGCGCAAATTATATAAAGTTGAGTTACGGCCGCCATAAATACACTAAAAACACACGGTTTATTGTTTAATTACTATTCATACGGAATTTTCGTAGGGAGACGAACACCCCCCAACAAATTTAGGAAGCAACGAAATAAATAACCGTTGCCCAACAAAATGGTTGATAATGGCAAAGGGAGGCCCGTCAGCCCGGAATACGTAATGTGCATTAAGTATTTAAATAATAATGCTCGCGTGTACCGGCGGTTAATTAAAATTAGATCCGGTCAGATTCATTGGTAAAGGCTAACGCGGTTCACTGGGCAGATCAGGATACACAGATAACCGATTGGTTAAAATAACCGACTAGTTGTTTATAAGGTTGCTAGGAAAATTATTGGCGTTTTTGTTTCCAGATTTCTAACCATTTGAAGCAAATAATAACAATTGGTTGTTTTCTCTCGCGATAGCAGTGATAACCCAGAACATTCCATCCAATTTTCGCACGCAGTGGTTTTATTTATTTATTTATTTTGCCGCTTAGTTAAGAACGCTCTCGATTATTTCGCTTGATTTTACGAATGGGCACATCGGTCGTCGTTTCACGTTGTTTCACACTGATTGAAATGCCAAAACAAACCCTCTCACGTAGCACGGTACTGCTTTGTATACACGAAACGCTGGTCTTTCGAACCTCTTAGATTATTGTAAATTTCATTTAATTTGAATTGGTAAAATAGAACATTTGAACTTGTGTGAAAATTCTTTGACAAACAAACAACTGACAATCGACCTATTGTGAAAATTTATGTTTTAATGATAATATACCGCTGAATAATATTTAATAATTGATAAAGTGTCTGTGAATGTTAAATGATTAATATAAAATAATAGCTTTAAGTGCTGCTTCTCTTTTCAGGTATGATGTATACTTTTATTATTTTTAAATTTTAATGTGAAATATTATGTTCTTTTGTTTATAATATATACACTCTTTTCAGAGCAACGCAAAACAGCTATTATTTATAAAAACTAAAATATTTGGGAAACCACGTTATAAACCTTTTAAGGTTTAGGAGAAGGCTCCCGTCACTTCCGGGTTGTTCCCGAGGCGTTTCCCGAATGTTGTAGATAATAAGAGATTGTGACGGAAAGTGCAAGAGAGTTCGATTTTATGTTGTCATCGACATATTATGATGCATTCGGACTGTGCGCAATTCCTTCTGCTTAGCATTTTGTTATAATATTTCAAAAATGCGAAAAAATACAAAGGACAAAAATATTCAAAACCTTAAAGTCATAAGATGGAAAATTTCTTTAGTTTTTTTTTTTAAATTGGATTATCTAGGCGCGCGACCGTATCAAATTATTTTCACCATTGCTAAATACGTGAATTTAACTTAAATAAGCATTCATCCCTAAATGTACATGTTATAGTTTGATAGTTTTTTGGACGTAATGTGGTTTAAGTCTTTTTAGGCTTAAGTTTTAAGTGTAAACAAAAACTTGTTTATTACAGGCAAAAATGATTTCTCTACTTGCAACATTGAAACATTGAAATTTTCTTGGAAGAAAAAAAAGCAGAAGTTAATTTTTTGCCCCAATATTTTAATCGAATGAACTCAGGCATTGCATGTCTTATAACTGGCATGTAAAATAACCGTCATTTTTGACGGGTTACATCAAGTTCCATATAAAAGTACGATGCAATACATGGTCGCTCAACAGGAAATCAATTTTTAATATTAAAATATCATCATCATCATCACTCTTGGCACTGCAACCCTTGGTGGGTCTTGGCCTCCTCAATAATCTTCCTCCACTCATCTCGGTCTAGTGCCAGCCCTCTCCTGTTCCGAAGCTCCAAGGCAGAGATGTCTTTGAGGACGTTGTCACTCCATCTTGATTTTGGCCTTCCTAAGCTCCTTCGCCCTATTGGCCTTGAGTTCAGCAGGGACTTTGGTGCTCGATCCTCGGATATTCTCTCCACATGAACCAGCCACCAAAGTCTTCCCAGTTGTATAAATTTTTGTGAAGTTTGGCTCTTTAAATAGAGTATAGATCTCATTGTTGTAATGTATGCGCCAAAGTCCATTTTTTATTTCCAAATATCATAATAATAATAATTAAAATATCATAAATATTTAAACACACTGTACTTATTGAAAAATCAGTGAAAAACAGTTTAAAATTGCGGTATTTTATTGTCTAGAAAAAGTGGTTCGAAAGAATCCAAATTGTAGTAAAAGCCACGTCTGCCGCTGAACAGAAGCGGCGTTTGATATCGGAATAAGCCCAATTTTCAAATGATTCCTTTGAACGGGCGCTTTCACTGCCGATTTCCTCCGACGCGGTTCGGTGAAAACACAAAAAGCCCGCGAAAAAATGACGGAACATCACCGCCATTGTGCGGCGCGGCCTTTCAGCCGTCCAAATCGCGAAACAACAGAAAAATTAAAAAAGAACCAACTCTTTCATCATCGCCCGTTCCGTGGTCGAAATTCCAGGGACTCGTAATTCGAGCCGGAACAACTTGTTTTTCCATTCTTCCGCTGTCATCTGTCAGCTGAGGGAGAGGGGAGGGGGGAGGTGGGTGTGCTGACAAAAGATATTTCTCTATGATGAATATATTTATGGTACAGTTGTCACGTCGCGCGGTTAGAGGAAAATTTTTTGGTTGCTCGCGATGCATTTTGTTGTACTGAAAAATCATTTCATGTTTTCATTGGAATGAATTGTCCAGAAATATCCACACTCTACAAGACATTAATAAGACCTGTCTTAATATACGCCTCGGAGACCTGGACATTAATTAAGCATGGCCAAAACAGAATACGTAGGCACATTTGAAAGAAACTTCTTACGCCGAATATGTGGACCTATAAAATAATATACAAGATACAACACCGAGCTCTATGTCCTTTACCAGGACGTCAGTGTAGTCAAGTTCATTAAGATTAACAGACAGAGCTGGCTGGGACATCTACACCATATGGGTGATGCTGGAGCCCCCATAAAATGACCCATTGGGTAGAAGAACTGTCGGAAGACCAAAACTGCGGCGGTTAGATGGTATCGTTGTGGATTGCCGGGGTTTGGGGCAGCAAAACAGGAAAATGGCAGCCAGTGACAGAGCAGCATGGGGGATTTTCTTGGAGGCAGCTAGGACCCACCAAGGGTTGTAACGCTGAGGATGAATGAATGGATTGGAATGAACTGTACGCTACTGGATGTATTATTTTAACAAATTATTACATAATTTAAGCAGGTAATTTGATACGGAGATCAAATGCAGAATAGAGACAGCCCGTGCATCTTTTAATAAGATGAAAAGTCTACTCTGTAATGACGACTGAGACTTGAAGCTCAGACAGAGGTTGATCAAATGCTATATATGGTCAGTTCTATTTCACGGTGTTGAAGCATGGACGCTGAAGGTGAATACTCTAAATCATCTAGAAGTGTTCGAAATATGGATACATCGTAAAATGTTAAAGATATCCTGGACTAACATGACTAGTAATAATGAAGTTTTACGTAGAGCAAACACAAACAGACAGTTACTCAACATAGTAAAGCTCCGTAAATTTCATACTTTGGTCATATAATGAGAGACAAAAAGTACTCCATTTTTCAGCTCGACATAAAAGGGAAGATTGAGGGTTGCAGAGGGGTTGGAAGGAGTCGGCATTCCTCGCTTGGAAACATTCGAGAGTGGACCGGAATAAGAAGCGTGGAAGAGCTGTTCCGCACTGCCCTGGACAGGGAAACTTTCTCCCAGGTGCTCGTCGACATCGGCGTCGGGGGGATCCAACAGGGCACACGAAGAAGAAGGAAATATTTTAACACAATAATTACTTAATTTTTTTAATTTTAAAACGAATGTAATTATTTATTGAATTTTAAAATAATTAAAACCCATTGAAAGTTTTTGTAAATCTCAACGATCGAAGCTTGCACTTCGTCAGTGCAATGATGAAAAAATACAATTTTTAAATAAACATTCAAAACGTACCTGGGATAACATTTATTTCATCATTCGATCCCCCAACGCCTCACAGTATGACGGATGCCCGTATTGCCCGTCCCGTAGCTAGAATTACAAAACCTTGTTTAAAATATTACATTGAGACATCTCGAGAACAATTAATTTAATTTTTAATTTAACAAACAGCATTTTAATGTTGAGCCTAATACATGGTCCTAGGGTGACATTCAAGTACAAATTAAGAATTTTTTTTGAATATGATATAATTACACAATATAATTTATATGATGAATTAATTAATGTATATAAGTATACAAACTACTTATCATGACTATGACTATGACAATGAAGCTGAATGGGGATTTTCATCCCTACAATACAAGAGGAAGCGATAACATAAGACTACCAAAGAAAAAGAAAAACACCTTGCAAAATTGTATTATGTATAAAGGCATGAAAATCTTCGATAGCCTGCCAAAGGAAATTCAAAACATGGTGAATATAAGGAGGTTTAAACTGGAGTGCAAAAATCAATATATATAAAGAAACCCGTGTTTCCCTACCCGCCAAGTTTTCTCTACAACCACCCACCGGTGGTTATGGTGGTGGATAGCTCTTGGTGTCGTATCGAAAATATACGAGTTTGATGGGGGTGGGTGCCTAAAATGTGATTTCTTGCATATTGTTTTGTTATGGGAAGGCCGCAAATGCTTCAGATTATTTCAAAATAAATGCGCCGACTGTGTCGATGAGTCTAGAAGGTTCTAGAAAATTCCCTAAAGTTCTATATGGTTCTAAACTGAGTGGTGGAATGTGTCGGTGTGTCTAGAAGGTTCCTGTACATTCGATAAATTTCTTGAAAGTTCTGGAAGGAAAATGTTCTAGAAGGTTCGCGAAAGTTCTATGACGATCCAAACAGTGTACTAAAAATCTACGCGTGCGAAGCCGCGCGAATGCAATATGTCTAAGTGAAATCATATATTAGCCCACACAACATTATGTGTGGAACTAAATAATTAACATAAATAAAAAAAAAAAAAATTATAATAATTTATTTCTACATATCGAAAGTAGAAAGCCAAAAGCGCGTAACTTTACAGAAGAGCAAAACAAAGTTCTGTCAATCTGAATTTGTCAATGTTTCTTTTATCGTTAAACGATTTCCATATGCATTTTGGGTTAGTAAATATGGAAATCGTTTAATGACAAAAGAAACATTGACAAAATCTAATTGATAGAGCTCTCCTCTAAAGTTTGGATTTCTATCCTTTATATATAGATTATTAATAGGCCATTTCCCAGATTTACAGCCCTAGTATGATATTAAGGTAAAATGTAAAAATATAACAGTATTTATAAGTACATAATTATCGAATTTAGTTAGGATTCCAACTAAAGTTATTGTTGACTACGCATGTTACACTCTAGTTACTCTTACTTACTAGAAAAGTTCGGTATGTCAAAGTCATACTAAACATATGTACAAAAACGGCATACTAGTAAGTACAAATTTTAAATTACAAAGTATTTGTATTTATGGTACAATATTGTCATGTAGAATCAGATGGATTTACACACTATCGAAATCTCTCGGAATGACTGGGCTATTGCGTAAATTCTCGAAAAATCGAGAAAACGATGGCCTATATAAAATTGTTTCAATGTTATTTGACAGCGACAAGCCCGCAGACAAAGCGAAATAGTGCAGCGTGTGGTGATTTCAGCGATAGTAATTCAAGGAAAGACCTACCGGCGGGCGAAAGATTTTCTAATGCGGACCTGAGCGAGACAAGTTATTCAGAAGTAATAAAAGTGCAGCGAATTACGAGGTTGGAAAATTAGTGTGTGAAATATTCTATAATAGAAACATTTTGAGTGAATTTAAGAACAGTGCACCGATTATATTCGTATTCAGTGATTTCGCGTATAAAGTAAAACTTTAATTAATCATAGTGATTCATTTGCCTCCCACGTCCCATGGCAATGTAATATTTAAATAATTACCCATATAAAGCACATAAGCACGTTGTGATAAATGTAGCATGGCACAGAACATAAATATAGAATGTCCACCAAATTTGTATACCTTAAAGAAGATCTGGCATCTTATTTTTCTTCTTGTGTCCTATCTGCTGCCCGGAATAGCTGTTCAGTGGACAGGCCATGCTGTTTTTTTTCCTCCATGGCCTCGAATTCCGGCAATCTTTCCCTGCATTTGAGGCGCAAGATACCCCTACTTCTCTGGAAATCTCATTACAAGCCCGAGATATTTAAGTATTCGGATTTTTATTGTTTAAATAATATATTTTTCTTTATTCATCCGAACCATAATATTTTTATTACAGTAACTCTGTCAATTTTAAGTATTCGTCTGTAGATCATCATGTCGAATGCTCGAGTCATCTTATCAATTTTTCAGCAAGCGTCATACTTCCATTCTATAAAAAGGCATCCTTCCAATAAAATTAATATGTTTTCTTCCTATTTAATGTGGTTCGAGTTTGAGTACTACAACACCATCGGTAGTCGAATGGAATATGTCCCGGTACGGTATTACACCGAATCGGATTCTCAGAATTCAAGCGCCTATAGTTGGCTAACACCTCACACGGCCAGCCATCATCTACTGCTCCACCCTTCATCGGATCTTCACTTCTCTCCAGTCTTTTTCGCAGTTAGGAGAATCTCCTGTCGAAGAAAGCCGACTCGAAGAGTTTCACAGACGGGCGAATATCAAGTGTTCCATAGAAAAGTGACTGGTGCGAAATTAGTGTGAATTATGTAATAGTATTCCAGATAAATATGTGTTTAGTGACATTGTATTAAATTTTAATTAATTAAATGTTTCATATCATTTTTCACCGTTGCGAACCCGTAACAATATTAAAGAAGACAATTACCATAGCGATCTGTATAACGAAATCAAAGAGCAGACAAACAAAACAGCGGTTATCTCCGGATAATTGTATGGGCCAATAAGCATATGCTAGTGGAAAGCTAAGTCAGAATATATAAAACATGCATAAGACCTATCACGACATACGGTATTGAAGCAAGAGCGGACACGGTGAGAACTAAACATCTCCTCAGAACTACCGAGATGAAGACTCTAAGACCCATTGCGGGCAAGACCCTCAGAGACAGAGTACAATGCGCAAATTCGCAGAACCTACGACATACAAGATATTGTAAGATGGAGCAGGTAGAGAAGGAGTTTCTGGAGGGACCATGTCGAGAGAATGGAGCAGACGAGACTTCCCAGAGCCGTTATGCGCAGATTCCAGAGGGGCCCCGACCACCAAAGAGACCACCAAAGAGTTGGAGGGAGAGCTGGACGTCCTCGTCACAAGACCAGATCAAGGATCTAACGAAAAAAGAAAAAGAAGAAGAATTACCGCAGAAAATCTAATTTCCAAAATCATTTCATAAATTCCTCGATTTTATGACCCGTTTTGTAATTTCCTCTTTGAATTTAACCAGATTTTTATTTCCGCAGAGTTCGTGTATTTTCACCACATTGCAGTGTTTGCCGAAATTGGGGGATGGTGTTTCAACATCGGGGCCCGCGGTGGAGAGCACAACCCCCGCTAAGGGCTGGCAGGCTTTATGATTCACACGTTGCGCTTTTGTAGCGAGATCAAAAGACTTTAATAATGTTTACCAGTAAAACAAAGGGAAATACAAAATCATTTATTCGTTTGATCTTAACGAAGCTACTCATTTACAGAACCGGTTTAAGATATTTTAAAAAATCTTGGAAAATATTAGGATCGGTAAAATTTACTTCATTCTCGTAAGTAGCAATTATTTCACCTATGATTTTTGATGTGTAACATCTTTCCTCATCTTTTTCTTTTCGCGCGATGGAAAAAAATATCGTTTATAAACAAATCAACGTCCAGCAACTGCCATCGCAGCGAAGACGCACACTACCAGCTGATGCTTCTTATTTTGTATATATGTTGCGAGGTTGGTGTCAAGCGTGTATTTTGATAAATTTTGGCTTATATCTTCGTAACTATCCAATAAATATTATTTTTTTACATTAATATAAACAACACTTACCCTTAATGATTTACATTCTCAAATTTTATGTAATTTATGTGATTATTTTTAAATATTTATTCAAAGTTTTCATATAATATGTATGGCACACTACTGCCATCTATGAAAATAAATAAAAACATATAATTGACCAAACACATATCTAAAAAAATGCGTATGTAGATATACGGTACCTACCTAGGGCGGCAAAATTCAATAATAAATAAATGCACATACATTTTGTCTACTTGTATTTACTAATTAATAAATATATAAGTATTAGCTTTTTTAAATTTTGATGTTAATTTCTGTTGAAATTAATATCAAAATTTTAAAAACTAAAATTTTTTTATATTTTGATGTTAAATTCGACTACTCGCTCGTTTTTTTTTAGCTCCGAAAATGTACGCACTAGGGGAGGCGTGGTAAATGAATGAAAGAGTTTCGTATGGAAGTTTATTTTTTATCGGAGATAAGCTCTTGTAGCAACTAAAGATGATCAAATTAAATAAAATAAGAATACGCGCGGTGGCAGGTCCTCCCGCGACGGGAGCGTAGCAAGGCCGGCAGTTGGACTGTTGTAGAGACTTGATGATGTGACGGTGTATATTTTATTTCAACCAGTATATATACCCGCCTGTGTCACTAACATAAGGTTGCATATGCTGAATCATCTTCTTGTGCAGAATCTTTTAACTAAATAAAAATGTTAACTTACTCGTTTCATCCGAATTAGGAGTATTATCATGCAAAATGCAAAAGACGTTAATATAAAAACCCTTTCGTGTGTGAAATACTAGCAGGAGTAGGTACTCTGGAAGACATTGAAGTACAGTAACCGGCAGTGAATATTGCACATCGAGCTTTAGAAAGAGATAATCGGCTAACTTCGGCTTCCTAGAGCCGACTAAAAGTTCGATTTTTTTGCACACTTTGTGGATTAGGTAGTACTAGCTGTGCCCGCGCGGCTTCGCATGCATAGGTTTTTAGTACACTGTTTGGAGCGTCACAGAACTTTCGCGAACCTTCTGGAACATTCTCCTTCCAGAACTTTCAAGAAATTTATCGAATGTACAGGAACCTTCTAGCAACACCGACACATTCCGCCACTCAGTTTAGAACCATATAGAACTTTCTAGAACCTTCTCCTTCCAGAACTTTCTAGAGCAGATTTTTCCGGAACCTTCTAGACACACCGACACAGTCGGCGCGCCTATTTTGAAACAATCTGAAGCATTTGCGGCCTTCCCATAACAAAACAATGTGCTGGAAAGAACATTTTCGTCAGCCACTCCCACCCACGCACAGCCACCACCACCAGACTCGCACATTTTAGATGTGATACCAAGGGCTATCCACCACCATAACCATCGGTGGGTGGTTGCGGCTGGTTGTGGAGAAAACTTGGTGGGTAGGGAAACACGGGTTTCTTTTTATACATATACTAGCTGTGCCCGCGCGGCTTCGCACGCGTAGTTTTTTAGTGCACTGTTTGGATCGTCATAGAACTTTCGCGACCCTTCTAGAATAATCTCCTTTCAGAACTTTCAAGAAATGTATCGAATGTACAGGAACCTTCTAGCAACATCGACACATTCCGCCACTCAGTTTAGAACCTTATAGAACTTTCGGGAATTTTCTAGAACCTTCTCCTTCCAGAAGTTTCTAGAGCAGGTTTTCCCGGAACCTTCTAGACTCACCGACGCAGTCGGCGCGCCTATTTTGAAATAATTTGAAGCATTTGCGGCCTTCCTATAATAAAACAATATGCTAGAAGGCACATTTTCGTCACCCACTCCCACCCACGCACAGCCACACCCACCAAACTCGCATATTTTCGATGTGACACCAAGGGCTATCCACCACCATTACCATCGGTGGGTGTTTGTGGAGAAAACTTGGCGGGTAGGGAAACACGGGTTTCTTTATATAAATATATTGACTCGGAGTATCATAGACTCGAGATGTAGAATCTGAAATCGCGGGTGGCACAATTTCCCCATTTCCCCAAGGCAGCAATATGACGACACTCCCCTATCTTGAAATGACGTCATCATAGATTGGTTCTCTCTCAGCGCGGTTAATTAATATAAATGTCAGTTTGAAGTGGCGCCACCCCTTCACCTGGCGGCGGCCCGCGGAAGGTCGCAGCCGACTTGTTATTTTAATTACGAAGTGTTCCCGGCTCACGCACTCCACCGCTTGGGCCCTCGGCAGTGCGCGGTCGGCGGGCAAAACGTGCCAACGCAAATCAAACAAAAAAGAGACTCGGTCTCCTTTTATTCCCGCCGCGCAGATTTGCTCGAGTGTTTTGTCTCATTGTTCGCGTCGCGCTTCTCGCTCACTGTTTATTTTTAGCTCGCTTGCCAAGTTTTTATTTTAAAGATGGGAGAAATGTGATAATAAATTAACGCTTAAATTTCGCTTTTAACTATCCAGCCGAGACGGAGTATTATTTTAAACGGGCTGAATTATTTTTTATTTCATTGTTACAACGTATTTTTCAATTGTTGAAAATGTTTAGAATAATACATTTAAAATATTCTTAATTTTTTTATGCTAAGTAATGAAAACGAGGCCCCAAATTCAAGATTAAACTTGTTCCATAAATTTGTAAAATTTGAAGCCGTAATTTTCTTATTAACTTGAGTAGGTCTTTGAAATTGGTTCGAGACATTAGGTTAATTTTTATGTAGTATTTATTTGTATTTATATTTAAGATACAGAAATAGAACAATTTCGAATACATTAAAAATGTTCTCTAATAATAAATAGCCTATGACAGGTAACTATATCTTGCTTGTATAAGGGGATATCGAACACTGTACTAAATAACTATAACACAGAAGAACTACATATAATTATATAAAAACGGTTCATGTTTAAATTCTGTCGTGAGGTAAGCAGCACGAATAAGCGTGTTCAGTCAATTTCAGAATGCCGTGGCTAGTGAACCGTAAGCCGTGTGGGAACGAAACGAATATAAAACCAACGCTCACACCTGATTGCGTATGAAATTAAACACAAAAAAATAATAATCACTCTTGGGTACACAAAGTCACTGGACACAAACATACCTGAAACACGATTCCGTAATTTTTATTAATCGTCACACGAGAATATTTCACTTGTCTTTGGAACACTTTATTTACGCCGTTTTACTGTACTGATTTGCTACTAGAATATTCCGTACGTAAGTTGTGGGTGAGGTGATAGATACTCTAGTACTTAAATCGCTGATTGATTATATTCGAAAAAATGACTGACCGCGAACAGTGCTTGCAGAAAATGTTTCCTCTCGAATGTTCAAGTAAATTAACATGTATTCAAGTTCTTTCTAAAATCTTCTAGATTATTCTGAAGACTTCAATTACGTGTAGTTCTTTTTGATTTTCAAATTTCGCGATAATACTTTCTGTTTCACATTTAAAGACAGATTTGTGTTCAGAACTTACTTACTTACTTACTTACTTACCATCACGCCGTTTCCCCGAGGGGGTAGGCAGAGAGGATAGAGCGCCATACTCTTCTGTCCTGACATACAACTTTCGCTTCGTCTACATTCATACATCTTCGCATGCAAGCTCGACGGTTGTTCAGACTTCTAACAGGACCATCTTCCAGTATCTGGTTAATCTGGTCATGCCACGTCTTCCGTGGTCGCCCTCTTTTTCTGGCGCCGTCAACACTTGCATCATATATCTTTCTTACCATTCTTTCCTCATTCATTCGCTCAACATGCCCAAACCACCTGAGCGACCCTATTTTTATTCTCTGTATTATGCTACGATCAGCTTTACATTCCTTCCTAATATCTTCATTCTTTACTCTATCATACATGGATTTACCACACATACGTCTAAGGGACCTCATCTCCACTGCATTCAATCTACTTTCGTTCCTCTTCTGCCAGCTCCAGGCTTCACTTCCATACATTAGTGTCGGTACCAGAACTCCATTATGTACCGCCAGTTTTGCCTCGGTAGACATATTTTTATTAGAAATTATTGCATTCAAAGCACCGTTCACCCTATTCCCGGCAGTCACTCTCCTCTCTATATCTTTCTCAACATTCCCTCTTCTATCGAACATACTTCCCAAGTACACAAACTCATCTACTTGTTCCAAACATTCATTGCCTACTAGTATTTCACACGTTGTCTTACTTTCCTCCTTCTCGAATACCATTACTTTTGACTTCTTTACATTCATAATAAGGTCACTTTCCTTGCATACATCATACATCCTGCTAACTAGACTTTGTAGGTCTTAAGGGTGTATAAATCTGATTTGGTATTGAGTTTATGTGATAATGTTTTGCATTTGGCTGAAATGTTTTATTTTAAAATTATACCACGCAATATGGTTGCCGGATACGATCTTCAATAGGAAGGAATAAGACGTAATGGCATTTAGCCGCAGTAGGAATTTCAATGATTAATCCAGAATCACTGTTTTGGGTTTGCATTGGCGAGATTCAGGGCCATTAATCATCATCTGGATCACTGGAAACTGCAAGTCTGGACCTCAAGACATGGCATATCGCCGTGGATGAGGCCGAAGCATTTTGACGCTGTCTTTCGTCCGTCGTGTCGGTAGTTTTGCATAATGGCGAACTTCAAAATTAACGCGATGAAGGTACCGATATGTTGAACTGTATCAGTTTGTTACTGAAATTATTATCTGAAATGCCAAAATAACCTCAAGTTAAAAGTTTCCACGATTCCACGCTGAACAATCTATTTGTCGAAATAGTTTTATGGGGTAACATTTACTTTGCAATAATATTTTGGGTGTGGTGCACGATATGGGTTTGAGAGCTATTTTTAATATTAAGACATTTTCCGGTTTAATTGAGTGACCTGATTCCAAAAATGATATAAAATAACCAATAAATAATAATGAGTAAATTGGAATTTAATTATAAATTTGTTGAGAATCCAATTTTTGATAAATTCCATTGTTATGATAACTTTTGGCGAAGGATAATTAAATTAGTAATTTATTAATAGGAATTATTCCCTATGTTTTGTTAAATTTTATCACAATTTTGCAATAAGATTACTATAATTAGGTTTTCGTGATGAATATAATGCGTAGTTTGATATAACGGATTTATTACCTAGTATATGAAATGAATATATGTTTATAATGATTTTGAAAGGGGTAATTGCCCAGTTCTTGTTATATTTATAAATAATTTTGTCACGTTTTGGCCGTGCTTTCTTTTGTGATTTAAATAAAAATAAATTGTTTTATTATAATTTAAGCCACAATTTTTTAAATCGTTTCACCTTCCTAAAAACATCATCAGAGTACAAGGATCTAATTACGTATTAAAAAAAACAGTTATTTAAACAGGATAAGAACTAACACACTTATGTTTCCCGATTGAGCTAAGTTGGTTGAACGGGATGGTGTTTAATCCTGGGGATCCTGCCTCAAATCAGGATGCCTCGGGATGAACTTTCGTCGCAGTATATAAATGAATATATGTATCAATTATTGTGTAAAAGTACTAAAATGAAAAAGAACACTGCGAATCACGAACGACAGTATAAAGGCATGTTCAACACGTCTGGCTCAGCCAGCTGCGTAGCTCTACTAAAGAGCGAAGATCGGCAATCCAGAAAATCCAACGCGCCACGCACTGCGCTCCCCGCACCACTACCTCCTAAAATATTTACAAATACATGTCAATTTCTTCGACAAAACATTTGATTTTGCTGTGTCTGGTAAATACTTATACATTGTAATTATTTTATTGAATACAAAAGTATATCATGGAGGAATACATAAAATATGCACTCTGTATTTAGTGTATTTATAGAAATATCCAAAAAATTAGAGGCAACGTCAAGTCAGTTAACTGTACTGGAGAGGAAAGGTTAAAACAGATACAGAAATACTCGCACATTTACGGGGATGTGGCGAAGCAACCCCCATCCTTGTCGTGTAGCTGCCCTGCCTCCGGCAGCCTGGCACCCTCACTCCTCGCCGCGATGCTGAGGACACCTCAAGTCAGGTTCCAGACGTAATATGACATTTGGAAAAGCTCTTGAAATGGCGGCCTGTTTGCAGAATTTAAATATCCCAGAGAGGCCTTGAGCTCCCCATTGTCGGCCTCGTCGGCGCCGCATCCGTGGGAAGGCTGACTCGTGTTTCCACCCCTTCAAAGGAATATATTACGTCGCAAATAAATTCTACAAATACAAATGCATTTCTATATATTAATATTTAAACATTGTATTGCTTGTTTACTTCATTGTATTTTATTTAAACGATTTCACGGACTGTAGAAGGCCCGCAAGATTTCATATTGAGTAAGTACATGCAAACTATTTCAACATAAAAATGATATTCTGCATCACTATGCTACATGTTATCGATATTAATTAATTAAGAGTTGATACGGCGACATGAAGCGTTCAAGATGTGGATCTGCAGGAGAGTTATCAAAATAAGCTGAAGATATTATGGTCTTGATAAATAAAGATAATTCAGTAATGACATATGATATTGAAACAAAAGCCGACATCACGAGAACGAAGAATTTCTTAAGAACCACAGAAATCAAAACTCTCCGACCCATCGCGGAAGAAACCATCACAGACAGAGTACGAGTAGAAATTCGGAAGATCTGCGATGTCGAGGATATCCTGCGATGGGGAAGAGATAGAAGGAGATACTGAGAGACCACGTGAACAGAGCGAATGCGACAAGAGTGATAAGAATAGCGAAGAACGAGATACCTGCGATGGAGGGATATAAAACGATGGAGGGACAGCTGATCATCCATATCTCATGAGCAGTAGCCGAGAAATAACAGGACATAGCTCTGACACAAGCAGAAGAATAAAAAGAAAGTATTTAAAATAATAAAAATAAGAAAACTTGAATATCTCAGAAATGTGGTGAGACGTCTTGAGAGATTTTGCACCTCAAAAGGTCTTGAAGACAGGGCCCTGGAAGAAGAAGAACATCATGGAAAAGTGATGATAGTTAACACGATAGCCAACGTCCATTGAACGGAAAGGTCATAAGAATAAGTAAAATAGAAAGACTGTGCACGTTGTAACAATTTACAGAGCACATTTTATAGAAAACAAACTTTGTAATTTTCCAAATACCATAATTTTTTTATTCTTGTAATTGTAAAATTTTCACAATTTACCACAAAGTTTAAAATATGCACAGAGATAAATTAAACTGGTTTTTTAGGATAGGGATTGGGTCACAGCGGAAGAATGTCCCCATTCGCGTATGTCTAAGACACATTTATACTGCAGTTGATGTATTTATTCTTGTATAATTAAATCCCCTATTAAACAAGACGTTTTTTTTACAAATTCTGCTCAAAACCAAGTCACTTGAATTTTAATTTTATATAGATACTGACCGATATTTACTAACTTGTATTATTTTTTTAATCAAGGCAAACATATTGGCCCCAGACGTGCAGCCAAATAGTGGACAAGGATTTTACATTACTTCATGTTCTTTATTTTTCATCAAGACTCTTTTTTAGGATTTTATTTGTTTTGTTAAATAATAGGTATTTTTCAATTTAATTAATAATGGTTGTTCTAGCTCGCAAAATTTAATTTCTTATTTGCAAAGAGTTATTTAAATAATTCGATATTAGATAATTGAATATGATAAGTTAGAATATTTGAAATACAGTGACTGATTGGATACGCTAAATCACATTGCATTAAAAAATTGAGATGCACAATTTTTTGTTCGTATTTACATTGCTAAGGCTTGAAATTACAATGAACTTTAGACATTATAGCAATGATTGTTCACATTAATGTAAGGAATATGAGTACGAGAGTTTCAGAAAGGAAGGAATATGGTGTTATATGTGTTGGGAATTATTCGTAGGGCGATGGAATGAAAGAGCGATATTTAGCGTTTATTCCTTCCCGGAGATAGGCCCCAGAAGCAAGTGAAAGTGTACAAGTAATATTTTATGTAATGACGAACAAAGAAATAGACGACGCGCGGAGATCTGCCTGGTGTTACGGCAGTGGCCCGACTGGTGTAGTGTCGCCACGTCCCTAGCTCGACCCCTTTGTTTATATCGCGGAGATTTTTATTGTGTTAATATAAACAAAAGTCTGGGTTGGGCGATAGGTACATGGCACAGGGTTAAACAGGTACAGCTACATATGTAATTATAACAAAAAAATATTTAGGTACATTCAGTTAAAAAAAATATTTAATATACATTCGCTTAGATTCGAAAATTTTTACCAAACCTCTTTAGAGAAATGCGTAATGGTATTCTAAAAAAATGTTAATATCATATTAAAATGCGCGATAAAAACAAAAAAAAATATCGGGATTATTTTCAGAAAATTACAGATATTTCAGCAAAAAACTCATAGCAATCTGTCATGGAATAGGGGTGATATCGATTGTGCTGTCCTACAAAGGAACGAGTTTATTATGACATGTGCGATGCACTAGCCTGCATGTGGCGCCGACCGCAAATATCAAATCACGTCAAACATTTTCAGCGATCAAAAGGCATCCACCGCATCAAAAGGCATACAATATTACACAAATAATTTTAGTTAAATAAGTTTACCTGTAGATACAGTGTGATGTTGAACTCCCCCAATTGGAAACCAGCTGGCAGATTTAATGATAAATACATGGGTTCTGCATTTACTATCGTATTGCCGGGTTCGATTTACTCCAATCTACTATCCACCATGAATATTAATCAGCTAGCTGTAACCCGTCAAAAACGAACGAATATTGATTCTCGTCTTTGGTTAGCCCTAGTATATAATATGTCGCAGGCAAATTCTATTATTCGCTATTATTATATTAGGTTTTATAACATGCCTTATCTCTTAAAAGACTATGCTAAAAAATACCTTCGGAACGGTGGTGTAACACAGTGTTACATGATTAAAAATCGACATAGTTTTTAATATATGGTAAAAAACATATATTTTCAATGCAGATAAGAATTTTAAAGGTCCCTTTATATAATTATGTAAGGTAAACATACATATGTGCATTATTTTAGTAAATTATCATAAAATAATGGCATATCGAATTTGCGTGCGCTCACGCCGACGGATCATTACCAACTTAATTCAACGACGCGGCGACTGCAATTCGTCTTTGTCTAATACGTGTTACGCGACTCTACCGCGCTCTTTCGATATTGTTTTCTCTTTCACCGAAACCCAAGCAACCGCCATCTCTGTCCTACATGAAATGTGTAGTATTATCGTGCTCTTTCTTCCTCGATTTGACTGCGACGTGCAATATTCTGCTGTCTTTTATACACTGGCCGAAAATTCGAGAGTAATGAATAAAAAATTTTTAATTAAAAAATCCGTACACTCGAAACGGTTTATTTAATTTAATCATTTTGGTGTAAAAATGTCTATTCGATGATTATAAAAAATGTGACGTTTTAGTTTTCGTAAATAAGGTAGATATTTCATATTTTCTATGATATGTAGACCTACGTTACACCACCGACACACAGGAGTTATGACGAAAAGTGTCGTCATTTTCTGCTTCTTTTTAGTACCGCCTTTTACAAATTGCCACGGCATTTTGTTCCAATTAGTACCACATTAAATAACCTAACCTAACCTAACCTAACCTTACCTAATCTGATACAATTGGGATCTTCGGCAATATGTATAACTGATTACGTTTATAAACGGACGACTCCGTTTGTATACGGGCGAATAATCAAATTTGCCTGCGACATATATTTAGTGTATCTTTTGGCGTTCCACGGACAGGCGGCCGTAGCAACCTGAGTAGACCAACAGACAGACAACGAAATTATTATGTTTGATAGATACCTATGAATGTTAAAGGGATATATTGCAGTTGTTGAGATATTCGTACAACAATTTATATTACAAAAAAAAATGAAATACGCAATGCGCCTAAGTGACCTTCTTTGATGCAAAAAAATTGTGAATCTTATGAATTCTGTCTTCGATTCGCGTGATATTTTAACGTTTTTTTTTTTAATAGAGATGCGAACACGGAATACGTGTCACATCAATATTCTTACTATTTAAAAACTAAGGTAAACGCTTGTGCTATGAAAATAGGACTAACTTGCTAGTCTAGAGTGAAGTTCGAACCCGCGACCTTTGGATCACGAGACGAGTGTCCTAACCACAAGACCAACAAGCTACCTAGTTAGGGATAATGACAAAGGCCTAACTTCCCAAAATCTATGTACAATCAGGAGTCATCGATCGCATCATATAAATCATCGTTTTGTGAAATATATACATTAATGACCCATTCCCCTTAAGGGCATTTTAAAATGGAGGGTAGGTTGAGAATTCTATCCTCTCATGAGGAATGGCACATGACAATTCTCCCATGCCAATTACATAATTATTAATAATGTTACAGGAAGGGAACCTGATTGTTCCTGGAACAAAGTAATTTCTTGGTACAATAGATACCCATCAAGCAGGGGCGTGCAGTGAGAACATGAAGCATGATATTTTTCCAAGCGTATATTTTGAAAGCAAGCCGAAATAAGATATACATCTCGTAATATTTCTATCACAAAAATTAACATATTATTCAAATTTTAATATTCTGAAAGATAAATATTTAATTTCGATTTTTTCCAAAAAAATGTTAGAGTAAAACTCATGCACCTTAATCTCACTGCACGCTCCTGCTATCAAGATGCAAGAGCACGATATTAAACTATTTTATTAAAATGTTTGACTGTCTGTTCTGTATACAAATCTACACCGTTTGACTGATCTAAACCAAATTTTGCATACTTATTCCTTAAGATCCAGGGGGTCACATAGGTGATATTTTCTCTACCCCTTTACTTCCCTCCCCTCCCCACCCCTCCCCACCACAAAGTGATATACTTTCTATACAAATCAAAACCCTTAAACCGATCTGACCTATGCATTATCTCCTCCCATAACACAAACGAGATTTTTTTGTTAAATTTATTTAAAAAATATATAAACGTGACATTCGTGTCACAAAAAACACCCAGGCTTAGTGTGACATCACCGGGAATCGACTTCCGAACCCCCGCAGTGAGAAGCCAGTGTCGTGCCGACTAGGCTATGAGGCCGCTTACAGTCTTAACTAAGTTCCGAAAAAGTCTGGATGATTTAAAATATATTAGAAAGAACTGGAAGCCGATGAAACACACGAAAATAAACGAGAAGGTTGGAGCGAAAACTTTCTCTATATGAGGATTGCTACCAGGGATAGTGACAGTTCCAAAAAGCGAACCATAGAAAACATGCCGTAGATAAAGTGCAATGAATATAAAGAGTACTAGAGACGGGAGGAATATTTTATTGCAAATTACTGAATAGTGTTCCAGCTAAAGTTTGTGTCTTGTGATTAGTGTTTTATAAAAGTTTTGGAATTGTTTTAAAGCGTTTAATTTCATCCCTTACCACGGTGAACTTCTGACAATATTTTCAACTTTTATTTTACAGACTTGTACTTGAAGTAAATTTATAGTGTTTTTTTATACTGCGTGACCAAATAAATTAGACTGAGCAGCACTGCAAAAGCAATTTACAAAAATAAAAAAATAAAAGCAATAAAAGGTTTTATTTATCTCAATAACAAGACAGATGTAATAAAACCTTCGTCTTTGGCACACGTCGCCAATGCCAAGAGATGCCAGGTGCTATTGCGGGTAGCAAAAAAGGCCCTAGGGGTAGCCAACTGCGCGTCGACCAACTGGCCGCGAAACCAACCGGGCTGCAACTGAACTTCAACCCGTGATAATGCAACTAAAAAAAACACCTTATAAAATCAAAATATTATTTTTATATTACCTTTATGCATGACGGGATGAAGAAGCTTATTGATACATGAATGAAGAGAATTATGATTATATATGACGCGGTTCGTGAATTCGGAAAAGTTATTACTAGTTAGACAACGACGACGAAAGTAGTGAAATTAATAATTTTGAAATGTTAAAAAATAAAATAGAATTAAACTCGGGATTTTTTTTTTAACGATATAACTTTCGCCAACTCTTCTCCTCCGCTCTTAATATTCCCATTATAACCATCTTTACTCATTACTGGTGAGTTACTTTTGGCTCATTTTATCAGTAGCTAATTAATTAATTATTTGTATTTCCATCTTATTTTTCTATATTCGAATGCAGTCCAAATACCTGTGGAAAAGAGATCCAGATGGTCTCGAAACTCGAATACTAAAATAGAAAATTTTAATTAAACTCGCGTAGAGCTAGCAAAGTTCGTGTTTTTAACCTATGATTATCACGTATATCTCTACAAAGTAAACGCTAAATCCTTCAATTATATATTTATTTAAATTATAGGAAGCATAAAGTAGGGAAAGTTTCATATCTCATTTCATAGCTGGAACACTAGATTTTGCCTAGATATTCCAGAAAGAATAAGCTACCAAAATATAATTGTCAGATAGACAGAGTTTTTCTCTTTGTAATTAAAATAATTGACGTCTATTTAAGCGGGTAATTGAGTACATATTATTTTTACAATATCTGTCTCTTACTAATTGCCGACTTTGTTATCTTACTAAACATTTGTTTTTGTATTTTTTTATAAAACTGATCGATTTGTGAAAATGATGGATGACTGTGGATGCTGTCCATATTACCTACATTAATGTCCTTAGTCAATGTTAAAGTATTTTTATTTAATAACAGACACAGATTATATGAAGATATTAAATTGAAAATTAATAATATTCTCAGAAAAATATGCAATAGATAGGTACTAACTTACCATCACACCGTTTCTCCGTGGGGGTAGGCAGAGAGGATAGAGCGCCATACTCTTCTGTCCTGACATACAACTTTCGCTTCGTCTACATTCGTACATCTTTGCATGCAAACTCGACGGTTGTTCAGGCTTCTAACAGGACCATCTTCCAGTATCTAGTTAATCTGGTCATGCCACGTCTTCCGTGGTCGCCCTCTCTTTCTTACGCCTTCAACACTTGCATCATATATCTTTCTTACCATTCTTTCCTCATTCATTCGCTCAACATGCCCAAACCACCTGAGCGACCCTATTTATATTCTATGTATTATGCTACGATCAGCTTTACATTCATTCCTAATATCTTCGTTTACTCATATTCTAATTAATTATAAAATAACTTAGGATTACGTTATTAAAGTTGCAAGCTTACAAGAAATGGGGGTCACAGATGTTTCACATTAAATAGAAAAAATAGTTATCTTAACTTTTTTTATTTATCGAGAAAGTTAGGGAATAGGTTCAAAATACATAAAAAATATATATGACTATTTCAAGCTCAACCCAATATCACAATTATAAGTATCTTCGGCCAGCTCTAACAATATATATCAATGAAATACGATCATCTGCGCGTTCGTACATGTCCTGCACAGCTTTTAGGCGTGTACAGTACGAGTGGAGAACAAGCAAACAAATTAAATTGGCAACAATTATTGACTCCAAGTAACACATAATGGTTAGTCAAAGGTATTAGTCAAAGGTGTTTGATTTATTGCAATATAAAATTGATAGGTATTTGAAAATGAGATAATTCATCTACTTCAGATATGCATTACACCTATAGTGTCAAATTATTCGTGATCATAAATGTTTGAAATGACGTAATTGGTTTATTAACCATATATTTTTCGATAGTGTCATCTATTTGTCAATTATTATCACGGGACGTGACTGTGGGAGGCAAATGAAAACATCAAAACAATTTAAAGTTTTTGTCTATTTACTAAAAAGTCACTGGCCACGAATTAAATTTGAGCACTATTTTTAAATTCACACTATTTCGTAATTTATCACTCGTCTGTAGAACACTTAATTATCGCTTGCTAGAATATTCCCACATAGGTTCGCAGAGAATTCACGTCAATACGCGCGTAAGTTCTTGCATATATTTTCAAACGCTAGTCTCTGCATAATTTATTGTCGCTGGTCGCACGTCAAATATAAAACTAAACTGAGCAGAAGCTGGCCATCTCTTTATATAGAAAATTTCAAGTCGCGATAGTTCGAGAATAGCCTAATCGTTACGAGAGTCGTGTGGAGCATTCCAGAAAGTACGAGAGACCTTAGATGATTTCAGAGTGTTCCATAATGTTGTCAGTATAACTGATGGATTAATTTTGAGAGGTTTTGAGAGTACGCAATTGATCTGGATTCTCTCATATCATCTCATTATACTATTAATATATATATTTTTTAAATAGAGATACAAACACGGAATACGCATCGCTCAATCTTTTTATTATTTTCAAATTAAGCTAAATTCTTGTACACCACCGGATAGACATTAGGCATACACATTTGTATTCGTAAATAACCGTAAATAATTCATAAATATGTGTATGTAATATAATATAAAAGCACAGATCTAATGTAATTACGCCATACGCGAATCTCATCCCAAAGAGTATCAATCGAATATAAAGATTTCATTTGAAATAATTGAATTTTTTACGTTGAAAAGAAATCAATCGCATGTGAAAAGCTTACATTATGGGTACTACAGAAATATACTCCATATTCACCAAAACGAGATCAGAAGAATTTTGTGATGAAGAAATTCTTTTCATCGGTGAGATCCGAGGCTTCACTACATCATAAGGGCTGGGGGCGAATGGCAAAACCATGCGAGCATCTCATCTCTGCGTTAAAGTACCCATTTCGTTTATTCAGCAGTACACTATTTTTGATTTATTTTGTGTGTGTATACATTTTAAAATGGATTATTTTTTAGACATATTTATAAAATTCGAATGTTGATTCTTAAAACACATCTTGTGGGGAAAATCTACAATTGATTTACGGAATGGTATATTCTATCATGGGTGGAAATGGCGAATGTTACATTGTGTAAAGTGATCACTTAAGCCAACCATAAAGATAGGTCATAAGTCCTATGTACACCCAAATGACTTCTATACCTACTTTCCCATAATAAATACAGTTTCGTCTCTGTGAGATATCTATAATATACATTAATTGATTAATAATGTCTCTGTGACATAAATCCAGCACTGTTCTGAAAGATTTGAACAAACTCAAAATATTCCGAATATTTTTTTGTGAAATTATTACAAAGACAAGTTCAGTACTTCTCTTCAGGCAGAAACAGAGGATCATTGTGATAAAAGAGATGATGATCTCCTTCATTATGGCGACTCTGACCAGATCTGTTCGAGCATCTAGCAGGGTCTTTGGCGATAACTCCACAAACAGAGCGTCAGTCTAGGCGGCCAGTCCGCTGTGCTGGGAGGGTTGTGTAGCGGGCGCCGGAGCCGCGTCATACAGAGGACGAAATGGAGCGAAAACGTATCAAGCCCTTGAACTACACGAACAAAGCCGAATCGATGGGACTCATTTCGAGAAAATATTCCCATTCACATAACATAAAGCACGCCATTTCTCAATAGACATACTCCGCCGCCTCCGTCGCTTGACGAGCCGTCGGCGCGCATTCCATTTGGGCTGAGGACGTCTTTATGTGATGATGAATTATAACCTCCAGCGCGGCGCCCTGCCGGGGGAACTTTGATTTGGGGAATTTAATCAACTATTCAATATTCTAATGAGGCTTTTTTCTGGTTGTTCACACAAAGCCACGCGCAATTAATATGTAGAATAGCGTTTTTTAGGCTACCGGAGTAAAATGCGTCACGAAACGGTGTAAAAATATTAGCTGAGTTAATATTATTATCAAATTAATTAAAAGACGTACAAAAAAATCAAATCAACGAAAAAAATGTACGAGGCCGCTGTAGCGTTATTAGTTAACGCGCTTGCCCCGGATAGGAGGAGATCCGTGGTTCGAATCCCGGTAGCAATCAAATATTTTTTTGTTTTGATTTAATTTTTCTGTATGTCATTTCTAATTGTTTTATAAATGTGTTAATGAATATATATAACAGGTATCGAAAACAATTTTTTTTTATCATGGTGATAAAAAACTTATTATTTACTTTTTAAGTAGAAGTTTGGAGAAATTGATAAATAAGTTATGAATACTTGAAATATACTTGTTCTCACTTCAATAGTTAAAAATTATTTGAATTTATTAAGCCACCAATTTTCAAGTATTACCTACTCGTGATCACAATTTTATTGTAGAAAATGATGATTAGTATCAAAAATTACAAACATCTACAAAATAGATTAATTAAGAACCGTTAAAAATAAAATGTTTTTTTTTTGCATTTCGCAAAAAAACATTGGATCTCTGCAAAATCTAATTTTAACTTAAATAACTTTTCCATATACTCCCATTCTTCGTTCCCTTATCTTAATCCTACGTCACACTCCGCCCTTCCAATTCTTTCTCAATATACATATTTTGAAACCACAAATTATCTTGTATCATAACACTTTGCTAATATCATTAACAATCGTCAGTGGAAAGTTTATAACTGACAAAATTTCGTTTTTTTTAAATTTAAAAATAAAATAAATTATTTAGTTTTAAACCACTTATTATACTATATTTTCGTCAACTAGTTTCGGTTGGTCTCAACCTTCATCAGGACAATATAATATAGACAAATCTAAGTAAAGAAAACATAGTAAAGAAAATTAGAGAGCGACAAAATGTAAACTAGGTGGCGGAAAGGAAAGGGTTAAGCGGACTATTAGATAAATTTATTTGTTTATTTATTATTTGACTGTTATATTGATGTCTTTAATAATTTTAATAGAAATAATTTAAGTGTCTTTAATTTTTTTTTATAAAATTATAAAAAAAATGTCAATTCCAATCGAATACGGGTACAAATCGCGACAAGACACCACAGCAGGCGCCCCCTATTCACAATTCCAACCCCCAAATACAAATATTATTCAGAAAGCGCTTATCGAATCGTTCGGAGAATTTACCTAATGGGGACTCGAGCGGAATGTAATGTAAAGGGAGCTCGATATTAATATACGGCACTTACAAAGAATGGCGCTGCACTAACGCCACGACATGTGAGGCATAAATATTTATAAAGCTAACGTTAAAAAATCTGGCGACCTCCGAACCCGATGGGTACTGGATTTTATGGTTATGTATTCTAATACACCTTCAGTGAATGGTACCCACCACTTATCCAGAAAATTCTAAGAGCAAAAGCTTCCATATCGGCCCTACTCAATCGTCTCCAGTTTGACAATTTTTTCTGCTAACAAGCAGGACCGTGCTGCTCAGCAAGGCCGCTAGATCAAAGCCATTAACTGTCCTAGCCTATAAATACGTCTTTATTAGCAATAAACTTAACATACATATAACAATAGGAGATGCATATGTCTCCATAAACGGATACATATTTAAAAAAAACGAGCGAGCCTTACAGTAGTCGCATATGATGTGTAACATTTGACATCTCACAATTAAAAATATCATTTGAGCACCGACAGAAATTAACATCAAAATTTTAAAAAAGCTAATACCTATTTATTTATTAATTAGTAAATACAAGTAAAGAAAATGTATGTCCATTTATTTATCATTGAATTTTGTCGCACTAGGTAGGTACCGTATATCTACATACGCATTTTTATTTAGAAATGTGTTTGGTCAATTATATATATGATTTTATTTATTTTCGTAGATGGCGGTAGTGTGCCGCCATACATATTATATGAAAACTTTGAACAAATATTTAAAAATAATCACATAAATTACAATGAGGGCAGACCCACCGCTTACCCAGGGCTGTTTTATAAGCAAAAGCTCCTATATCAGTCCTACCCATTCGCCGCCAGGTTATTTTTTAATGCTAAAGGTAACCGTGCAACTCAGCACTGCAAAGCGAAATTGGGCCGCACGGCTGCCATCCAAAATGTTGCCCTCATTGTACCGTCAGTTCACTTCTTCATTATTTAAAAATATACATAAACCATTAAAATATTTCAATACAGTAAATATAAAAGCACAAAGGATACACAGGATGTAAGGAGCAAACATTTGAGGGTATAGGTTTTTGAGGGTAAAGGTCCATATTTCTATGTACTTATTTTTGTGCTGTCTGTTTAACCCAAAAGGGGATTTTCTTTTCCTATACCCTCACATAAATTACAGAAAATTTGAGAATTACAAAAAAAAATTTTGTTATATTAATATATAAAAAAAATATATTTATGGATAGTTTCGAAGATATAAGCAAAAATATATCAAAGTTACAACATCCACACGCTTAACACCAGCAGCAAAGCATATATACAAAATCAGAAGCATTGGCTGTTGGGAGTGTTCGTCTTTGCTTTGATGGTACGTGCTGGACATTGATTTGTTTTTAATGATGATGATTTTTATGATAACTATGATTTTTATTCCATCGCGCGCGCTCATTGGTTAAGTGAAATTGCGCGCGTTTTATTTCCTGTTACGCATTTCCATCCATTTTTTCGAAATCACTACAACAGATTGCAGGAATGTGAGAGGAAAGATATAATTCATAAAAAAAACCAATAATAATAATAACCAATAAAAAAAGCAAAAGCAATCCAAGCAAAGAAACAGTGTTGTGTATAAGGAATAAAACATTGATATATATTATAAAGAAGACGAATCCCACAGGAGGCGACAGTGGATGGCTCAAGGAAAAGAAAACAACACAAAAAAACACAGTGTCAGATATCACACTGTGTTTTTTTGTGTTGTTTTCTTTTAGGAAGGTATAGGACCGGCAGACAACCATTTAGTGCAAGAGCACATTAACGCAACCTGAACAAAACATAAAATTAACTAGATCGTCTCAGAACTTCCCAGCGAATCACCCACACACGAGTGAACTGTCTGAAGCATCCGAAGTTGAAGAAATATAAGAACAATAATTTATTTGAAAAGAAATAACAAAAAACAAAACAAATCATAAAATGAAATCACAACATATAAAAAACTAACCCATAAAAACCAAGTTTTTACAATACTCCCTTTCTCATTTTCGGATTTCGTTTCATACAACTTACTGAGTTGTATGAAAAAACCATTAAAACTTTGAAAAATCCAAAATTATACTATAATTATTATTTTTTTTAAAGAAAATTTGAAAAATCTTCTTGATCGTCGCCACGAGTCTGCTTGCAAAGTTTCAGCTCGATTGGATTAAGGGAAAAGGGTTAAAAATCGATCAAATTTTTTTTTGTCAGACAAGCAAGCAATCAGACGCCACGAGTTAAAAAAAAGAGAGTAATAAAACAACGTTATATAACCAAATGCAGAGAAATACTAATCAAAGAAAATAACAAACCATGAATATCATTAAAACAAAATATAAAATATACAAAAACGTAGTACCCACACAGTACTACGTTTTACTAGTATTTTATAAATGATGATGCATTTCACAGGCAAGCAGTATCACAATTATAAATGCATCGCGTTGCACCGCCCGACTATCTCTGAAATGCCCGGAACAAAAGTTTTCGTAGCGGGTTTCGGAAGAGTCGAAAACACCTCCTACTTCTCAGTGATAATATAAGAAGTCCTTCTTAATATTCCGCGTGTATCGCGGGGTCGCTGGTAGTGAGGCGGAGGAACGGAGAGGCGGTGGTTTTGGGGGAGGGGGGGAGGCAAACATCCCTCCCTCGAACTGAACTCTATAAATCATTTCCCGGTGTTAAACCGCGGAAGTCTCCTACTGTGAGCTCAGTGGACATTTGTGACCTTGCGCAGGTAAGGGATAATCATAATAACATCAGAATGAATGGAATAGTGTCCTGTATGTAGAGCCTTGGTGAAAGAATGCCGAATAAATTGATTAAACTATGGTTTTTTAATCATCCTTGGACTGTAAATCAGGATAACTAGTGACTTGTTGATAATCTGCATGTTATAAAATATAATAGGTATGTAAAAATAAAAAAAAATGGGAAAAAAAACATCCAGAGGCTTTTGTAAGGTTCTGAAGCATCCTAGCGCGGTCCAGAGGAATGCGGAAGCTGACCAATATGTCTATGCATAGATGTGAGCGCGTGGAAGGAGCGGCTCTCACCTAAATACCTACCAATATGCATACGTATTAATATCACGTGATTCAAAGTTAAAACTGCGATCAACGAGTGACACATTTTCGGGTGATATTTCTAGTGAGTTTCGTACTATCTGAAAAACTGGGAGACATGGATCCCCAGTCACATAGCTCCAGAGTCCGCGCATCTATGCTAGGATTTTGTTGGTTTATGTTCTAAATGCGCTTTACTTCAGCAGTCCACCGTAAGATGGCACTTGCTGTTAAATTTTTGTAAATGCCTTGTCAATAAGTAATATCCGACATTACAACAAATATTTGACGAGTTAAATACATGACTTAGAGCCAGTATTTAATGGTCTTGATACAAATTTTACAAAAAATGTTATGGAATATTACATGTTTATTATAAAAATTATTTTGGGTTGTAGAATTTATTATTACAAACCCCATTGAGCAGACCTTTATACAATACAAAGTTTGACAATAATTAAAATGTATTAAATAATGAAATGTCTTCTTTGTAAGATTATTTGGAACAATAGAAATTTATTTTTCTACGTACCTTACATCAGGCCAGATTCTGACGGAGTGGTGCTTAAGCCTAATGTATATTTTATATGTTTATATATATTTTTGGCAGAGTTGGTGTAAGTGTCAACGTTTACCAATGTAGAGTATGTGGTCCAATTCTTCCTTGAAATCTTCGGGTGTTCGTGTATGTGCCACGATGTATGTACTATGCATTGTACCGGTAAGCTCGTGTCATCTTGTTTATTACAGATGAATCGAGATTATTTACAGGATGGGAGGCAATTAACATATTAGAGGTTAGGTAGTTGTGGTTGCAAATCCCTTTTTTCATTTAATTAGCTTACGGCGGATCTATGAGATGTGGCATTGAAAACACATTTCGCGTATATCGTAAACGGTGAGTTGCAAAAATATCTCCATTACTACTAGAACTAAAAATCAAAGAGAGACTCTCACTTGCCTGAGACAAATCCTCCAATTTTTTGGAAGCTAGAAGAGAAGATAACCCAGAAAAACTCTTTTGGTGGGCCACGTTGAGTGTCAAAGAGGAAGTGGAAGATCCTCTTCCTGTCAAAAGGAAGAAGAAGATTTGCAGGATGCGGGGAAAGATGTAGGAAAACAGTAAAAAAGGCGGAGGGTCACAAGATCAGGATTTTCAGAGGGATCCACTTCAGGCCGTAGTTAACATTATCGCGTGTGTCTTCATTTCAACATGAAGACACAACACGCACACGTTCACCAGTTTGAAGACTACAAAGTGTGTGCTACGTTTGTAGTAGGTACCGAAACTTTGCATGCTTCATCTATTCAATAAACTACATGAAGTGAAGTAATTATATTACAAAATTATATCTACTACAATGGCTTACGAGAAGTATTTCTACAAGTGTACTGCTACAAAATTTTCAAATCCATGGGGTGGGGGGGGAGTGAAGGGGGTTATTTCAGTTTCCAATTTTTTTCTCATTAAGCCACCAAAAAAAAAATTTTATAAAATCTGACGGGGAGATGGGATTCCAAAAGGTCGTTTTAGCTAAATCAACTTCTCAAAAAATAAATTCTGATGGAGGAGTGGGATTTCAAAAAGACGTTTTAGCGACATCAGCTTGCATAAAAATCGGCCAAAAATTTTCACAAAATTGAAGTGTGTGTAGTTTGAAATATGAAGTATAATTTGAAGTATGAACTTTGAAGTATAAAAATTGTGGTGTGCAATTTGAAGTGTGTGCCTTGAAGCGTAAAATTTAAAGTATGTAATTTACATATAAAAGTGTGCGCTTCAGTATAATGTAGTACTACATTGTAGTACTTAGTACGGAGCGGACCCATCACTAATGTCTTGATATTTCACTTGTAGCATCGATTCATCTGTATAAAAAGGCAAAAAAGGCAGCTAGTGAAGCTTTATCGAAGAAATCAATGCGGTATTGTTGAGATTATTTACAAATTACACAGAAGTATGCAACGTTCTATTTGTATTTGGTCTAGGTTACTTTATTTGTTCTGTATGTTGTGTTGAAGTTATCCACTGGGACGAGGTCGCCCTCGATCGTCGCATATCCATCCGAGCGATGAGCAATGAATAACAGGATATTCTCTGTCCGGATATATCCGGAGTTTGCATAAAGATCGATTCTTTATTTTTTCCCTCGCAGAATTCAAACAATGGGAGAGAGATTAAACAAAAGAGTAAATGTAAAGAAATAATGTTTTCATTTTTATTGTCCCACTGCAGGTCAGGGCGTGCAAATTTACCGGAAGTGGCATTACCGGTAGATCGGTTCAACTCAGGATTAAAAACCGATTTACCGGTAAATAAAATAAACTGGTAAATAATATATAACAACAAATTGGAAAACACTTTTTGATAGCAAATTGTTACATATTGATTTATTTTCACAAATATTTCTTATTATAATATTATACTAGCTGTAACCCATCAAAAATTACGGTATTTTACCATGTCGGTTCCTAAGGAATAAGTAGGTATGTATTTGTTTTATTTAAAAAAAATCGTTGGAATAAAAATTGTTCGAAAAATATTTTTTTGATAAAAAAAAGATTTATGGAAGAAATATTTTTCGAAACAAAAAATACTATAAAAAAGTTATGGACGTTACGCGAATGGATGGAGAGACAGAACGAAATTATTATAATTTGTCTACTTTAAGAAATCTGCTACTAAAAATGCCGCTAATTATGCCGAAAAATAAATTAATGCCGTTATCGCATTAATTTATTTTTATATCTAATTATTAAATATAATTTATTGTGTCTAATGGTCAAAATAAATTGGATGTTTTGTATTGAAATATCAATACGAACTATTGAACTCCTTTAAAATAATATACTATACAGTAATTAAATTAAATATAGAGATTATTATAAAACGAGTTGGAAAAGGATATCAATTCCCAACAATAATAATTTCAAATGTCCATCCGTAACCGTAGCTAGAATCCATTAGCTGATCTCATTCCATTTTTAAAATAAGTGTGATACCTTATCTCATTATTAAATAAAATGAAAACATAATCCCGTTTCAAAATTAATAATAGAAGTAAAATGAAATTGCGCCTTTTTAATAAATTTCTCTGAATTAGAATTTACAAAAAAATATTTGAGTAGGATTTTTTAAGTATTTCAGTTTGCATATGTCATTGGTTTTAATCATTACTCAAAATATATAATTCTGTACGTAACAATGTCTGTCATTAACGCTACCAAATGATGAGGTATACGAACCAAAAGAAGCTTAATTCAATATTTAATAATGCCCATTAATAACGTCATCAAGACGCTACACTACCCTAGATAGCGTAGTCTTCACAGCCTTAACAAGCGGCCGGAATATAAAGGTAAAGAAAATTCGTCATTTTGACGGGTTATAACTGGTATTTTAATGATTGATGAAGTTGTAGTGACGAAATTTTGGAAGAGAAAATGTACGAATATATGTTTTGATATGTTTGCTTATTCTAAATATGAAACATTTTGTTTTTACTCCCTTTCTTTTAACTCGTAGCGTCTGCTTGCTTGTCTGTCGAAAAAACTTTAGATCGATTTGTAACCCTTTTCCCGTGATCCAATCGAGCTGAAACTTTGCAGGCAGACTCGTGGCGACGATAAAAATGATCTAACAAATTAAAAAAAATACGTTTAACAAAATTAATAATTATAGTATAATTTTGGATTTTTCGAAATTTTTTATTATTCTCTTTCGTAGCATCGCCCGAATCGAGCCCAACGCGTGGGGTAAGCGCCAAACCTGTTTCAACTAGGAAATGAGAAAGGGAATAAAAAAAAACTTGTTGGTTTTTTGTTAGTTTTTTTTATTTACGTTAATTTAAAAGGGTATTTTGATTCAAGATCAAGCCAGGATATTTTTGTGGAGATTTTAATTGATTTTGATCTTTGATGATGAATGATTCATTCATGATAGAGATGATGATGACGACTATGATGATCATAATGATAATGATGATTGGTGCCGATGGACCATAGCACATTAAGCAGGTATCCGCCCGAAATAATATTCCTCTACGCGAAAATGGAATATTCTTTAGAAACCATCAAGCCTCGCTTCTCCGGCAATATTAATTAAATTAGCCAACAAATAAATATCTTCGGAGCGGCGTCCGCGCCCAGTCAGTATTTTCGGGCAAGGGCCAATTTGAAGATCTCGAGTAGTTGGCTTAACAACTCTAATCAATCTAATGAAATTAAAGAGTGGAGCCAATTATTTACCTTGCCTCCCCCTCCCTCCCCCCCCCCCCGACCGCCACTCGACCCCCCGCAGAGGGCCATTACCGGCAAATTTTGTTTGGCTGATTTTGCTTAATTTTTGCCATGGATCGCCACAAAGAGCTTTCTCAGTGGGTTCAAAGGAGCCAAGCACAATATAACTGTCATTAAAGTTCGGGATCGAACCATTTTTTTAATCGTCGCATAATACTAAACCAAGCAGTAAAAAAAATAGACCAATGACGAACATCGGTGTAATACAATCGAGTAATAGATCCCAACATTTTTACAAAATTCTATTGCTTAATTGTCCTGTAGGAGTATGACTCGAGTTTTAACCTTTCCCTTGCCAGGTTGGTATATGGTCTTACTTAAGGATTTAATTATCGTCGCTGTATATATAATAAAGCTAATGGTTTAGTACATTCTGAGATGAACGAATCAATTTTTCATATAAATAATGGAGATATACTAAAAAAAACATTGCCATTCATCTGGAAAGTCTGCCTAGTAATTATTTTAAATATTTTTTGTAAATCTAGTCTGTGCATTTAAATTTTAAAACAGTTTCACTTGTTTACCTCAGAATGCACTAAAACGGCACATAGGCTTAATTATATATACAGCGACGTTATGTTAGTGTGAGTATTACTATGTATAAATTTTCTGTGCTATTCTGAAAATAGCAATATTGGGATGACAAATCTTTATTTCAACACTTAATAGACGGAAATTAAAATAAAAAATAAGCGAGACGTAGGTATGCGTCGGTATTCAGTGTTCGTCGTACTTAAATATATTTTTTTTTGTATATTTTCACGTATCTCTCTTTAAGTAAAAACCTTTATTTTCGATGTCCGATTTCTCCGGTCAGTAAGTAGTAGGTATATAAAAACACTTTTTCTCATTCAGCGGGTATTTTCCATCACGGCATGGTAAGGGTTAAGTGCGGGCTGAACGACTTGTGTATTTTCAATAGGAAGGACCCGATTTCGATTCTGTTAAATGCATCGTTAAGCATTGAACCACTTTAAAAGCAAGTCCTTTCAAACAACCGTGTAGGCTTTATGTGAAACATACGGATTTTGATATTTTTGTGAGTGAGCGCAATTTGACGGGATGAAGTTGATCCGATATTTTAAGGCATTAAGCATACTTGAAACGTTTGATCAAAGCCGACCGTTTCCTGTCCACGGCTTTATTTTCCGTAGGAGGCCCGGTGAATGCTTTATTACATTGTCAAATTATCCTGGAGGAGTGCTTCTCAAATATTTACTGGTGGAATTTCTAAACCTGGAAAATAAAAATGAAATGTAAAAATATTTTTGAACTTGTACAACTTTCGACACGATGGGGGTGAAATTTTAATATTAGAATACAAAATGCGTGCCTATCATTTTCACACCATGAAGTCAAAGAAAATTAACACAGTCACATAAGTGTGTATATTTTATATTTGTTTATAGAGTAATCGTAAAAAAATTATTCACTTGAAATTAGTGTTCCAGTAACATAAATTATATACAGGGTATCTCATAGCTAGTAGCATAAAACTTTACAGGTCGATTTTCGCCTTGATAATGAGTCGAAAATATTTTAGCAACCATGACCTAATTAATATTAATAGTTATGGAGATATAATATTTCTGATTTATTTTTTGTAAAACGTTGGACTATCGTTACAGTAACTTATATCGAATGTGAAAAATTCATTCCCTTTAATACAAGTCAAATAAAATAATAAAAACTTCAAATTCCAATTAGAACTTCTGCAGGGTTTTTATAATTTTATTTAACTTATATTGGAACGAATGAATTTTTTTGCAGTCGATATAAGTTACTATAATGATAGTTTAACGTTTTATAAAAAATATGTTAGAAATGTTAAGAAAAAATGCGAAATTTGATATTGCATTACTCCAAAACTATTGACATTAGGTCTTGGCTGCATCAACATTTTCGACTCATAATCAAGGCAGGAATATAGTCCTGTGAACTTATTAATATTTTTCAAATAATCCTGTATATATATATATACATATATATACCTAAGACGGTAGTGAGTAGACACATACTTGTCAGCTGTGATACGTTCTCCACTCCTAAAGAACTAATTTAGTAAAATTAAGTGTACTATTGATGTTAAGAGAATAACAATAAAACTCAGTCTGTGGTAGTTTTCTACATCTCAATTAACAAAACATAATGCTTCGTATAAAAAAAAATATAGAAAAAATTAAAAATTTCCAATAAATTCATAAAGTTCGGTTTGCAAGTTTTTTCAATATTTCTGACTTACTTAGTGCACAAAGTTGAACTGTCATTAGAGTAACTTAAATTGATTATGAAAAATTTATTAGTTTCAAAAAAACTCATATAAAAGATTAAAAGCCTTGTAAATTTTTTTTTACGATTTTTGCAAAATATTTATCACTTGCATTAAAGCGAATCATTTTTTATAAATTATATAATGAAACAATTACTCCGACCACATACCCACTCAATTCGGAAAAACTTTCAAAAAGACAAAAACATTTTTGGTCATGCCTTCCAAGGCCCAAAAAGTGAAGTATTTTGGTGCAGCCTCTGAGAATCCAAGAACGTACCAATCTTGGCAGACACCGAGCAGGGTAGGACTTTTCCACTTACCACTTACACTGTTCTGGGGGTGAGTTTAAAATAAGCCTCCCCCGGAATTTAAAATTCCGTCTAGTATCACTTGTTCTATTTGAGACGTGTGGTAAAATTGTATTGTAAAATTATAAAACAAGAAACAAGGCTCTATGCCAATTAATGCTATCTTGTGGTACAAACTAATTACACGATATCATGAAGATGGGACATATAAGCATAGATTGATTCATAAACATAGTACCAGATTTACGGTTAAAGAAGGACTAAGAACACCGAAGGTCATAAATAAATATGGACAAAGAACATTAAAATATGTCATACCAAAAATATTAAATAAAATCCCATGTCGTGTCAAAATGGATATTAATAAAAAAGGGCAAAATACAGAATTAATGAATATGTTATTAAATAAAAGAGACTTATTTTGATTTTGGTAATATTTGTATTTTTTCTTGTATTGTTGTATAGTATTGTTGATTTGTATTTGAGTTTATAAGATCTATTGTAATTAATTAATATGAATGTATTTCTGGTAATTACAATTTATTTATATATATGTATTGATGCACCTACAGACAAATATCAATGTGATGTTTTGTGGGTCTGAGATGTAAAAAAAAAAAAAATTAATAAATAAAAAAACAAAAAAAAAAAAAATCAAAGGTAGCATGGAACAAACTACTTCAAACACATAGTACTGACGTATAAGTGTCTTGTGTACCTTTATAGCTCGATTAAATTAATTTCTTCAATAAGGGCAAAATGATTTTGTCGTGACATTATTCATATAATTAATAAGAATGTATTTTTAACTTATTACGGATATTTTCCTTCAAACGTGTAGCGATATTGCGTTTGGTTTGTCTGATGTAGAACGCTCCACAATCGCATGGCACTCTGTATACAGACAGAGACTCGAACGGTGTTCTCTTACACACTTTCACACTACCCAACATACGTGAGATCGAACTATGGAAGCTGAAAATTGTTTTTATATTTAATTTCAGCAATACCTGGCTGATTTTGTCAGGGAGACCTCTGATGTAAGGTGAGTAAGCATTATTTCTTGGTCGTTTTTAGAATTTTTTCTCTGAAAAACATACGGTTCGTTAAAATATCCGTAACCATTTACAGTTAAGAATTTCTAACGACCGTAATACCAACCTTAACTCTTTAATAAGAATGTACTTAGTTTTCGCCACTAATTTGTTGAAAATACCAACATGTTTTTGTAAATTGAGTATTACAAAAAATCACTTTTATCATTTAAATTTGTTTTCATATAAGCACTTAATTATTATTTATTAGAGAAATTAAATTAGAGATCCATTAATATAAATAATGTATTGTCGACCATTTAGAATTGAGTACCAATCATAAAAATGTTCAATTCAAAAGCTGACGAATGATTGGTTATTGGAACCGTTGTAAGCCAAAAATCGATAAAACTTGAAAGTAGGTGGGCACGTTTCTTGATTCGTAACGTTCATATGTCTGCGATGCAGCGGTGATAAATATCTTCGAATCGTCGTGAGATTCAAAGACATTTATCTCTTATTTTAGCTATTAAAAACCAATACTTACATTTGTACCACTTCAAAAGCGAGTATTAATAATTTAACTACTTCAAAATGTTATCAATTATATTTATCATTTATTAAGTCAAATCCTTGATTTTCGACAACGATGAATTGTAATTGTCCACATGTCTCAAATGATTTCTGTATAATAAATTTAATAATTATAATAATTTCTGCTTTTATACTTTAATTTAGTTTGTGATTACTCCTCCCATAAGCTCGAGCTTTGGCCCATATTATGGGGAGTATAATGTCTGTAAAAATGTTATAACATAGAATCAATTTAGTATAACAAACATTATGTATCTACTGTATAAATAAATGTAATAAATAAATTTAAATTGTATTAATATACATTTTTAATGAATATAAATATCAGTTATCGCATTCAGACAAAAGAAGTATAACTTCTACCGCGCGTGCATGAGTACACGCTCCTATATATTTTTTTATTACTTTATTATCTATTCTTCAATTTGTGATTTATAATTTTTAATGTACATTGTATGCTGACGAAGGGGGCATTGGCCCTGAAACATGTTGATATTATTACCAAATTAGTGGTGAAAACAAAGTATATCCTTATTTATTATAATATGATTGAATTAAAGTTGAAAAATCTAAAATTAAGTAACTGTAAAATATCCAGTGTTATCATTGCAGGATCGTAAAATGAATGGTGAATTATTTTTACGGTAAAATAGTAAGAAATAAAATTAATATTTTAAAACAACAAGAAGACTCATTAAAATTCCAAGCATGCTGTGGAACCTATCAGATGGCAGCTATAGATGCGCGCTAGCGAGAAAGGCATTGCGTTATCAACATAGCAACCCGCCGGAGGCCTATTCCTATACACTCACATGCTTAAATGAAAATCTCTGTGTTTATTGGTACAATAAACAATTCAAATTACATTAATTGCACCTGGTCCTTTCTAATCCACATCTATAATGCCAGTTTCATAGATACAATTTATTATATTGAGTTACGTACAAAATCCCTTGTAATATGACAAAGATGTCAATAATATCGAAACCTCCAAGACCTTCCACTACATTCTAGAACTAACTACCGCACTCTAGAATCAGATACATCATTCGAGGAACACCCGGAAAAGCTTAGAAAGGACGAGAAACTTCTCCTAAACACTAGAAAAATCTAGGAGGTTCGATAATCCATATAGCGAGAATATAGGCCGCCACTTGAGTTGTCATGTTTGACAGTTCATTTGGTGCGAAGTCAGCCACAAAGTACGTGCGAAACAACTCCCAGTCAGTCTTGAATTGCGAAGCGATAAATAAAGCTAATAGTCGAAATTAATCATAGCGATTAATACGAGCGAGAATTGGATGGAATGTTAAATACGCGTTACACACCGATAATAAAGTGCTCATTTACGAGTGATGAACTGAAAAATAGTGTAATTTAAAGAATAGCTCTAAGTTGATTTCATTTTAAGTGACTTTGTACATTGAATAATTAATCATAAATCGCTTATTAATTTAGAATGTTTCACTCATTCCTCCTGTAGCCACGATAGTACTTTTATACGTAGAGACTTTTTAAAAAATATTTACTCTTGATGATACTTAATTATAATGATTTATTTATGCGAAGACAATCTTTAATGCTTCAGTGCTCCCTAACCCCAAAATATTCTAATTGTAATGATTTATTTATGCGAAGACAATCTTTAATGCTTCAATGCTCCCTAACCACAAAAGCAAATCTGTCAAAATTAAGGTACCCATTACGAATCAATAACCCTCCAAGCAAACAAACCAACCTCTAATCTATTTGCAGGTAAACGGAGCGACGCTTTAGACCTTCCAGTTGAACATAGGCCACTGACCGAAAGCCTACTTTTATTATTTCTCAAACCATTCCATTGAACCGTGATATCTGAGAGGGCTGTAGCAAAACTTTGTAAGGACTTAACCAAAGAACTAATCTGCCATGTCATTGTTTACAATATGTTGAGAATACGGGTACAACGTTATGATAAATACACAATGCGACATTAGGTAAATATCCGTTGATAGCCACAATACAACATGAAGTCAAAAAAATCCATTACATTCGTTGAAGATAGATATTACTGGCCTTGAAACTCACGCGCGTAATACTTGCGCAGTGATTAATATCTTGTATAACTTGTTATTTTATAACACACTTCTTAATTTTATTTTCGATGGTGTTTCCAATTTTGCAACCATAAAAATTATTCAATTCAATTTATTTAGTAAAATGTACATTTTAAACTAAGTGTTCAAGGCATGTTATGAAAGTACATATTATGAAAGTATATAAATCAAAATAACAATATTTAATTACTTAAAAATAACATAAAATCTGGTCAAAGGTGCAGGAAAACCCTGCTTCGGAAAACCCCATCAGACACATGGAATATATCAATACCCAAAGTGATATTGTTCAGCATAGCTGTAGCTCTTCCAACAGGCATGACCATCGGCAGGTTGGTCCTGTATATTGGAATGTGAAACAATCTATGCTGACGATGTCTGTGGTAATTATCAGGAACATACAAACCAATGCTCCGCATAATTTCAAGATTATCAATCGATAAAAATGTGTAATCAAATACACATTCCTTCTAGTCTCTAAACTATTGCTGCCAAGTATACCCTGGAGAAACTTGGTTGGGTAGAGTCAAGGATAATTCTCGTACTCTCTCATGTAGAGAGTACGGGAATTATATTCTGTTACATGTGATGTTTTCGCTCTTCTTCCAAGAATTAATCCGTGAAGTAGAGGCCTTTGCCACGTGGCTCTATAGATGAGTATGCATCTTTAAAACGGAGGACTTTCAGTATTAAAAGGAGTATGAAGATAGGTTCAGAATTGCTGCGGATTATCAAGATAAGATAATGTGAGTATCTCGAACAAACTATAAGAGGACCGATGAAAAGCCTCAACCAACTCATCATGCAGGGGAAATTAAGTGGAAAGAGAAGCGTAGGAAGACGCCGCAGCTCATGACTGCGAAACCTAAAGGACTGGTACCGACTGAATTGTTCCATGCGGTGATAGTGTACTGATCGTCAACATGATCGCCGACCCTCGATATGAGATGGCACTTCAAGAAGAAGACATTCATGTCGTCAAAATGTTTTTATATTTTACTTTAATGTCTCTGTAAGACTTTCTATCAAGGTCATTGATGACGTGTTTGATTGGATCACGGGAAAAGGGTTAAAAATAGATCGAATTTTTTTTTCGACAGACAAGCACACAAGCCGACAAGCAGACGATACGAATTAAAAGAAAGGGAGTAAAAATAAGAAAAATGTTTAATAAATAAATAAATATTTTATTGTACGGCACCCTTGAAGTGAGTATTCACGAAAACGGCGCTATATAAATAATCTTAATACTTATATTATTAATAATATTGTTGTATATGCTTTTGCTATACTTATTTAAATTTCAGGTCTAGAACCAGGTTACCATAGTTTTAGGTTATCATATTTTCTTACACTCTTTCATCTTTTTTCTATGAATATCTTTTAATAATAAGCTTTTCTATGAATATCTTTTAATTAATAAGACATGAAATGAAAAACATTAATATATTTCCTTTATAACATCATACAATATTCTGGGTAGGTATAATTTATTCTTTTTTTCGTGAAGAATATTATCCAAATTTCGGAATATTTTTTACCATATCTAATTCCCATTATTTACTTTACTAGGATAAATATGAGGCGAAAAAAGTCCTTTCAACCGCGACCCACGTAATATGGATTATTCTCTTTGTAGGCTTATGTTTAAATTACATTATTAATGTTTTTGTGTTTACGATTCTGAAAATTAATATTCTATTATGAATAACTCAAATATTTTTGTTTACTTTTTGTGTAATGCCGCGATATTAATATTAAGAAATATTTCTGTAAAATTTTGAAATTCGGAATATATAAATATGAATATTAATTTTTTCGAATTTTTTAAGTAATGAATTTTGGTTTGGAAGTAATTATTCTTATTAGACTATGAGAGCTGCCACAAAGTGAGTAATAAATAAACTTTAAAAAGCCGTCAATAGAACGATCGATGTGAAAAAATGTAATCTAAATATAATTATTTCGTTGTCTGTCTGTCGGTTCGTAAGTTGCTGGAATTGCGCTGGAATTACAACTTTGGACAGTTAGAGTGTTACAGCGCGCGTCTCAGGCAACACGCAAGGGTCGCCCTACCAGATTACACGTCTCGACATTTTCATTTATTTTAATTTTATTAATATTTAGTATGAGATTTAGGTTTAAGCCAAAAAAGTTAATTTAAAAAACAAATGCTTTTCTATTCATAAATTTTCAGTTTCAAAATAATGCAATTATTTTGTTCCGTGATTTTTCCTGGGGCTTACGGCTAGTAATTATATTGAAAACAAGAGATGGAATTAAAGTGTACCTTAAGAACAGGAACAAATATCTCTAAAGTTGTCCTTATATATATTTTCATTAAATATAGCAGGTACACTCAGGATTATCAACTTTAAAATAATCGCATTTGGTTAGAAATATTAAATTATTTCCGACTGATTTTGAATCAATACTCGTCTCGTATATTTTCTTGACCATCCTTTCTTCGCTCATACGTTCCATATGACCAAACAATCTCAGCGATCCTTTCTTTATTCCATCTACCACACCACAGCCAGCATAACATTAATTTCTAATTTGTTCTTTCCCCGTTCTGTAGACCAACAATTTTCACACAAGCGCATTAGCGAACGCATTCAGTCTACTCTAATTCCTTTTTTGCCAATTTCAGGCCTACACATATCAGAGTTGGTACTAGAATGCCATTATGCACCGCTACTCTTGCTCGTTAAAAAATACTGACTCGAGATGGTAGACTCAGAAAGAATTACACGTAATAGATGTTTTTAAAGCACTCTCCACCTATTATACTAACACTGGAAGATATTCGAAGGTTCTAGAATGGTCTACTGGATTCTAGAAATATCGAGAAATGGACATGAACGCGGGTCTATATAAACGAGAGCGCCGCGCCGCGTGCAAACATTTTTACGTCGTAGTGACAGCGTGACAGTCTATAGACAAAGCGACAACTAACAGTGTGACTAGAGCACGTGTGTGTTCCAGCGTTAATAAATTAAGAAAGTATCTACCAATAAGCGAGAAGTTTTCTAGGGCGAATTAAAGCGATTTAAGTAACGTGCATCAGTGAATGAGAAACAAGTAATTCAGAAGTGATAAGAAGTGTAGCGAGGATTTTAGAATGATTTTGGTGTATGTGAATTTGTTTTCGCATGCATTTAAATTTATATTCGGTTACACAAGTTATATTAGGTCCTTACATATGAAATTGGCGTTTTGCCGTACTGGAAAATTTGATCTCAAATATCTTCTCTTTGGTTAGGAATTCCAAATTCAAATTTATACAGCTATTTACTCATGTATTAGTGTTTTGAAAATTATAATTCATTTGTTTTTTCCTCAATTGTTTTTTTCTTTGCGTCACTCAGTTTACAAAATGAAAAACTTGAAATATCGCGTTATTTACGAGTACGAGTTCCACCGTGGCACCAGTGCTGCAGAAACGGCTCGAAGGATTAATGATGTGTATGGCGACGGTGCCGCAAAAGAAAACACAGTGCGTTTTTGGTTCAAACGTTTTCGTTCTGGAAATTTCGACCTGCAGAACAAGCCCCGTGGACGGCCGGAGACCAAAGTTGATAATGAAGAATTGAAGACTATTGAGGAAGCGGACCCATCGCAAACCACATCCGAGTTAGCGGCAGGCTGCGGTGTTAGTGATAAAACTGTTTTAATCCACTTGAAGCAAATTGGTAAGGTGAAAAAGCTTGAAAGGTGGGTACCTCACGAATTGAGTGAAGCAAATCAACAAACGCGCGTTGACTGCTGCGTTGCATTACTCAACCGGCACAATAATGAAGGGATTTTAAATCGAATCATTACCTGTGATAAAAAGTGGATCCTGTACGATAATCGGAAGCGCTCATCGCAATGGCTGAACCCTGCCGAACCAGCCAAACCATGCCCCAAGCGAAAATTGACTTCAAAAAAGTTACTTGTGAGCGTTTGGTGGACTAGTGCTGGTGTCGTTCACTACACTACTAGCTTTCTTAAATCTGGCCAGACGATTACGGCAGATGTATATTGTCAGCAACTGCAAACCATGATGGAAAAGCTAGCTGCTAAACAACCGAGGCTGGTTAATCGCTCTAGGCCACTGCTGCTTCATGATAACGCTAGACCACACACTGCACAACAGACGGCTACCAAATTAGAGGAGCTTCAATTGGAATGTCTAAGACATCCACCGTACTCTCCGGACCTTGCCCCAACAGATTACCATTTTTTTCGAAATTTGGATAACTTCTTGCAAAGGAAAAAATTCAACTCCGTTGGGGCAGTCCAAACCGCCTTCAAAGATTTTATTGATTCCCGTCCGAATGGTTTTTTTAGTAAAGGGATCGATGAACTACCTATGAGATAGCAAAAGTGCATAGATAGGAATGGTACATACTTTGATTAAATAAATATATTATAATAAAAAAAAATCGGCTTTATGTTCCTCCCATACTAAACGTCAATTTCATATGTAAGGACCTAATATTATATACGTACTAAACTTGTATAATATACAAAATATTATATAAGTTTTTACTTTGATAGGAAAGAAACAGCGAAAAAATAAAATTAACTTAATAATGTGTAATGTAATTTAAAAAAATATTAATGTAGAAAGATTGTCATTAACTCAGTCAACGACGCCGTCCAAACGCAATCATATCGACAAGTAAAGTTCGTTAGGAAAGTATCACTAGGTAGCATAAACACAAGCATGTCATTACGCCACGTCCAATTTAGAATCGGGGGGAACGGGGGCGTAAAGGATCCCGGGGTAAAAAATAAATAAATAATTATTTTGGGCCCCGCCGCGCTCGACTGATTCGTGACAAATTCTTTATTCCAAGTCCATTTTTTATCACACGGTCGACCGCCCAGTTCACAGTCAACACTTTTTGTTGAGGGCCGAATCGGGGCCTTTTGAGTAATTCACAATAAAACAAAATATACGACGATATAACGACTCATTCTCTTTGTACAATGATCAAAAAACAAACATTTTTGTGGCAGTATTGCTTTGTACGCGAAAGTTCTAATACATATTTAAGCAATGAAAAACTGGAAATACCAATATTTTGGTTATTTCTTGTAATATCCATAAAAAAAATTCCCTCTGTGTGCGGGCACAGGACTCCACATTAATAAATATTTGTCCGCACATATGTTTTCAACATTTGCACATGGAAATATATGCGTATACGAAACCAGATTTTACGTTTGTCTTAACGGCGGAATCTACTTTAGGACGCTGATCTCAATCTCTCTCAATCTTTGTGAACCTATGGGGGTTACCTCATACATAGCCATAGCCCTGAGCAGACCATCAACATATACATTGTATAGCCGCAACCAAGTCAGTTAACAGCAGGTTGCACAACAAACCAAGGTACACGCTCCAGACTGTCGCCGAAATCTGCAGCGTAGACAAGATAGGGGCACAGCAGGGTACACGAGCCGTCCATACAGATCATCGCATCGTCAGCAACACACACACAGCTGGATTTCAGGAGAGTTCTTTGTTCGAAAATATATAAAAATAAGCCAACGCTCTGTATGTCAGTCTCTCAGCGACCACCGGCGTAGGCCGGAAGCCCTGGTCCGATGAGTTTTATCATTGTCTTTATAATCTTAATTATGTATAACTTGTAATTATTTTATCGAGCGAATAAAATCATCAAAAATTTCACGAGTTTGGAGAATTCCCGTTGTTGTTTACCCTAAAAAGCAGTCTTCTCCTTATTCATTGGAGCGTCGGTAGTCACAACAAACTGGTGACTACCGACGCTCACCTTCTTCCAACCCCCAAAAATTATTTTTTTCATTAAAAGTATAATTTTTTTGTATATTAATATAAGTAATAATGTTAGCCTCCAGTTTATTGAATATAAAATATGGGAAAAATATACTTCCCAGAATTTAAAGTATAATTTTCAAATAAATTAATTTTCTTTTAAATTCCCACAATTTTTACATTTTTATGCATTTTCGACGCGGAAGGCTTAGCGTGATTAGGTTAACCAGCTACTGAAAAATGGTCTTATTAAGAGCCTAAACGTTATGGTGGAATGTTATTTTTTCATTTTTATATTTTTTCAGTAATATAATTAATATAAATAATCTTTGTTTTCACCACTTTTGTATTGCAAAATATCAACATTTTTCGGAGCCCATGGCCCATTCGTCAGGATAAATTGAAGACCGCATGGCAAGAATTTGTTAACTAACATTTTTGTCAAAAATGAGTTAATAAGCCGTCTAAACTAAATATTGTACGCTCTTTCCATTGAAAATAAGTTCAGAACTTAAAAATAATTAGAACATGTTCAAATTATAGGGATGAACATGTTAACTACACTTTTTCATAAAAATCAAATCAGTTACCAATGGGAAGAACATGTTATCTTCAATAATAACATGTTCATTCCATCATTCTTGCCTTTTAATTTGATTGGAATATTTATGGTTAACATAACTTTTACTCTGGCAGTACGGTTATGTATTTTTATTTATTTGAAGACTATTATTATATTATTTTTCAATAATTTTAAATGGTGCATACCATGTTTTGTTTTACTAATTAACATGCCAGGTGTTTTGTAATTTTGGATAACGGATGTTAAAAACGGATAGAATTTGAAGGGTTGTTTGATGTTCGTGTTTCACCAATTTTAAAAAGGTTTTATTCTATTAAAAATGAGTTCCAGAGGCGAAAAAATGGTTGTTAACTACATTTGTTTTGGGAAAAATTACTATATTTTTATATTTTGTGCATAAATGCATTTTTTTTACCTTGTAAATACTTTTTTGATATTTTAGTGACATAAATCAATAAAAATTAATCTTGAATTAGCAACAAAACATATTTCTCAAAGACGAAATGCAAATGTCTAATTATCTCAAAATGACATGAATGTTAGTTAACAACTTCTTGCTATGGGGTCTTCAATTGTATACTTATTTTTATATTTTTTTACATTTTATTTATACTTTTTTTTACTTATTTTGAATTGCCAATGGCGGCCCTTATACCGCGGAATCCCGCCCCTGTCACACCGCGTCACCATCAGTCACCGTGCACACGGCCCACCTGCCCACCTGCTCCCCTCACGGTTCAGCGCGTCTCGCGGAGTTAGGGCACAGTCGCGTCCACAGCGCAGCGGCGACGGGAACGGCAACCGGGCCGTGCGATTATTACGAAGTTTTGTTGACAGCATTTTACATTTGGTGCATCTTCCACGTAAGCTACAGTAATTAACAGATACGTTTTAGTTAGTGTTTTGTGTAGGATGCAGTCGTGCAACATGTGTTGCCAAACTATTCTATTGTATAAAATTGTAACATATTTTATACGATATAAACTGATATTTTATACTAGAGATGCGTCGATATGCACTTTTGCCGAAACGATACCGATGAGGACAATGAAGATTTCAAAAGGTGTAGAAAGTTGTGTGTTTAGATTAGAAACAGAATGTATAATATTATAACAATATTTATATAAAAGTATGTTCTAAGAACACAGTTACTAGATTTTGCCTTCGTATATGAGACTTCCATAAACTTTTTTTTATATATAAGAAGCTTTTTCTCTGTGAGGCTTCCATAATTTATTCTAAATTTGTGGTTACCATGAAATAATATACACATATATGTCGCCTCTGGTAAATGAGACTAGCAGCCGTCCTGCATTTCAGAATACGAAATTGTAGGGAAATAATTTAAGCTCAACACGATTTCGGAGTCTTTCATACATGACTCAATTCAGTATTGCAAATGTAACTTGGTGACAAAAGTAATTTAGGTCAGGCAGTATTGTATTGTCACAATAATTCTGCTGCGTCGAGTCAACGATTAGGTCAATAGAATAAGGATACGATATGGCTAATTAAGATAATGCAGCGTAAACAACGTTTGTGTAAGTGATACAGAAGGGGTATATATATAAATACGAGGTCATGTCACATCGTCATCAAGTCTTCATAGCAGGCCAATCGGCGGCCTTGCTGTGCTCTCGTCTCGGAAGAATCTCCCACCGCACATGTTCTCAGTCGTTTGATGTTATTTTACACGTAAATCTTCACTAGCTATAGGAGCTTATCTCAGATAAGAAATAAACATCCGTACGAACACGCAATACACTTTAATTCCACTACCGCATTCATCCCTAAAGAATAATGCATGATTTCGATTACGCAAATAGTTATTTGTCACGAATAGGTTATAATTCTCTAGTAAGCTCGGAAAGTCAATCATAATCATTCATTAATCAATCTTGTTCCCCGTTACCGTCTACTATGCCGTTTTTATCTCATAAGTGTACGTTTGCCTGAAATATACAAACATGAATGGGAACTGGAAGACCAGCAACAATGCTGAGAATTTTGATACACTTTCTTTCTTTGTACGAATGCATAAAACGATACGAATATAATTACAAGGTAATAAATTTTCGGAGGTAACGCGTTAATTATAACGAATAGAATTTATATTTATTTCGATGCATTCATTTTCTGTATTTATATTTTCCTTTCATTTATGCTGAATCGGGACGACGGAGGTCATGCAACTACTTTTGATTCTTCTTTTTCTTTTATTGGATGTGTCAATCTGTGGTATAGATAACTATGCCTCCTGGGATGGTGCGGTCTAGCTGTTCCTCCATCTTTTGGGTGGTCTTCCCGGTGGGCGTCGTCTAGAGGGGATTTTGTTAGCTGCTGTATGCACGAGTCCATCACTGTCCATCCTGGATACATGATCCCTCGAGAATCTCCTTCTGGATCTACTCCATCATTCAATGTTCTATATTTTACAGGTTTACCTTATGTCTATATTTTGGAGATGGTTACGTAGAGTTTTTTCAGTAATGGATCTCAGAACTTTAATTTCAGATATTCAGATTAGCCCGCGTTTCTGCAACATTTCATGAAACTGGCCAGTTAAAATAGATGTCTCTATTAGTAATGATTTTACAGTGAAATTCATAGCATATTATTGTACTTAAAAAAATTGATTTTATTGTTTGTTTGTATCTATTTATATTCATTAATTATTACACCTACATGTTTCGGAAAAACCTTTCCATTATCAGGGTGTTTTATATATTTTTTTTTACAAAACACCACACAAAAAGGTTTTCCCGAAATATGTAGGTGTAATTAATGAATATAAATTAATACAAACAAGTAATACAATCTTTTTTTTTAAATGTCTCTACAAAGTTGTTCAACCAATTGAAAAAATATTGTTGTTCTTTTTGTTATTATGCTGCATAAGATGTTCATTCTTTATCTGATATCTCATCTCATCTTCTTCCCCTTATCTTCTTCGGGTCAGGGAACTATTGCATCGACAAGCCGCCTCCATTCATCCCTGTCTTGCGCCCCCGTCCATTGTAGTCCCATCCTTTCCTCGCACAGTTTCTGGAGTTGCCTCGCCCAACTGTGTCGGGGGCGGCTCACTGGACGTCTTCCCTCAGGAATCGTACTCAGTATTTTCATAGGAATTCGGTCATCAGACTTTTATCGGATATAAATTTGCATATTGAACCTGTATAAGAATGCTGGAGTCTTTTGAATTAGCCAGCATCCTAAAAATGATTGTTATTTTTCTCTCATCATAATAATGTGTTGTACATGTAATATGTACTATGTTGACCCTAACAATGATGTTCATATCCTTGTAGATAATCTATCATATAAAGGTTACTCCTTCACAACATCCATTTTCTTGAAAATAATCTGAATCCATAAGACTGATACAACACATAAAATCAATTATTTATTTACATATTTGTACGTGATCCTGCTACAATGATACAATAATTGTTGTCACAGGTTGTAGCTAGGGAGGGTAATGAAAACACTGGAAATTAATTAGGGAATTATTATATTTGTTGGTGATTAATTAATTATTAAATGGACAAAGTCTCTTAGAGTTCATCCGTAAATTACGTCACATATAAAAAAATTACAGAGAATTAAAGCAGTAGACAGCAGTAAAAGCTTCGTGACGTCACATGTATAAATCTAAAGTATTAAAACTCAACTCTAACGGAAACATTTAAAATATTCGTATAGGTACACATCGAATGTTCCTAACACTATCCAAATCGAGAAAAGTGACTCTATGCCTCATAAATAATATAAAGGAATGGGTTCAAAGTCCACGGACACAAGATGATTAAATTTTGTATCTTTCATTTGTGTTATGCTTTGTAAAGTGACGTAGTATATGGATGGTCTCTTAACACTGATTAAATTTAACGCTTTTTTAAAAATTACACTATTTCGCAATATATGAAAATTTTGTTATCACAGGGACCACTTTATATATCATCTGCTAGAATATTCCGTTTAAGCTGTCGCACATTATTTAAATCGCTAGTTAGGAACTCCGCCCGATTATTTCGCTCGATATCTTTCGCTTCACAATTTCATGACTGGGCACACCTGGCCGTCGTGTCGCAACTTACTTTGCACAGAACGATGTGTCAAAACAAACTTTAAGCGCCGCGACAAAGTCCCGGTATTTATAACCGAACGTTGTTTTTTTTGGAACTCCTGGGAAGATTCTTTTACTTTCTAGTATTTTAGAGTAGTTTTCCGAAGCTTCTAGGCTGTTCTAGTCTTTAGATAACTCTAGATTGCTCCAAGCCGTTTCCGATCCTTCGATAGCGTTGTGATCTATTACAAGAAATTTTGACAACCTTCTGCTTTCCATTCCGTTACGTATATACATGCAGCTAGAGCAGGTAAAAGACACTTATAATTGAGATATTGGGCTGTGTTTTAAATAAATTAAGCATTCTTTTTTTTTATATCTACCCAGTGCCTCAATAAAAATAAAATAAAACTAGCAATCTAAGGGTTGGGGCGCGTAGTGGCTAGGGACGGCGCCCCTAAGGAATTACATAAATAAGTAATGTTTTCGTAGTCGTATTGCTGCCTAAGAGCATACAAAATTTACCGAGAATTAAAGCAGCTTTGTTTAAGAAGACAAATGAAAAAAGAAGAAAGAAAAATATTATTCATTGTTTCAACGTATTTGAATATGGACGGAAGTTCATTTGAATAGTCCATTATATGAATGGTGATTTTATGTTCCCTTTTCTTTATTTTAAAACAGTGAACACACGCGCACATCTCCCCCAAGCATTCATTCATTATTCCGCTTTGATGTGAGCACACATGTGATGAACATATAATGCGCGAAAATGCAAAATTATAATAACCGAGTCCGTGTTTATTTTGGTAAACCCATGGCCATTTTTCATCATCATCCATATGTCCACCGTTTTAGGGGTATAGAAGCAAAGGTAGCGGTGTTCTACAGAAGTGTTTCTGAGATAAATATAAACAACCTGTCACTACGCAAGGGAATTTCTCTGGAATCTCTAAAACCTATCTTGTTTGTTTGGATTTATGAGGTAATCTCCGAAAGTACTCATCCGATTTTAAAAATTCTTTCACCTGTATTTAGAATGAATTTTCGTTGGTGGACAAGAGTTCTATATTATTCCGTTAAAATAAGGGCTTTCCGTAGCGAGCTATTTTACAACTAAAGTCGACGAAAAAATGGTCGAGCGATGCGTTTTTTACTAAAGCTGCCTTAACGGTAAGAGATATTTAAATAACTTTTGTAGAGAAGTTATACAACACAAAAAATCTATAAAAAATCCGGAAGGACATATATCTTTATGGTAAGTTAATCACAAATTGATAAAATATGACTAAAAGTTACTAAAAATCTACACGTGCAAAGCCGAGCGGGTAAGCTAGTTAGTATCTTATAGGAAATAAGTTTTTAAAAACTATTGAAATAACAAAAATATGAAAGTTAAATAATTATTTATTTTATTTCTACGGTTTACACCTATTACAATAAAATAAAAATCTTATACATATCTATATAACAGTGTACATTATATAAGTAAATATATATCTGCATGTATGATGTAAAGTATATATTGCTGTGTTTGTACATAAACATATTGCTGTATTTTCTACGATATTTTGGCCTAAAATCAACGTCAACTCTCAGTTTAGTAAAGAGTGGCCATTTTGTCACGTGACACATCCTTGGGGGTTAAGTGGATATTCTGCCTTTGCTTTTAATAGTGATTTGGCAACATGATTTTGGTAAGGGTTGAGCTATATTTCCTATAAAATCTCGAATTTAATACAATTTAAATTAGTAATCCTCGCAATCAAAACATTTAAATTTTTTTTTTTGGATATCTCGTTTTAAAATCATCGTCGCATAGCATCGTTTTAAAATCTCTTTCGGATATAAAAGTAGATTTATAGTACATTCTAAACATGGACGGAAAAATAACAACAAAAAAAATGGTTGCCTGTACGCGCATTATTTGGCATAAATTAAAAAACCACATGTTGTTCACCTTGCTTTGGAACAATTAATTTGGACAAATGCGCAAATATGATATCCATCAGAAAATATTCCTCCCTTCAACGTGGTTTTTAATTATTGAATCAGCTATTTAATTAGCGATTTATTTATTAATGATGAATGATGAAATTGACAAAAGCACTGGGCATGGATTAAATTAATACAATTTTCTTTTTATTACAATATTTCTCACTTTATCATTCGTCTATGAACACTTAATTGTCGCTGGGTAACCTTTATTTATCACTTGCTAGAACATAACTTGCTTCAGCGTGATAAATAGAATAAATAAAGGATGACTGAGGTGGATTATGTGGAATGTACAAGTGAGAAGTGGGTGGGAAAGAAATGGCCCTGTAAAAAGCTTTAACAATCGAAGAGCGCGCATGAGAAGATGTATGAATGTGATTGAAGCAAAAGTAGTGTGCCAGGATAGAAGTGTGTGGCGTTTTTCCTCTCTGCCTATAAGTTTGTTGGCTGAAACAAAGCTAGTCCACAATACTTAACAGGTAGATTTTTGCTTAAGAGTAAGAATGTCTTAATATCAATAGTTATGGCGATAAACGACTTCAAAGTTTACATTTATTTAAATATTCCTGACTTATCTTGTATAAAACTACGGTTAAAGTAACATATATCAAATATTATAAATTCATTCGGTTTAATGCAAGTCAAATTAAAATATTAAAATCATGCAGAATATTGAACTAAAATTTTTCTCATCAAACAATTTTATTTATCTTATCTCAAAGCGAATAGAATTTTTATATTCAATATAAGTTATATATAAAGTATTGTAAACCAGATCTGTTACACTCTGTATATAAAAGGAGAAAAATAGTGAAAGAGGTTAAAGGAGCGCCGATCGCCATGGAACCAAAATTATTTCATCGAACCGGTTGAAAATTTTATTGGGGGGCGCCACTGGTCTAATGGAATTTTTACATTTGCTACTCGAAATGGACTCTAGTTCACCAGTTGCAAAGTACTAGACTAAAATGTATGTTAACACCATTACATAACGTAGCTGGCAGAGCGCATTGACTATCTGATGGAAATTCGAATCAAGCAATGTAGGTAGATCTTCATCGTAATGCAGATATTTAATTAGATTATGTGGACGATTTATCTATCAGTAATCCAAATAAATATTAATATTAAAAATTATAGAAAGATTAGAAAAAGGATAGAGAAATTGGAGGACAAAGGAAATTAATAGGTCTATGGGCGGTGGCGCTGGTAAATCGTCTGTTATAACGGCGTCTCTTTGAGATCGCCAGGATCATTCAGCGCGTTCACACATTTAACTTAACTTTTGTTTTTGTTTTAGAGCTTTCTGATTGATTGAATTCATTAATTTCAAACCTGTCAAGCTTAAAACGTCAACATTGACAGCATAACAATGTTATAAAATATCTAAGAAGATACAGAAATAGCAATATTGCTATTCTCAGAATACGGCCGGTAGTGTTTTAATCAATTAATTTTCCGTGTATATTTTTTATTTACACAATTGCTTTTTATTGTTTGAGTTATTTAAAAATGTTATTATTTAAATTCATTTAAATTTGCCATTGTGTTTTAAGATTGCTCTCTTGTGTAATTTTTGTATAAAAAATAAAATGTACTTATATTTAAGTTAATTTTTCTATGAACGGGAATTTAAACATCTTCAGAGTCTATTTACATCCTCACAATTTCATCACCTTCTTCTTTTTCTTCTTTTGTCTTTTGTATTACTACAGATTCATACAGAAAACATGTTGGATCCAAATGCTTTCTGAAAAATCTTAACAGTTATTATTTATTTATTTCACTACGTTTCTTTCTTGTATACGGTTTACGCCTTGTTCTTAGATAAATTGATTTAAATGTCAAAATGTAAATTCAAACCAATTAAATTGTAAAGTGTGAACTTTTTTAATGACGCATACTCAAGACGCATACACACAAACGCCCGTGTAATGAGGTACCGCATACGTTGACATCGAAAACGGCAGGCCGTCGCCATTGATACAAAGGCCAAGGCAAGAACGCTGAGGACAGCAAACAGGCGACAAAATAAGCCGGACTAATGACCGAGTACAAAGGCAATGATAGCAGGGGGCACGGAGAGCGAGGAAATTCGCCTTGCTGATCTAAACTAAATATCTACACGGGCAGCCGAGTAAAGACGAAATCATAAAAATGCCGAGCCTTTGTTCTGGATCACTATATAAGCCGGCGCCTGCAGAGTCGAGTATCTCACTCGCCCAGTGTCATTCTTACGAAGCGCAAGCGAAGCGCTTCCCGATCGAAGCCTCACTTCTCGGGAAGCCACCTATCGAGCGGAAGCTCTCGTCATCTATCGATTCATTATTGTACTTTTGTCAACATTTATACTTCAAATAAATTCTGTCAAACCATCGCGACTTTTACATCATCAACCGCAGCAGAGATCTCCGACTCTACAAACGGAGTGACCCTTGAGTTCAACTCTATCCAAAACCGGAGGGCTCATCCACCTACAAAAATTTGATTTAATTTTTTAAATCAGGGCACTCAACTATACCGGGATACCTTTCCTTTTAAAAAATGCAACAAAGTCATCATTTTCGGCAGTTATACTCATACCAAAAAAATCCGTAAACTAAATGATGGCTTCAGAAAAAAGTTCCACTTCAAAAATATTTATACATAATATTTAGGGATGCATCAATACCAATATATCGGCGATATCGTGGGTTTTCCGATGTAACGGAATCGGCGATATTTTGTTATATATACATATATTCCGAAATATTTTTAATTTCGCACTATAGATAATCCATGTGTAAACGCGTCGTCTTCACGCTTAATTTGTTCATATTTAAACGCGGCACAATTTACTTACGCTCGGAGAATCCCCGCATTTCATAATTTCATTCCAAACACGGAATATGTGTCGCATTAATATTATTACTATTCTTAAACTAAGCCAAAAGCCTGTTGAAATAGGACTAAATTGCTGGTGTCCTGCAATGGAGCCCGAACCACCGACAACCAGATCACTAGGCGAGTGTCAAGACCATTACACCATCAAACTACTCATATAATAATCTGAACGTAATGTTAAATTACAATTCTTAAAATTTCATTATAGAGTAAACATTCTAAATAAATATTATACAAGTAATTTCGTCTGATTCTAATCTAAACCCACAACTGTGTACATATTTTGAAATCTTCATATCATCGATACTTTTTTTATAAATATCAGTATCGGTATCTATCGTAAAATATGCGTATCAATGCATCCCTCGTAATATTGTAATTCTGTGTGGATGTTTAATTAGTGTAATCTAATTAGACCGACTTTACCAAATATCACGCCAATTAAATAATGATTACATCGTCGTCTAAACCACTCTTTGATCTGCATACGTGCCCACTCACTATTATCAGGGCAGGACTAAAAACGCCGGTGGGCTTGACGGCGTTCGCCCGGGGTGCAAAATCAAACGCGAATATTTTTAAAATAAATTTTTCGCAGGATTTCCAAGTACAGGGTGACATAAAGCTGCTATAAAACTGCATTACATTTCTAGAATGTTCGCGGATTGGGTGAACAGTACCCGGTAGTAAACATTACACATCGAGTTATTAGAAAGATAATCAGCTAACTTTGGCTTCGTGAAGCGTCATCTCTCACTAATACTCGTGACTTTTTGTCGTCGAATTTGGCAGTAAATATAACATAACTTACTAAAGCTCGATGTATTATATTTAATGCAGACCACTTATTTTATTTTTTACTTCTTTTAAGATACTCATATAATTTCTCAATTGACGAAGAGACGGGTACGTCTCGAAATTGGTGGACTAAAAATCGGGTAGTGGTTTATAGTAATTTAAATTACATTCTGTTATTTAAATTTGTTATTTCTTGGTTTTAAGAGGTAGCTACATCATGATTTGTAAAAATAGTGAAAAATTAATAGTTTGATGTCGTAACTCATCACTTTTCACCGTTAAATTCTAGTAAAATTTTTATTGCTCATATAAGTATAGTAATTTGTTTAATTACATTAAATATTTTCGCGTTACCCAGTTTATATTCCATTATCACACAGATGTCTTTTCTGATACATTCTCCTATGTCAGGACACTTTGCGCCTTTATCGTGGCATATTTGATTTGAAGGATTTTTTCTACAATAATTAATATTTTGTGCTGTTACCAGGATCTTGATTTTTGGGGTCTCTTTGACAAAGTTACAGTTGACATAGTTTTTCAGGAAATGGTCACTCTACCTAAGCTTTGGCCTTACGTTCTGTTACGGATGTTACGTTCATGAGGATGTTTGCTGTTGGCATCATCCCCTTCATAAGACTATCGACCAAAGTTTTTCTATTTTGATTTATATAAATATAATTATATTTATATAAATATATATTTAATATTTAAAACGATAAGCTCAGTAGGTATCATACAGCTCATTATTGTAACGATTGTGCTTAAACCGACTTTACAAAACCTACCTCGAGATACTCCACAAAATGTTCCTTTCAAAATCTTCCAGTATGCCCAAAGGTACAGTTTATTTAAATTTATCATACGGTCATTCTCTCATGACTTCATGACCTCCCACCCCCTTGACTATTCTCCTCCATTTTACCTTACACTCGCAGATCTTAGCGCAGAAAAGTGCCTGCAGCCTTTGTCAGTCGGTCAGTCCACCGAGTGAAATAGGGGAATCTTTCTCATGCTCTTCGACACTCTGTGTGGCCTACCACCACAAGACGTCCCAGTCTATCTTCTCTTCCAGCAAGATTTCCAAAAAATTGAGAAAAAGTGGTTGAGAGTCTCTCCTTAATTTAAAGTTCTTGCATTACGGAGACGTTTGTCCAACACGCTATCTCCAACATGTGTCTCCAACACCACAGCTCAAAGGCTTCGATACGCCATTTCACTTTTTACTTTAAGGTCCACGATTCAACACCATAAAGAAATAATGAGTGCGCTTAACACTCACAAGCCTGAATTAATTAAATTAACGGATAATAATTCTCAATTCAAGTAACTTAACTAAGTAAGGATTTTTATTACTAAGGCTGTAGCGTTAGCAGGTCATTAGAGGCTGTAATAATGCAACAGTGTCTTAAACCTCCGCCCAATTTATTTTCCTATCCTTCCATCAACCACTTTCATCCCTTAAACCAACCCTAACCTTTGGATCCACCCATTCTGACTGGCTAATTAAGATGATCCCTTTCGATAGCGCTCGTACACATCACGGCCAGAGAAAGGGTTGTGTAACACCGCAGCCCCACCACCCCCTGGCTGGGCCGGTGGGCCACGGGGCTGCCCTGGAACACACCCTTTCCGCTCAAATGTCTGGGTGATAAATTAAACTCACCCGGCGACAAGCGTGGCTCAGGAGAACCTTCACGATCGTCGCGGAGACAAATATGGCGACACGATGGACCACCCCGCACAAGTGCGCAAATGAGGTTATCATAGGTCGTTTAAATGTATTATGCGCGTCTGTCGCCGTCTGCGATATTACACATATATTATTTATGAATTTTTTTTGTTCGCAATGTGATTTTGAGTGTGTTAAATTTTTAAACAAATATTGTTTCATACTCTAATAAACAAATATATCGAGGGTAGAAAGGGCCAAAAGAGAGAAAGCGATTATTTCGCACTTTAGGAGAGAGCAAAATAAAGTTTGTCAATGTTTCTTTTATTACTAAATGTACGCAATTTAATGTATTATTAAATTTATGGAACACATATGGTAATCGTTTAAATAATAAAATAAATATTGATAAAATAAGATTGACAAAATATTATTTTGCTCTCCTGAAAAGTTCGAAATAATCACTAACGCTCTTTTGGCTTTCTTCTCTCGATATTTAAAAGTCTCATTTACTATCGGCTACATTTATATACTGATTTATGGGAATGACATTTTCAAAAAAGAAAACAATGATGGCGTTAGCATAGTGGTAATATATTTTTTTTAAATGTGGATAACTGTGTATACAAATTCAATTTTTTATAGATGTTACTAAATTCTCTTTTTCGCTGTCTTAAGCATCGACCAGCGAGACGTTTCATACAATCTACCTTGAAAAAACGGATTTTTTTCCATTATGTCATGATATTTTATATGGATCCTTAACAGTTCAAATAGAGGGATTAAATTATTTTCATTTCATATTTGATGCGTAAAAATTCTGGTGGAATGTATAAGATACTTGTTAAGATGTTTTTTTCCGTTATGTGTCAGGATAGAACACTATACTCTTCCATACCGGCGCTCCTTACTCTTGCCCATCCTCTATCATATATGCGGGGTATAAAAGCAAAGGCAGCAATATCCAAAAAATTAAAAAATGTTTCAAATGCAGTCACCGAGGATTACTAATATAAATTGTACAGAATTCCAGATTTTATGTATCTATCCCTTCAAAAATCATGTTTCTTGTGAATTTATATGCTGTTTCCAAATTCTCTCTATTCTCGAATTCAGTACATTATAAATTATTAATCCTCGGCGACTGCATTCAAAACATTTTTTTAATTTTTGGATATTGCTGGCTTTGCTTTTATACCCCGCATATCTTCTCATGCAAGTTTTACGTTTGTTTAAGCGTTTAAGAGTAATATAAATATTATTCGGTTACTAAATTGTCGAAGACGGCTTAGTTAATCAGCTTTAAGAAATGATTTGTGGAACCTGAAACAAATTATTTCCGGCATAATACAAAGTTCTAATTAAAAATAGAAAAAGTTTATAATTAAAAATTTGTCGATGAATTTTCTTATAATAAGGCAAAATTGCTGTTTGAATTAAAAAACATTTATTTATTAAGGAATTTTAATTTATTAAACATTATTATATAAAAGCATAGTGTTCATTTTATAAACCAATTAAAGGACTCACAGGTGTTAAGAACAAAATTACATAATATATTTTTAAGTTAATTATTTTGAATTAAATTAATGAATAGTGGTGAGCAACAAAAAATATTAAGACTAAATAATGTTGAGTGACTGAATGTGAAAAAAGGATATGAAGAAATGAATTAATTAATGCGAGAAAAAGGATGAAGAGTTAGGAGTCAGGGTAGAGATAGAAGAAGAGAAGATTAGATATAGTGAGTGATTAGTCAAAAGTCGATTTATTACATGTAATCTAAAGCATTCTTTTAAATTCGGTAAGATCAGTGTTGAAGAGGTCAATATCGATACAATTATTATTGAAAGCTTTGCATGCGAGATATTAAAATGTATTTGTGTATGTGATGTTCTATTTCTCGGAACATGGAAGAGAACGTTCTTTTCCATCTAAAAGAGATGTTTTAAAAAGTGTATATAATATTATAGCTCATTGCGTTATAATGTAATGTGGCGTAGGCGTTACAGTTGGAAATTTCTCGACCTATATGGTGAGTCTAACGTCACAAAATTCATAAAATAAGGGAAGAATTCTAGGCCATACATGGGGATATGAACGATGCGCAACCCTTGAAATGGCTGTTCAGTAAATTAATTATATTTTTTAACAATTAGATTATCGACAAATCGTTAATGACCCTGATATATAGTACTCACGTAGTGACAATAATAAAAATTAATAACGGTATGTTGAAATCCTCTGATTTGAGACAAATAATTACTAATAGGTAATCTGTACGTAATAATAGCTATTTTATTATTAATATTTTTATTTTAATAGCTATTTTGTGTGGATAAATAGCGCTCCAACTATATTATGAATTCACATATGCATAGATTGAACTGATATTTTTTTATTATTACTATTATTTTTTTAATAGAGATGCGAACACGAAACATGTGTCACATTAATATTCTTACTATTTTCAAACTAAGCTAAACGCTCGTGCTGTGAAAGTAGGACTAACTTGCTGGTTTGGAGTGAGGTTCGAATCCGCGAACTTTGGATCTCGAGGCGAGAGTTCGAACCACAAAACCAACAAGCTACTCAGCTACAAGTTTATCAATATATAGCTCTGTTAACATATTGATTGCATGTAAAAAACAAATGTATGTATCTTGTAATTTATAGTTTGCCTACATACTTAATCTATTATTTATTGTTTTCATTTGTTGATATTATTTCTTTTTTATGATTGTCTATTTATGTAAGTATTACTTACAACACATGAATATCATTAACGAATTAATGAATTCTTTGTTATTTTCATCTTTCGTACATAAATTAGAAATTAAAAAAAAAAACGAATATCTACACTGTTAATATTCGTTAATTTTTTGTAATTTCCAACTTACCTACATAAGATGAAAATAACAAAGAAAATAAAAAGTATTTACATAAGTTGAAAATTATAAAAAAATAAAGAATAAAGTAAAATAAACATAAGAAGATAATGACAAAAAAAAAGAATATCATCAAGATATTTACTGTAATTACAAAAAATAATAGATTAGGTACGAGTATAGAGGCAATGCAAATGTATAAAATAGAAGATAAATATATTTGTTTTCTACATGAGTAGAGTGTTAAATATGTCAATAGGTAGCTATTTTAACACTTGTGTTTCATATTATATAAAAACCTAATTGAAGGCGTGTATTATTAATAAATAAATAATATACCTCATGAAAGGCTTTAAACATCAGCCAATTGAATGCGCTTTATTTCCCAGAATCGGGCAAAAAATAGCGAAGTTATTACGGATGAATCGTTTGGTCATGGCAGTTACTCTGTCAGACTGACGTGCGATCAGCATCAGAATAACCGCGATGTACCGTGTAGCTTTCTATTATAGATGAAGTGTGTTCTGTGCAGTGCGATTGGTGAAAGGTGCGATCTCACTTTCGTGACAAGATTTCGTTTCATTAACCAACCAAATGTTTGATTCTTCTTCTCCTAGTGTCGTGTCAGTTTCCCTCAACGTTGACTATCACTTGAGAGTACATCTCCCTATTTCTAACGGCTCGAAACACCTCTTCTACCGTTCTTATTCCTGTCCAATCTCGTATATTACGGATCCATGAGATCTGCTTCTTGCTGATACCCCATTTTCCCTCGATCTTGCCCTTAATTAGCAAATGCAAAAGGTCATACTTTTCCTTCTAAGTACATGACCTAAGTATGACACCTTTCGGACTTTAATATCTGTGAAAAACTCTTTCTCAATTCTGGCTCTCTGAAGCACATCTGAGTTATTATTATTATTATTGATAATGGGCAGGCAGCCTTAAGCTGATAGGCCCATATTACTGTCTCACATCAATATCCAGCCTATTCTTAAATTATTTGACACTGGCTGCACACACAACGCCCTCGTATTGACCACTCTATTGCTTAAAGCATGCTTTCTTAGGTTACACGAGAACCGAGACTTGTTCAACTTCAGGAGTTGTTGACCATATCTGTCCACGGTTATGGTGTAATCACATTTCAAATGCTTCAAGTTGGTTCATGGTAATTATTTTGAGGGTTCATGATTCAACTCTGTACAAAAGCACGGACCAAACACGGACAAAACATCTGACTTTTCTTTGCCGTATTTTCAGATTCACGTTGTCGTTTCAAAAACGCATTTCATTTTATTGAATGCTGCATGAGCTGCCTCTATCCTACACCTGACTCTGATTTCAGGGTCAAGGTTTTCTTCCAGGATACTACCCAGATATTTAAATTTCTTCCCTCTCTCCAGATTGGTCCTGTTCAGTTTGATAGTAGCCCCCGCGTAGTCCTGACAGCTATGTTTAATGAAATATTATTTTTCCAAAAGAAAGGGACCTCTGTTCGGATGAATACAACGTCTAGACATTAGATACAAGTGTCATCATAACTTGTACTTAATTGTTATTAGCAGTACGACCAGTCTGTGCCTGGTGCACGCCACTGTTCACTCGGCTTGCACGCGATTCGTCGCCAGCACTCTACACTTACGGAGCTTAAAGTATTCTCATATCACATATAAGTTTACGTGTCGCACAAAAAGGGAATGAAAAGTTTATATTTTACTTTTATGTTTTGTACTATGCAGGGTTTCTAAATATTCTGCGAGGGATATAAATGATTTTTATAAACGGGTTTTATGTCTCAGACACGCGTATTATACCTCTGTATTATAACTGGAATATATTTCTTTAACTTCTTCAGAAAATATTTGACCATTCTTTTGATACTAATAAGGGTTTACAAATTTTGCATACAACTTAAACAGATTTACAGTTTGATAAATTAATAATTTTTAAAATAGGAAAAAGTTTCATTAATAAATTGAATAGGTATATAATTCAAGTGTTGATGGCGCCAGAAAGAGAGGGTGACCACCAGACGTGGCATTACCAGATAAATCAGATGCTGGAAGATGGTCCCGTTAGAAGCCTCAACAACCGGCGAGCTTGCACGCGAAGATGTATGAATGTGGGTGAGGCGAGAGTTTTATGTCAGGACAGAAGAGTGTGGCGCTCTATCCTCTCTGCCTACCCCCACGGGGAAACGGCGTGATGGTAAGTAAGTAAGTTGAATATTTTAAATAACCAGATCCTTTTTTAAAATAGTTATCTTTTAAATTTGTTTTGAAACAGCTTGATGGTAAGTTGATTAGCAATATAATGTCGTGCTTTTTTGATTAATTATTTAAATTTTTTAATTTCTTCTGTTAGTTAATATTACATATTCGGCCATATTCTAAAAGAAGAAATTTTGATATTTTTTGACAGTTATTGTATAAAATTGTAAAGCCGTCAATTTTGTCGTTTTAAGTCTGATACTTTGAAATTAATGAATTCAATCAATCAGAAAACAAAAACAACATCTCTTAATGCGAGTATTAAAAAATTACCTGCGTTATAAATGTGCTTTAAAAATACGCGAGACGGGACATTCTTCCGCAGAGACCCAACCCCCTTTCCTAAAGTACGGATTCAGTTCATCTTTGTTAATTTGCATTCTATGCGGATAGCAGTAAATGAAGAAATAAAAATAATTGATATAAATTAACTTTGTAAATACCACTTATTTATTGAAAAAATTCAATATGTTTCGAAGTCAATGACTTCTTCGTCAGGATAACAAAAATAAAATTTAAAAATCGAAATATAGATCAAAATATTAAAAAGGTTACATATGGAAAATGATTATATAAAGTACCTATTAATATAAAAATAAATTTGAAAAATGACTATTTGCAAAAAGGACTTGATTATTTATAACATTCAATTTACTATTTACACTCTTTCTAATTTTCAAAATTTATCAAATTGTGATTCTGTATAATTTGTATGTAAAATTTGTAAACCCTTATTAATATCAAAAAAATGATCCATAGCCAAAAGATGGTTAGAAAATTGTTCCTTAACTCTAAGGAATGTTAAGTAAATACATTATATTATCATTTTCCATATATAAATGGAAAATTATAATATAAAGTATCAACTTATATATAACCATTTTAATATTTTGATCTATACTTCGATTTTTAAATATGTATTATTTTTGTTATCCTGACGAAGAAGCCATTGGCTTCGAAACATGTTGAATTTTTTCAATAAATAAATGGTGTTTACAAAGTTCATTTATATAAATTATAATTATGTCACCACAAAATAAATTTGCTATATTTGAAGAAGTAGAAATAAAACACAAAATAAAAGTGAGAGTAATAATTTTAAAAATTTTAATGCACTATTTCAATCGAACTTCTCTTGAAGAACCTGTCCGGTGGACCCGTTGAATAAACAGATCCTGCATTAACAAAAAAAAACCCTGCAAAACTAGAAGTAAAGTGGCCGAAGGATATAATAAATAACGCCTTTATCCTCGATGACTTCAATGATTCCAACCAACAAAAAGTCAGACAGGAAATGACGCGCAACGCTCGCTGGTGCAGAGCCAATTTAGTGCGACAGGAATGCGTTTTTTTCTTCCACTTAGAAAAAGGAACCGAGTTTTTTGCTGCGAGCGGCGTCCGCTCTCCGCGGCCAGGTAGCCGACCTGCCGACCTACCTGTCGTTGCGGCTGAATAAAATATCGCGGCCGTTTGAGGCTGTTTTACGCGTCCGTCCATTTCCATTCAGGCCTGGCTTTGTGTCGCCGGCAGGATGTGACGCGGTGAGTGTCGAGGCGCTGCAGGTCGATTTTTCGGTCATGGCACTTCGAGGATGTGTCACTAATGCGTCAATGGTGTGCGTGAACGATATTTACGCAAGAAAGAGACAAAGTTGTACGACCGCTTCACGCTAGACAGTAATGCAACAATGAATTGACGCATGCTAACGGTTGTGTGCACCGCGTGCAGTGCGTTGTCACAGTATAGTAAAGTATACAGTATGTTGTCTCGGCAGTGTCCTTGAAATAAATACCTACGGCCGCTTGGTACTTAAACTTGGTTAAACACGCACCAGGGCTGCTCATTGACTGACTCTTTAGGGTTTGGGGTGCCATGAATTGACGTAAATGTATGCGCGGGAGCGTCTCACACTTGCGTCCGTACGTTACTGCAGCCCTGCGGCGACGCGCAGACCGAAGTATACCGAGATTTCGAAGGGCGTCGTTTCGGCTGTTTGTATGAAGACGTAGTACTGTATGTTTACTATACTGTGGCGTTGTGTTGTAAATTTAATCTAAATTTAATACATTATTAAAGCAGAGTATTAATTTAATAATAAAATTATGATAGTTGGATCATTTGTATAGCGCCGTTAAATTAGTATAAACCACTACTATACTATACTACTATACACCACAACCGTAGTACTGTTAACCTTTCACCAATATTTATCACATGCGTGTTAATCTTGTCAAAGACGAACGACAAAGAGAGGGGTACATCTCGAAACCGGTAGACATAAAATCTGGTAGTGGTATATACTAATTTCACTAACACTTTGTTATATTATCTAACCACAAAGTTAATGCTTTAAATATTAATAATATTATTAAAGTATATTTAAAGCTTTCCGAAGAATAATCTTGGTGGTTATTCATTATGTTAATACAATAAAATATAATATGATTAAATAAACCATAAAATAAAACAAAAATATTGTCTTGCACTCTTTTTATATTTATTATTAGTTTTAAATACGCCCTGACGAAGCTTGAGCTAAGCGAAACCGATTGGCATCATGTCAAATCAAAAATGTTTGCTATCTACGAAAAAAAAAATCTTATTTTAAACAATTTTTTTTTTCCATCTGCTAGTTTCAGCTGATGTTAAACAAATTTAAGTACAGATTGTAAAAAAAAAATAATAATGCATGCAAAAGATTCGTAAGTGGCAGACTGTGCAGTGCCATGAGAAAAAAATCGACCTGTACGTGACAACGCACGGGTGTTACTGATTTGGGCATTTGGAAAAAGGGTGTTGTGAATGCGTAGATAATTTTCATTCATTCTAATTCAGAGATAAGTCAGTGTCATCAAATCGGGGCAAGTTGAAGCGAAACGTTATACATGCTTTGATATTTTCTCACTGCATTTGTCATCTTTTACACGCAGTGTCTAAGATAATAATCTTTGTAGACCACTATTTTTAAACTGTGGACCGTGTATTTTATTACTTTTCATCATGTATGTGTATGTGAAAAACAATGGCGCTCATTGGCTCTTTCCATAAATGAAAATCTTTAATTTTTTTTCTGTAACCCAACAGTAAATGTTTAATTAATTTTTTTTATTTCAAAGCAAATGAGATAAGTGACATCAAAAATTGATTTTTTTCAATATTTCTGACATATTTTCTGTAAATTATTTCATTTATTTTAAAACATTTAATTTTTTTTTTAATTTTAACTATCAACCGTGAGCTTTTACACTTTCATGTAAAGTGGAAGAATTTTATATATACCTAACATAAAACGTTTTTAAAAAATAAACAATAATGATGTAAACACATTTTTAAATAATAAACAAAATAAGTAATAAAAATAAAACCTAAATAAAAAAAAATGGAAAAAGAATTTTGCTTAATATTCTGCATTCAAAATGTAGAAAAATCATTACCATCTGAAAAATCCACGTACACTACTATTTTATGGAAAAAATCATAGACGTCTCTAGCATAGTCCCTTCAAATATTTATTTATCAACGCCCGTATGGGATTTAATAATATATAAAAAGTTAAAAGATTTTTTACTTAAACACGTTTTAAAATAAAGTAAATAAAATAAACCAAAAATTAATTGAAATAAAAATAAAAATATTTGAAAGAATACTGATTTAAAGCATATATGTAGGTACCTATACATCTTGAAAAAAATAAATTATAATGTGTGAATGTTTAAGCGGAGGAATTGGAGAACGTTGAACATTTTGTCAATTTTGACGTGATTAATTTCATATAAAATACGTACAAATATTTTCACTTTTTTATGTGTCACAATGGGCCACGAGTCGAAAGACATCATAAAAATATCCAAACATGAGTAAAAAAATACATAAATGTATTGTGAACTCTCTATATGAGAAGCTGGTCTCATGCTTACTAGTCTGCATGAGACGCACTATCGCACTGGACACATCCTCTAATTTCTTCATCCAAAGTATCCAAATACTTAATGAAAGTCAATATTTCCACTTCAATGATAGAATCATTGAGGGATATATAAACGAAAGCAGCAGCATCCGAAAAAAATTGAATGCAGTCATCGAGGATTACTAAATTAGAATGTACTGAATTCGAGGTTTTATCTATACTCTATACTAATATTATAAAGAGGAAAGATTTGATTTGATCTTGATGTGTGTTTGAATTGAATAGGCTCCGCAACTACTGAACCGATATGAAAAATTCTTTCACATTCAGAATCCTACATTATCCCTGATGAACATAGGCTATATAATATTTTCAAAAATGTTAGGAGTCCGTATGAAAACTTCGATAATGTAACCCAACGTGTGAAAAAATTACGAAAAAAAAACCTTATATTGCGTACGCTGCGGAAATTATTGCCAATAGAGCAAAGTAATGTTCTACAGTTTTATAGAGGACATTAATATCTACAAAAAAGTCTGCGATACCATATATCTAAGTATTACAGTTATATTACAATAACTTATGTTAACATTAGATGGAAACATTGTTTTTTAGAGAACAGCGGACCCTTTATTTTCCCTCACAAACTTATTTTTTACTTAACCTTTAACCCGTGCAACGCCGGGTACGACCAGCTAGTAGTAAATATATTTATAGCCTTTAAATTTATAAGAAATATGATTTTGAGAAGTATAGATTTTGGAAGATATACTTATGTAAAACCTAGAATTCAGTACATTTTAAATTAATAAATAATCCCCGGTGACAGCATTCAAAACATTTTATTCATTTTTTGGATATTGCTGCCTTTGCTTTATATACCTCATTTGATGTACGTATGTTGGACGTATATACATTTCTCATAGAAAATTCACACTCGTATATATGTACATAAGTTCAACCCGTCTATTTTGTTCCAGGATATTATAAGGATACCGTTTTCTGCGAAAAGGGAAGATTTTACTGTGTATTTTTTACAATAAACTTGAAAAGAATTGCGAGCACATTATATGTTGTGGGAACATTTATGTGAATGTTATATCATTATTATATCTTCTTATTCTTCTTGTTTCAGATCATGGATCTGTTCTTCATCGGGAGCCGTCCAGTTGAAAAGTGGAGCACCAGCTCTATCTTTCCATATTTTTGGTGGTCTCTCCAGTATCGCCGTCTCTTCCTGCCCCATCTCAAGATGTCTTCTGTTTGACAGGTGTCTCTTATTTCAGAGCTTCTAACCCTGTCCCTGAGAGTCCATGCTAGAGTGCGGAGGAATCTCATCTCAGACGTCCGAAGAAGGCTTTTGGTCCCAACTGTATTAGTCCTAGTTTCTATACCATATGTCATAATGAGTCTGACATAGAATTATTGTGTGATTTGATTTAATTTTTATTACTCTGAGGTGCAAAGGCAAAGGGTGATTTTACAAAGATTAATTTTGTAACAATGGAATTCACGTACCTCCCAACGTGTTACTGACAGACTGCAGACAAACACAAAACCACATCCCACGCCTGAACAGCTCCAGTAAACCACAATCTTCGTCTCACACGAGTTTCATCAATCGAGGGCCTAACGTAAGAAGGTCCTGACCTTTACTTCCTTCTTGCAACGGGACCGTACAATCGGTACAGCATTGCGTTCATTCCGCGCCGTCTAATCTTGACTGATCTCACGTCGTGTGTACAGGGACGGTTCGTGGGCATTGGCAAGAAAGGCTGTGCCGGCGACAAATATAATAATTTGATTTAAAAAAATAATTACCGACCTGTGTAACAAAAGTAGAAATTAATAAGCATGGTCGATATAACCATAATATAATTTACATGATACTGATGATACCTTCTATATTTCAATAAAAATATGAAGGGTTTGCTGATGAAACAAGCATGGTGCATATTATTGATAGATTTGGCTCTAACATTGTAGATATTATAACACCCTGTTGCGCGTAAAGATAAGAAATGAATGATTTTGAATGTTTAGAACTTAAAAGAAAATTAAATTCGGGTATTAATTTGTTTAACAATATTTCCTTCACCAAGTCTTCTCCTCTCCTCTTAATATTCCCGTTACAATCACTTTTACACCAGTGGCTCCTTTTGTCAGTATCTAATTAATTAATTATTTGTTTTCCACCATATAATTTTTTCCAATATTTGTCAAAACTCACATTAATACTATCGATCCTTCAAATCCTCCTCAACATCACAGTTACTTTTGCGTAGATTGTATCTTCTGATTAAAATCGTGATTGAAAAGAGGCATTTTCGATAAGAACTTGAAATATTAATTTCATTTATTATTACCAAGCGTTCGCAGTTAATCAGTACGCAATATTTCACGTATGATGCCGCGGCGGTGTAATTTAGACTATTTGTGTAGAGGTTGCTTTCTTATTTTGTGCTCAGGCAGTTTTAGCTGTGGTGACAGGGGTTGTCCGCTTGGCAGATTTTGTCTTATCAGCGTTTTTTTTTTTTAAATAGAGTGTCGCATTCTTATTATTCTCAAAATAAGCTAAACTCTTTTGTTATGAGCTGGCTAATTATAAGTGGCATGGAATTAGCTGACAGTGAGAATATGCTCACAGCTGGTAATTCGAGGTTTTAATTACGAGGCTTGGTACATATCAGTCAGTTTGCTCTACCTTTCTCTCAGTAGTGGTCCGTCGTGGTCCAAAATACCAAATATAATGTCAAGTGTGCTATTTACATATGTTAATTAAACACTATACATTTATATTTCAATTGACATATTTAAGTAGCCCTCGAAGCTACTCTCCGAGTGGTGATAAGCTCTTTACGCCTAGATTCCGTAACCGCATGAAAACTTCTCCAAAAGTAACTGCTAAATTAAAAAAAAACATTAGATTTAAAGTAAATGCAGTTTTAAAACAATTTTTATGTTAATTGTGGGGTATAAAAGCTAAGGCAGCAATATTCAAAAAAATTAAATACTGTTTCGAATGCTGTCGTCGAGGATTACCGATTTAAAATGTAATAAATTCTAAATTTTATCCTCCCAAAATCATGTTTCCTATAAATTTATAGGCTTTGTTTGCTGTAAAATCTCGAGTTCAGTACATTATAAATTAGTAATTCTCGATGAATTCATTCAAATTTTTTTGGACAATGCTGCCTTTGCTTTCAAACCCCACAATTTATGATTTAAGCTATATTTTTATTTTCATATTTTAATGAATTTATACCATAAAAAAAGTAGGAAAGATATTTGCTCTAAGATATCAATTTACTCAGAAACGCCACTGCAAGTTTGGTTCTGGCTGATTTATGCCGGGGCTTAATGGCAGCGGCCGTCAGGAACCGAATCCGGTCATTTGTGTGCGTCAGCTCAGGTGTGAAGGGAGACAGGTACAGAGCAGGAAGTATCACGTACGTGCAAGTGCCCGAACGTGCGCGCACAATCGCGCTCGCTTTCGTTGCCGAGAAGCCTTAGTGCGCACCTGTGCATGCGCACACTATTCTGTGTGTCAGAGTGTTACTCGAATGAATGAAAGTGATAGTAACCTACACATTATTTATACAGGGACCCCTGTATAAATAATGATGTGACGGCTTAAAAAATTGGAATATCGCTGGACTTTTATCGAGCTGAAAGAATGCACAAGATGTTGAGGAACAAAAAAAAAATCAAATGCGTTTCTATCTCTTACATCATACCGTCTTTGTATTTGCAGTCTTAGGGCCAGTTGCATTAATTTGGTTAATAGTAATCCTTCGTAAAAACCATATAAAAAAACCATTGTACAATAACGGGTTATTTGATTGATAGAAAATACCTGCAGCATGCGTCGGGGTCATTACTCATTTATACAAATGAGTAATGTTAAATCAATACTGATTGCAATTTGAAAAATCCATTAAATTTTCGAAAAATCTAAAATTATGCTATATTTTTTTTTTTTTTGAACGAACATTTGAAAGATCATTTTTGTCGTCGTCAAGAGTCTGCCTGCAAAGTTTCAGCTCGATTGGATCACGGGAAAAGGGTTAAAAATCGATCTAAAGTTTTTCCGGCTAACAACAAATCGCAGACGCTACGAGTTAAAAGAAAGGGAGTAAAAAGATAAATGATGTCAGAAAAATTCTTCTATCAGATAATGTATTTAATTTTAATTTCTTCTTTAAAACATAGTTCAAATCTACGACAGGTATCTATGTAAAGCTCGAAATTAATAAATCTTAAATTATATATCTATGCTGAACCCTTTCTACATCTACTCATAGTCAAAAATACTAGACATTCGCGAAGATTCATTAAAACAGTAATGTCCAGAAATGTGGAAATTAATATTTAAAAAATAAAAAATTGACCACGATAAAAATATATATATTTTTAATCTTGTCTATTTATTTATCTATGACAAACAATTGTTATCTTTGTACACTTACACGTTAAAAGCCTCGACAACCGTAGAACATGTATGAATGTGGCCGAAGCTAAATTGGTGTGGCAAGATATAAAAATATGGCGTTCTATCCTCTCTGACTATCCCTGCTGTGAAACGGCGTGATGGTTAGTTAGTCAGTGAGTTAGTTAGACACAAAACATCCAAATATAAATGTCGAACCAAGAATTAATTGAATTTATAAATACTTAACGAAGGCGAACATTAAGCAATGTACCTACATTTTAAGTGAAGAAAAACACTGAAAATGCTAATCAAAAACGAAATTAAAAAAAATTCTTAGTGAGATAAAGATATTTTTCTTTCAAGAAAATGAATATTTATTTAGGATGTTTATCTAATCATCCAATTTTACTGAAGAAGTTAAAATAACATTTCTAAAAGTACTCTAAATTATATTTAAAAAGTTACAAGATTACAAATTGCTTTTTTTTTACAATAAAACTAACTAACTAACTTACTATCACGCCACTTCCGTGAGGATAGGCAGAGATGATAGATCTCTACACCCTTCTGTCCTGACATACCACTTTTAACTTCTATATGTATACCTATATAATTTGTACTCTAGATTGTTCTCTTTACCGTGATCATTTTTACATATTATATTTTACTGTATCATTTTTTATAGATTGTTACTCTATATTGTTATTATTATTGTACTCATTTTATTTTATTTATACTATCATATTTTATAGATATTTTAGTCCACCTTGTTACTTTTTTGTGATTTTATTTTATTTATCTTTTTACGAAATTACGCTCTTTCTTCATTATTTTTCAAATTTTATTTCAGCTTGCCACTTCTTTCGTGGATCCATTTGAATGACACTGTTTTGATAATAAATGTAAAATTATCGTCTGCATTTATTTCCATTTTTTTCCTGCGTCTCGCATGATACTTTTTTATTTTTCTTCCTTCCAAAATAAATACTATATTTCGATCCAAGTTTGTAAAACGATAAAAAAAAGCTTATAAGTAATGGCTCAGAGGCTTGCTTCATATTATCCTATATTTATATGTATTATATGCGTAATGAAATGAATTATTGATCAAAATAGTAAGTTTAATTTTTCATGAATGGTCGGTAATTGTTAAGCTTGCTTGATTCTAATAGGGCCATGTTCGGGAACTGGGTCATCCGGTCAAAGCCAGATTTTTCGCTTTCTGTGCCGCCGATGCTTGCGTTGTAGGTATATATTATTCTCTAGACATTGTTATATATTTGCTGCCATGTTTCACAGAATATAATGATCTTCTTGAGTTCAGCAGGTCTGGGGAGAGATGGTCGGCTTCTGGATGCTCTTTGCGACCATTGGATGACCGCATTTGTTCAGCGATTGTCCGGCCTTCAAGAAATGTGCCTTTCATTTTCTTTGGATTTTTAATTTTTCATTCAATCATTTTGAAGATGTTGTTACGAGAGTCTAGAGCAATGGCAAATATGTATTATCCAAATCTATTGAATAGTCTACGTAAATCTAGAATAAACTTGACTATTCTTGAAAAAAAAACATAAAATACTAGATATATGGAGAAACCTGTCAAACGTTCTCGAACATTTGCGAAACCAACATTTTTGTATAAAAGTAATGATGGACGCGTGCAAGCAAGCAGAACTGTTGTGATATTTTTGCGATACAGTGTGATCGTAAACCATGGTGCAGCAGTCTGAACAAGTCATCCGGGTGAGTGAGTTCTTACGTGCAAAATGGGGCGGAACGACCTTGGGATAGAAAAAAAGTGCAGCGAAGATTTTGGTGACGAGAATTAGTGCGAACCTGTGTGAAATATTCTAGAAACAATTAGTGTCGATTGAAGAACGGAGCTCCTATTAAATTCTTGTTCAGTTACTATGTGTAATAAATAACCCGAAAAAAATCAGTAGAACTGAGCATAGTTAAAAGACTGAATTTTTATCTACTTTTGTTCTCCTTGAATTAGTAGGTACCATTCTGAATTTGTTTTTTTACTTGCTATTATTTATTTTATTTGATTATAATTTTGTTAAAGATTTTAATTATTACTGTTTACTCTTATGCTAATTATGTTTTATATATTTATTTATCTTGAAGTGTTTAAATTACTGTTCATTTCTTTTAAAACACGTTTAATTTTTATTAATTTATTAGTTGATATTTTTTATGTTAGGTATGTAAAAATTCTTGTACTTTATATTGCACTGTAAAAGCCCACTAGGGCGTTGATAGATAAATAAATAAATATTTAAATAGTTTTTAGCGTTTCTTTCGCCTCTCACAGCCTAGATCCGGTAACATTTTCCGTATTTCAATATATACTTTAAATAAGGTGTGTGACTTATGATTCACACTGTATATTGAGTTCAACATGAAATGTTCAACGTGAAATTTTCAACCCTGAAAGATGGTTATGTGCCTAATCGATTTGTACGCATCCCGGTCACATTCTAAAGCTACGAAATCCTGCAACAGACAAACTTCTAATCTCTTTTTTTTCACCCGATTTGGGTGGTAGTGGCGGTTTCGAAAACCTTTCGTAAATAGAACAACCCCTGTCGGGCTCTTCTGTAGAACAGCTGGCATGCCATGATCGCTGTGGGCCATGACTTGCAATTTTTTTTAATTTGTAAAGCCACATAAGAGTGCCGCTTCGTGCTACCTGGCGCCCAGGCTGTATGCGAGGAAGTGCCGAGGAATTATCGTCAGGGGCGTCGCAAGGGGATTATGCTTGAGGGGGGTAAATTTTAATGGGCAGCAAATTGACTTGATTTGATTTAAAACAAATATAAAAATATCCGTATTGCATAAAAAACCCTAAAAAAATATTAAAGGATCGTGTTCTGGATGCTAACAAACACCAAAGAAACACTAATTAAACACTAACCAAGCGAAATCCGTGGAATCAAGACCACCTATTGCAGGAAGGACCTTTCCGTTAACTCATGTCAAACTCGTTTGTAGCGTTTGCTTGTCGGCTTGTCTGTTTGTCTGCCGAAAAAACTTTGGATCGATTTTTAACCCTTTTCCCATGATCCAATCGAGCTAAAAATTTGCAGGCAGACTCGTGGCGACGATAAAAATGATCAAACAAATTTTTGTTGAAAAAAAATTAATAATTATATATAATTTTGGATTTTTAGTAATTTTAATGATTTATATATTGTTTAATTTCCAAGCCGAATTTTAATGGAATAGGCGCAAAACCTGTTTCAATTAGAAATTGAGTGTAATAAAAACTTGTTTTTTATGGGTTAGTTTTTAAGTTTCTATCTTTCTTTTGCTGGCGCGTTGTTACAATTGTATTTGTGAAATATTATAAAATATCATTAAGATAAATTATATTATAAAACTTTAATATTGTGACGAGATGCTAGAATCCAGATCGAAATCTCTGGAATACTCCAAAAAATCTGGTACAGTTTGAAAGCGACGGAAACATTCTCGTAGGCACTGGAAATTTCGAGGAATTGCTAGAAATGTAAGGAATGTTCTTGAAGATTTGAAAAACCAACGCGTTTCGTGTAAAAAGCGTGATCAGTGATGTGGCAGTGAATGTTTGTTTCAATATTTGGCCGACGCGACTCAGCCAGCGATTAAACATCAGTGACCGCAGTGTTACCAATTCGCAGATTAAGTAACAGATATCGAGCGAAATATCTACTTACGTGCGATAACTGAACAGAATATTCTAGAGATAAAAAGTATTGTACAGACGAGTGATTAATTGAAAAATAATGTTTAATTTAATTTCATGTCTAATAACCTAGAGAATTTGTTAATAATTAATAAATCGATGATTAATTTCCAGTATTTTCATTTGCCTCCCATAGTTACAGAATATGACAATATGTGCAGCAAACCAAATCGTATGTACCTAATAATGCTATTACTTATTCAGATTTCGCCGCATAACATTTTCCACGGATCCGCAAGGGAAGTTGATAGCCTGAATCTCAATAGATAATTAATCAAAACCCAGATTCCCTTTAGTAATAGCTTTTCAAGGGTCCATTTTACAAAATGTTCCGAAAATTATCTCCTTAAGAGTACCTGGAAGGTCCACTACATCAATAGGAACTTTGATCTTCGTCCACTGTAACATCAATTCACCACAAAACTTCTATATTTATACTTTTATGTAAATGTTCAATATTTAATTCTTCGCTATTTCGATCTCTTAAATTAATCATTCCATGATTATGAAACCTCGGTTATAACTCTGTCTTTATCATGTGGCATTTCACGTGTGTGTATATATTACAATATGTTCAAAAACTATCGAACCGTTGGTCGGCAGAAACACATTTATACGTACACACCATACTTCCCTTACATCTACTACAAAGTAGGGTCCCCTTGGTAAAGCACACACTTTTTCTAGCAGTCTCTCCATTATTGGAACCGCGTCTCTTGGAATAGTGTTTAGCTGGGCCACCGCGTTCCGCACAATATCTTCTATTGATTCAAATCTGATTCTTTTCTGTGGAAATTTTAACTTGGGGAGTAGCCATGTCCCGAGAGTAGGGAGTCTGACTAACCAGGAGAATTTCATGTTCGCTCAAGAAAGCTCGAATCAGGTGGGATAAATGGGCTGTGTATTTTGATGTATACTATGTATCTTGATGCAGCTTCCATTTTGGCCTTATCCATTGATTCTCTCTAAATATTCCCTACACATTTCCACCAAAGAGGTTCTTCATTTATTTGTGTGGAAAAACACACTTTAAACCTGTTAAATTTCTTCTCTACTCCTTCAACATTTTAGTTTTTGATTCTTTCTGTTAAAATTGATATATATTTTTACTCCCTTTATATTAACTCGTGGCGTCTGTCTGTTTCTTTGGATCGATTTTTAACCCTTTTCCCGTGATTCAATCAAGCTAAAACTTTGCAAGCAGACTCGTGGCAACGATGAAAAAGATCTATCAAATTTTTGTTAAAAAAAATAATAATTATAGTATAATTTTGGATTTTTCAAATTTTCAATGATTTTTTCATACAACTGAGTAAGACTGCGACGCATTTGGTAGACACGGAACCTGATTATAGTATAATTTTGGATTTTTGGAAAATTTTTATTACTCCCTTTCGTAGCGTCGCCCGAACGAAGCTCAAACCAAACCAGTTTCCACTAGTAAATGAGAAAAGAAGTATAATAAAAACTTGGTTTTTATGGGTTAGTTTTTTTTAAATCTGTGGAAACATGCAAGATGGTCCTTGTCCTAATTGATACACATTTTTGTAGTTTTATCGTGTTAATAAACAAAACAAAATCGAGCATAATTCAGTAAAACTTTAATACACAATTTGAGGTATATATTAAGTAGTAATCAATGATGCTGCTTAATGAATCAGAGAAATTTGGGTGTGTTCGTTTTTTAAATGAATTTCTTCTTCTTCTTCAATTTTATTCAGGCTCAAGGGTCTATTTGTACAGGAGTTTCTGAATTCCAACTATCTCTCCATCGCTTCGGGGGTCTCCCTGGTGGAGCGGTTCATCTGGTATGCCATGCAGAGCTATATGTGGTAATCTAGTTATACTCATTCTCTGTACGTGTTGGTACCAGTATCGTCGACGCTGTCGTCTCCATCTGACCACATCTTGAACCTCGCAGACCTCCGGATTGCTGTATTCCTCATGCGATCATGTAGAATCTTCCCAGCAATAGCACGCAGAGTTCTCATTTCAGTTGTTCTTAGCATGATCTTTGTCTTGACAGTGTCCGTCCTCGCTTCAGTACCATATGTTTTATAAATGCATATCTTGCTATCTGTTCTCGTACCTTTATTCCTCCATACAAGTGAATTTATGTTATACAAATGAATTTATAATGTATACGATAAAAAATAGTAAAGGCTGTATTTTAAATTTGCTTTTAAGTGTATGTACTATACTTAGGGACGTCACTGTTGAGCGTTCAAAGAAAGATAGTGAATCTGCTAATTGTTTCACACCGAATGGTCATATCATCTTTTTCAATGCCCAAACATGTGCTTGTCATACTTCCCCGCTGTTAATGGAAACAGGGGTGCCGACAAAATTCCAAAAGTGTAGTGGGGATGGGGTATTAATCTATTTTAAAATTATTATGTAAATAAATTAAGAAAGCAGAAATAAATATTTAAAATCTTTTGAATGTGCTCAATTTTTTCAAAAACACAAAACAGATTTTATACCATATTAAACATCATTAATCATGATATATTATAGATGTCTCATAGAGACGAAGGTATTTATATGGGGAAATAGGCTTACTACCTATCGTATGGCTGGCTTAAGTGATTACTTTAATAATGTAACGTTCATCGATTCCACCCATGACTGACTATAATTTTTTTCATGTTCCATGATAGACTTTTACTAACACCAACTGTGGTTGAAATTTGTCATCTCCATGAACCAGTATAGATGTCTCCGCTGGTAATGAGATATCTTCTTCTTTTTGTAGATATTTTAGAAAAAACAATTCATCTGCCATTTGAGCGTTTTCTATTTAAATAATCCTAGTTTTACAAAGTAACTCTTTATGACCCTGCACAAAACATGGGCACCCTTCGTCTCCTTCTGAGCATTTCTCTTTTGACAACATTTTTATACGGCATTTAATTATATTTTATGCAACTATCACAGTAATTTGAAGATGTAGAGTGGTGTTCAGTAATGATTGTGTGCTTGTAGTGTAAGTGTAAGAAGAAGAAGATGAAAAAGGTGATAACGATTACGATGACGACCATGAAGAAGTCTATTTTCCTTTTGTGTACATATGCGAGTAAATTTCAGGTATTTTCCTATTATTATCGTTATTAGTTTATCCTTTTCGAAATTTTGGAGGGATGGAATGAGGTCGTGAATACGAGAGTACTACGTCTAATCAGGGTAGATACTGAACACAAATTTATCAAAAGCGCAAATGCCCGTCTGCAAATGAGAATGCAGTCAGCGTAAATATTATGAAACCCAGACCATAGTCAAAAGCTTTGATAGTTCCTGCAAAATTCCTTTGGTCGAGAAACTAAATAACGTAATAATTGAAGTGTGCATGGCAATGGGGGGTTGCATGTGCAGATGTATGTGTGAGCGAGTGTGTGTGTGTGTGTGACCGCGTCCAGCCGAAAACCGCGGGACAGGAAGTTGTCCAGACTTGTGATGGGCGGCGGTCCTTGAATTATGACCGTTGCTGCTCGTGACGCAACCCGTCCTTTGACGAGGAACGCTGAGCCGGCGCGATTATGATTATCGTCTAGGCCAGAGATGGCAATCCCGCGACACGCGTGCTGCAGCGTGTGATTGCGTCATTGTAATGACGCAGACCATTTTTGGTGAAGTTCTTGACATAAAAATATCTCTTTATATTTAGAACGCTAATATGTACTAGCGGTACATGTTGGCGTTCTAGTGCCAACCCTGATGTATGGAAGTGAAGCCTAGAATTGGAAAAGAGGGAATGAAAATAGACTGAATGCGGTGACTAAGACGTTTTTGTGGAAAATGGTCGATAAATTGAGGAATGAACAAATTACATGTGAATGTAATGCTGGCTGTAGTGTGGTAGATAGAATAAAGAAAGGAGTTCTGAGATGTTTTGGTCATGTGGAACGTATGAAAGAGGAAAGGATGGTTAAGAAAACATATGAGGGCGTCCGCGAAAGACCTGGCACGATCAGATACTACAAGTGTTTGAGGATGGCCCTGTTAAAAGCCTCTACAACCGTAGAGCTTGTATGAGAAGATGTATAAATATGGCCGAGGAAAAAGTGGTGTGCCAGGATAGATGAGTGTGGCGTTCAATCCTCTCTACCTACCCCTGCGGGGAAACGGCATGATTGTTAGTTATTTAGTTTATTTTTATAAAGTAAAGTCTTGCGGACCTCTGGTTGATGGTCGTATGTAAATATACAGAGGGGGCCAAAAAGATGAATAGATTTACAAAATTGGATTTTTCGGAAGTTTAATAAAATTACGACAACCATGTGTGGTGTGAAGTTTGTTCAGAAGATGTCGTTACTCGCATGAATGCCACCACGTGATAGAGAATCTTTAAACAAAACTTGTTGGTCGAGTAGATTATTTTAAAGTTGCGGCTTAAATTTGATAATGCTGCTGAAGTACAAGGAAAATCGTCAATTTGCAACAGAGCCATCAACAAGCATGTAATGTACATGATAACTTTGAAACACATTTACCGAGGTGAAATGTTTGGAATCGTATCTTCAAGAGTCTTCATTGGACGATTCTTTTTTAAAATACTATAACTGGCCGAGTCTACTCACAAATACTATTTCACGCATCTATTTTACCTGCCATTCACACAATCAATGGGAAAAATATTTTTTTTCTAACAAGATAACACCACCACACTACAACTAAGAGGTGAGTATTTACCTAAATGAAGTAAAGTAGGAAAAGGATAATATATAGGACGAAGAGGTGGGTGCCGGACAACGTCCTGACAGCCAATAGCCCGATAAGCCAATTACCTGACAAGCCAGATTTTTTTAATGTAAATTATAAGATGTTCTCATGGAAGCATGTCTATAGGAGTCAAATGAAACACTAGAAATTAATTATCGACTTTTAAATTATTTAATTGGAGCGGCGTTCCTTAGTTCACAAATGATTCATATTCGAAACGTCGGCCCGAAAGGTCGTAACAACACGGCATAATACCCCAGTAAACACAAACTTGAAGATTCATATTAATTATTATCCGCCTGCAGAACAGTTCATACTCGTCTTTCCGGAATATTCGCACGTCTGTTTCTCCATATTTCTAGTGATTATGGTTTCTTCAAGAATAATGTAGTTGATTATAGTTTCATGTGGACTGTTTAAGAGACTTTGATAACGCGTAGCTAACCACTGTTTTAGATTCTCGTGACTTTCTTTAACATATGAATCTCGATGTGTTTACGATAACATGCATAAATATTTCAACTGCTTTAACCATCAAACTGCTAAATGTATCTTCTTCTTCAGCCTTCATCTCTCCACCGCTGGATACAGATCTCTTCCATTTTTTCTCCTACTTTTCACATCTGGTGGATAGGGGAAAGCTCGCCAGATATGCAGGGTTAGGGGGAAAATAAAATACCTCTCGCAGACCAACAGGCAGAATCGTCTGATCCATAATGGGCTGCTACAAACAGCGTCTGTTCCCTATGTTGAGGGCGGTTGATTTCAAAACTCACCGCCCCATCTGGCAAGCGTAGGGTTAATGTTAAAGGTTTATTATTATAAAAATTAAAGGTTAATTAATTAATGCTAAATCCCTTCCAAATGATATGAACCAGATCAGTGCATATTTAAAAAAATATATTTATAGAATCTTTATTTACGTTGATTTATATTTAATACAATATTTTTATTTTTTACTGGACATTGCCACTCAACTACATTATAAAGTGTTAGATAAATCATATTTATTTGTGATGAAGAATAGAAGAAATATAGAAAAGAAATAAGAATAGAAAAAACTTTTCTTGCAGGTTACTTAAGAATAATTCATTTAATACCATACTTATACTAAAATTGTTTTGATTATTCTAAAGAGGTTTTATTGTTTAACTATTGTTTAAAAAATAATTAAGAATTTAAACCCTTCTTAAAAATAAAACTAAATAACAAAAGGCGCGTGTGAAGTCTCATAAACGTAATTATTTTTATCTCAACCTTCTATTAAAGAATTAAGAAATTTGTGAAATTATAATCACTAATAAACAACCATGGACGTCGATTTTATTGATTCCTCTTAGAGGGAATTAGTTTGCAAATTATGTTCGTTTTCAATAGAGGGCTGTCCTAAAAGTGGTAAGCTTATTATTTGCGCTTTATACACACAAAATATTTGTAGCAAAATAAGTCTGGATATACACAAATAATTATAGAATTCCTTTTAACTTTGCTTATAAAGTTCCATAAACTTTGTTTTCATAAAAGTAGGGATAAATAATTCAAATTAATTTTATTGAACCTGTGTGGGAGTAATTTCGCAAAGTTACCTCATTTTTAGTAGAAATCTGAGCAGAGAACTAATAGGTTTTAGGCGCCTTTTATATGCTCGGTTTAGGTAATTGTAATGTTCTACTAATTTTGATTAGTAATAAAATTTATTTTTAAATTAGATTTACAATTTAAAGTACATTTTGTAAGCTATAATTAAAACAAAACATTTTAAAATACCAAAAAAATTAAAGGTTTTAATTTACGTATTGGTATTTCTAAAAACCTATTTCAAAAAAAAAAAAAAGATCGCAAACTATGATGTACAGTGGGATAAATTTATATACGAAATTACCAGGGGATAATAGGGATGAAAAAAATATAAAAACTTTTAAGAGAAAATTAAGAAAATACGTGATACTTTTGATTAAAAATTTAATATACTTATATATTATGCTGGGTATATTAGAAAATATAAAAATTATTGTATTACCTACTTTAAGAATAAAAAGAATGCAGGTACACATCTTAAACATGACAATATTTTTGTCGCGAAGTTGGACTTTCGGAATGTTGGCTTGTCGGGCAGTTGACTATCGGGCAACTGGCTTTTGCGAAGTTGACTCTAACCCCGAATAAGTGCAAATAAGTATCCTTCTTCTTCTTCTTCTTCCTCATCTCTCCAGTGATAGATGTAGGTCTCTTCTAATGTTTTCCAAACCTCTCTCTTCTTTGGGCTTTTCTTATCCACCCACTGCCCGCGACAATATTACCTTTTCTGAGGCCGGCTTATTCCTTTTTTTCATGAGGCATGGTCTCCATCGCAGAACGGTTGTTCATCTTAATCATCCTTTAAATCATTCCTCTGGGGACAAGATCCAGTAAATGTGTTTTTAGAACATACTTTCGTTAAAAATAATTGTTCACCATGATTTGTTGCCGAGTTATATAATTATTATTCTTTTAATTATTGATTAATTCTTTTCTTATATTTATCGTTTAAAGTTCGTCTACTGCTGTTAAAATTTCTAAGCTACCATCAATGCAAGGCATAATAGTAAAAAGGAAAACATTTTTTGATATTATTTTTATTTATCTGGCACGCAAATATTTTTTCAAAAAATTGAGAACTTTGACCCATTTTTGGAAAAAGGTTTATCATCGCTGGTCTAAACTGTTTGGCACAACGGGGATAATGCGCATTATTGAGAAATTATATCTTCCATTTATAACCCTCAAACACTAAAACTGACTCAATTATTACCAATATTAAATTCTACAAAACTTTTAAAGACTTTCGATGTGTTTTTTTTATACAATATCCTAATTAACATCCGTATTAACAATAAACTTTAATAACAGAATAAAACAATAAAATACAGAAAAAAAAAGTACTTCACAAAAAAATTGGACTCAAAATGAAACAAAATACGTATAGTCAACGTAAATTACAGCACAAAAAAAATAGTTTTGTGAATCTTTAAGTGACTAATGTTTAAATACAACAATATATTACCACGCTTATATTATAACATGTTTGTCTGTTTGTCTGGACGGAATCTTATAATCGATTTTTTTCCCCGACGAACCCACTTTATCAGATTCACTCATTAATCAATCAAAGTTTTATACGGGAAAAGGATGGCGCAAGTTTCCTACCGAAGTGATTTTGTACGTTGGGTAATATTAAGACAAAAAAATAGAAAATTATATTACATATATATTTTTTAAAACACGCTTATACTAAAAAGTAAAAAGAAATTTCAGCCTAAAATATTTTGCCTCACTCCAAATAAAAGCGTAGATGCTTTCCCATCCCTAAGCTCTCACCTTTTGGAAAGGAAGCAAAAAAATTTCCCGAATGTTTATTTTTTACTTTTTAGTAGATACATTTAAATTAAGCGTGTTTTAAAAAAAATATAACTTTTATATTAAATCATGTATTAGGCCATATAATACATTTACATTATATATGTGGAGTATAAAAGCAAAGACAGCAATATCCAACAAAAATTAATGCAGTCTTCGAGGATTACAAATTTACAATGTACTGAATTCAAGATTTTATAGGAAACATGATTTTTGAAGGGATAGAAACATAAAATCTACAATTCAGTAAATTTTAAATTAATAAGCCTCGATGATAACATTTATTATCATATACATGATAAATATATTTTAAATTTTTTGGATATTGCTGCCTTTGCTTTTATACCCCACTTATATGGAATAATGAAAATGAATAAATATATTTTTAAAGGTAATTAGAAGATTTTGCTTAGCACTTGCCCTGAATAATATTTTAAATTAATGTGAAGGGGGTACAGTACCCAAAAAGAAGTATATTTATATTTTGCATAGGTTTTTAAAAATAGCTACCCAAAATTTTGTAAAATAATCCATTCAGTGTAATGAACGGTGTCTGTATTGTGCGCAGGGCCACTCAAGATTCATCAGTCAAAAGATATTGATATGTAGATATTGCTCAACTAGCTGTAACCCGTCAAAAATGACGGAACTTTGCTTGGCGTCTTTTCTAAGCCCTAGTACGTATATATAGTAGATTTTGTCCACGGAGAGGCGTCGATAGCATCATGCGTAGAGCGGCCTGTTCGGATTTACTGGCCATCTTACTCACACAGGTGTTTTTATTAAAAAAAACTTTATTAAGTGAGTAAAGCCTCAAAATACGGGAAAAAAATAGAATATTAACTTTAAAATCACCTCTTTATGTAAATAAAAAGCGTTTTAAAATCAACAATAAACATAAAAATTTCTTGTAAATTTAAAACATTATAACTTGTTTAATATTGAATATTTCTTAATTTCCTTAGTATGGAATCTCGATAATGAAGTATACTTTATACTTATAAAAAAACATATTTTGCGTGCATATAAATATTCATTAAAAATTAGCGCCGCCTAGGACACTAAAGACGATTTTTTTGGCCGCGGTCTGTCGATTAATGCTTATATTTTATTAATTATATAAATAATGTCCAGTTTATTACTTATATATAATAACAAAGGTTTTATCTAAGTTATTGCTCTAAGTCTAGAGTATACATTCTGATGTGATTTGATGTACCTACTAAAAATTGTATCAGGCAACGTCGACTGTCCTGAACTATTAAATAGACTAAAATTCTATGTTCCCTGTAGATCTCGTAGACACAACCCAGTCTTTCACATTGATTTTACCTCATCCAACTATCGTCGGAATTCATATTTCTTGAGGGTATGCGATGCATTCAATAAACTGATAAGATTATTGGATATTGATCTGTTCGAGTGCAGCCACTCAAGATTAAGAAAAATTTTGAGTGCTGAATTTTTTTCCACGTAATAATTAAGTTTCTTTTTCTTTTTTTAAAATTTTTTATTCTTTCTTTCTATATAATTAATATGCCTCAGTATATCATAAATATTTATCATTACTGATATATTTCTGTAAGTTTAAATTTTTTACTCTTTCTTTCTATATAATTAATATACCTTAGTTTATCATAAATATTTATCATTACTGACATATTTCTGTTTGTTTAAATTTTTTATTCTTTCTTTCTATATAATTAATATGCCTTAGTATATCATAAATATTTATCATTACTGACATATTTCTGTTTGTTTAAATTTTTTATTTTTTCTTTCTATATAATTAATATGCCTTAGTATATCAAAAATATTTATCATTACTGACATATTTCTGTTTGTTTGAATTTTTTATTCTTTCTTTCTATATAATTAATATGCCTTAGTATATCATAAATATTTATCATTACTGACATATTTCTAAATGTGGAGACCTGTAATTGGCCATCTATATTGTATCAATGTTTTCTATGCTTTTTTTTTGTGCTGTTGGTCTTCCATAAACATTAAATAAATAAATAAATAAATAAATAAACAAATAAATGATTTATAAAAACCACAATGTCCAACCTATATGCTTTTTTAGCCGTGAATTCGAACGAAACTACGAACTTTACACGAAGTTACGGACGGACAGACGGACAGATAACGAAATTACTACGTTTGATTATTTTGATCACCCTATATTACTATCCTTGGTATCTGTGTACAGTGGGTGAGTATACAAGCGGAGCATTTTTCTCACGATAATTATACTGTTGCCTAATTTGTGAACATTTCCGTTGGCGTATTGATAAGAAAAATAAACTCCGTGGGTACATTGTTTCCTATTGACTTGCGTACATTATTTTCTCATGATTACACCGGAAACTATCTAATGCCTTGAGTTGGTTTTAAAATTAGACTACCTACCTATTTATTTTACTTTTAATTTTTTTTATTATATATACACAAGTAGCATGTATTGAAAGACTGAGGTAAAAAATATCATTAATAAATTATTCGTCAAATATAAATTAAAATGACAAAATTAAGGCGATCATATTTTTGATAGATTTGGTGTCAACTTTGTTAAAGATTATTCATGATGATTATTTAATTGGGTGAAAAACTTAACACAAACTATGTATGTAATTTCTAAGTGAGTTTAATTAAAATTTTATGTTTTATTACCTATGTTTCGAGAGTATCAGCATCTCTCGTCCTCAGATGAAGTATTATACTGTATAAAATTAAACAAATTAAAATTTATCCATTAAGTTTTTTATGTAGGTATAAAATATACACATTCTTCTAAAAATTCAACATTATTTAATTAATTAATAAATTATAAATTTAAGAACTGCAGAAAATCGCTTCGCTTTTTGGGCTATACTAGTGATAAATAATGTATGCTTAGAACAGGTGAAGGAGTTTGAGTATTTAGGAGGTATTTTTTAGGAACGCCCAGCCAGAGAGGGATATTGAGAGCAGGGTGACTGCGGAAGACAAGATAAATGATGTAGTAAATGCTATTATGGCTTATAGGAATTCCTCATACGAAGCAAGATGATTCAGTTCGGTAAACAGGGAAATGCAGCCAGAAAAAGGAGAGTGAACAGCGCTTGTATAGAAAATCTGTGCTCGATAGAGTGAGGAAAGAAAAAATTAGAAGTGAATGTAATGCTAGCTGTAGCATAAAGAAAGGATTGGTGATATGGAACATACGAACAAGTAGAGGATAGTAAAGAAAATATATGAGGAGAGTGTTGAAGGCAGCAGTAGAGGGCGTTTGCAAAAGCCCTGTCTTTATCAGGCGATTGTCTGGCAGTATCAGCAAAATACACATTTTTTTCTTATATATTCTCTTGAATTTTGTGTCATATTTTGTATGGAAAGATTATTCATCAGTTTCCATATATTTTAAATCAGAATATCTTATTAAAATGACACAAACTTAATTATTTTATCAATTAATAAATTACCAAGTCTACCTTATGTTTTAAAAATGAAGAAAATTGCTCCTCTTTTTGGGCTTTATAAGGACTCGTGACGTGTCTTTTTTTCAATAATATTACACAATAAACGAATATTAAATTAAATTTATTAAAATTATTGCAAAATCTGTCAGCCTGTTTACTTACAATAAATGTTTCAAAAAACACTGTTTTTAAAAAATATTTTATTTTTGGTGTGGTTTTTTCAACCCTTATTGCAAATGTAACAACATGATTACTTCAATAAACCAAAAAAAAAAAAATTATTTTAACGTAAATACAAAAAAAATTAAAAACTTATTCCCGATTTGAGTTATTTAATCAAGGTCCTGGGTATTTTATTTTAAATACGTTACGTCTTGATTAAACAGCTGAAATCAGGATTATCAGATTAAGATTGTCAGACGATCGCCTTAGAAGCTCCAATAACCGAAGAAAGTACATGAGAATATAACGAATGTGGTTGAAACAAAATTATTGTTCTAGTCATGAAGAGTGTTGCATTCTATTCTTTCTGCCGACCCTGAGAAATGGCTTGATGATTAGTCAATTAGTTAATTAAATTAAAATAATTGTGTTGCGCCACAAAGTAACTGCCATGTCAGTAAGTAATATTAATTGTACCCATTCAATTTATTTTTCTGATGGAATACGAGGTCCTCGTTAGCAATCAATTTGTCACCAACGATTGAATTGTCACCAATGATTGAGTCGTCTAGTGTGCAGCGTTTTGGGGAGTGTCAGGATATTGGTGTTGATGACGTACAATGGTGCCGTCTAACTTGCGTTTCGTTTCAAATTTTATATTAAATAAATACATACATATTAATTCTTCAAAAAAAGCAAAAAGATTTTGTTATTGTTTATTACTTATTTGTTATTAATATAATTAATAAAAATGAACATTGTTTTAACCACTCATTTATTGAAAATATCTACATGTTTCAGGGCCAATGGTCCCTTTGTCAGGATACAATGGATACAACTTACAAATTAAAAATCAAAAATCAAAAGTATTTAAAAAAAAAAAAAAATTTACATACAAATTATACACAATTACAGTTGGATATATATAAGAAATTATGGAAATAAGAAAAAGTGTCAATAGTAAACTGAGTATTATAAAAAAACTTGGTCCTTTTTAAAAATGGTTATCTTTTAAAATTATTTTCACGTTAGTACCTATATGATTATTTATTAATTTCCCATGTTATTATTTTTTTTATTGTCTATACTTTGATTTTAGATTTATAATTTATTAGTATATCGTTGCTATATATAGAAAAAACCCTATGTACCGTTTAGTACATTCTGAGATGAACGAATCAATTTGTCAATTTTTCATATAAATAATGGAGATTTACTAAAAAAAATTTTTCCCTTAATCTGAAAAGTCTGCCTAGTAATTATTTAAAATATTTTTTATAAATCTAGTCTGTGCAATTATTTTTAAAACAGTTTTATTCGTTTATCAGAATGTACTTAAACGTCACATAGGATTAATTATATATACAGCGACGATATATTATATCCTGACGGAGGGAACATTGGGCATGAAAAATGTGGATATTTTCAATAAATAAGCGGCGAAAACAAAGTATATTTTTATTAACTATACGTATACATTGATTTAAAAGTTGCCTGAAAAGCGACTACATTTTTTAAATCGTTCACTAATTAGGATTCAAATGACATATTGCCGGATTCAATAAGGATTCAATGACCAATGACCGAAGACTATATGCGATAATAAAGTTTGTTGTAGCTAGGATTCGTACATAATAAAACTTCAATTACTCGCATTACAATATACTCGCAATTACGCACATATATTTTAAGATAGATAAATATTCATTGTGTTATTTAAATTTTAATAAATAAAGTCAAGGACAAAAGTATGACTAGCGGTGAAGTTTATAATAAAACCGCTGGTCGGCAGATACGGAGCGGGTCTGGCGCTGATTGGATGTGACGTCATCGTGACGTAACGCGGCGGAGTGCAACGGCGGCAGAGATGCGGACATTATTAAAATTTGTCCCTTGGTGTTTTACCAGTAAAATGGTCCAGTTTAATTAATCGTGTGGTCTTAACTCTCGGAGACTTTCCACCGAGAAGTGCTGCCCAGTGAGGTCGGGTCAGTTTGACCCTTTCTACTTGTGCCTTATTGCAATGTAGGATGACCGCAGGGGGTGCGGTGGATGGTTTCTGCATGGAACTCTGTAATAGAAATTTGTCATCTTTGTCATCAAACGAAACACAGAGTTGCCAGATATTTATATTTTCACGAATTAAATGGAAAACTTTTATTGATTAACAGAGACGCTGGAACACTATTTCGTAATTCGAACTAATCCCTGCACTTGATGAATATTCCACAAACAGGCAGGTACAGGTATATTTTCATATAAGCTCGCAATTGAGTTAGTGTGAGTATAGTGCGTAATACGCGCATTGTTTCGTTGTGTTAAATTTTATTCCAGACAACATAAATGGGAGACGTCAAACTCTCAGGTCAGCGTCTACTTCAGCGGTGGGAAGGGTTGTGAACCGGCAAGTCACAGAAAACTAGGTTCAGCGAACGGGCATTTTCGGTGGCGGGCCCCAAAACGTGGAACTCTGCCCTCCCTGATAAGAAACGCACTTGTTTACAAAATTCTTCCCAGAACCTTTTTAATATTCGTTGCTTTCTTTTACTATTTAATGTTACGAGCTGTTTTTTTTCCCTTTTCTTTTTCATTTTGTTATTCTATGATTTTAGTATGCAAGAGTTTTTTGTGTGTAAAGCGCCCTTGAGGTGAAATTTTCACAAAAATGGCGCTATATAAATCATCCAATATTATTATTATTATTATGCCCCTTTCGTATCCGTAAACTTAACACAACGAAACAATGAGCGTATTACGCACTGTACACACACTAACTTAATTGAAAGCTTTTATGAAAAGACCTGTACTCTTCGCTTAGAAATCGCGTGTTTTTTTCGCGCGTGGACGCGAATCCACTAAATTAAGTGCTTGCATCGCCTATCCCGCTGTTTTTGAAATAAAAATAATATGTGTGCACTAAATAGTTTTTAGAAAGTGACAGGAACACAATTCAATTCGAGATTATTTGTAAGTTCAAGAATCAAACAAATGTGAGTGCTCTTGTCACATTATTTTCTAAAAAATAAAAAACGTCGGGTTATATTCAGGTTAATAGGGTAATTACCGAAATTTCATGTTTATTGAAAATCGATTTGGGCAGTTTTTACGAGAGTACGTTTTATTTTGAACGCTCTCAAAAATAAATTATCCATACGAACGGGCTTAGCATAGAAATCGACATAGAAATTACACAAATAATAGGATCCTATTGAATGGTCGCCTCGGTCCTTCGCAGAAGTTCACAATTCTCACAATTCCATTCAATAAACTTGTTTAAATGGCAGGTATACCAAACCGTCAAGTGAGTGGTACCTACGTGGAAATATGCAGAGAAAAGTTATTGAAAGGGCTCCAACTCCGAGGATTTCATTGTAGGCCACAACGGGCGTACGACTATTTCACTACTAATAAACCATTTCTTTACCAGATCGTCGACTCGGGTACATTTTTGTGATTTACATTTCTGGATACCCAAAAGGGTTTTGAGATATGAGCAGTACTGGTGGCATGTGTTTAATAAATTAACATTTATTTATATATCTTTATTTACTTAATGATACCTACATTGTTTATCACTAGCCAATATTAAAAACATTATATATAGATATATATATATATATATATATATATATATATATATATATTATTATAGAATTGACTTTGTAATTGAGTTCTTGATTGCTTATTATTTATATTATTGTTTACTTAACTGCTTATTCTATATACTGTATTATTAACTAAGACTTGATGTATTAGATTTTCTTTTCTTTCCTTCCAATTGTTATATAATTAGATTACACTACCTATACCTATGATTGTAAGTGGTTATTCCTCACCACACACAAGAATATAATTTCTTCAATAAATGCAAAATCACTTTGTGGTGCCATTTTAAAATTCTTAAAATTAAAAACAAGTAACTTTGTTTTAACCACTGATTTTATTTTAACAAACACTCGACATGTTTCGGGAGCCAACGGTCCCTTCTTCAAGAGAATACAAGGTATACTGAATATATCTGAATGTATCTGTATACCTTGTATTCTCTTGAAGAAGGGACCGTTGGTTCCCGAAACATGTCGAGTGTTTGTTAAAATAAAACCAGTGGTTAAAACAAAGTTACTTGTTTTTAATTTTAATAAGAATATAATTCTTTTTGGTGAGGTATACACACACAAAAAATATCGATTTGTAAACATTTATGTATGATTGTAGAAAAAAATATTATATATATATATTATTAATTAAATAAAAAAAATAAAAATATGTACACTTATTAAATAATATTTCTCTTCATACATTTTCCATTGTTATGTGCCGTTTACATTCTGGTTTGAAGATATTGATTCTGCTTAGCTTCCTCACACCTTCTGGCAGGCTATTATACTCATTTATTCCATTGTAATAAATACAGTTTTGGGCTTGTCTTTTTTCTATTTATAATACTTATTTTGTTTGCATTTCTTGTATTATGTCTATGTATCTTTGTGTGATCTTTTTTTAAAAATATTTTGGCATTTTGTCGTTTAATGTTTTGTGAATGAATATCATTGTATTTAATTTTAATCCTTGTTTTATATTAATCGAATTTAAATCTGAGAGCATCTTTTTTTATTTTGGAATATATATTTCTCTGTAGAATTATCCTCATTGCTTTATTCTGTTAAATTTGTAATTTTTTTATATCTCCTTCATTACATAGGTACAAAATAGTGAGGCAATATTGAAAATAAGGATCAATTATTGATTTATATATTGTAATCGCTGTTTCTTTAGTAAATTTTGGTCTTATTCTTCCTAAGAATGATACTTTCTTTGCAATTTTCTTTGATATGTATTCAGCATGTTTTTTAAATGATAATTTAGAGTCTATAAATATCCCCAAATATTTTATTGTATTCACTATTTCTATTTCTTCTCATCAATCTCTATCTTTATCCCATCATTATTTCGTTTATTTCCTATTACTATACCTTTTGTTTTTTGCATTTAATTTATTCATTTTAAGCCAATTCGACATGAGACATTTCGAAGTACATTTGAAGTAATTTTTAAAATCATTAAAAACAGTTTATTATGCTCTTGTGCTATCACTTTTGCAATGTGGAATAATCGGGCGGGGCACAGCGTATAAATCAAATTTAATATCAATATATACAATTCGAAGAGCAATTACTAAAATCATATTTGAAAAACAAACCATTACGTCGATTTCTGCAGGGGTAGGCAGAAAGACTCATTTTTCTATCTTGGCGAGCCACTTTTGCTTCGGCTACCGTTTCAAAATATTAAATTATTATGGTGTTTGTCTGTGAATAAAAATCTCCATAAGAACAGACGCTGCAAGCCCAATGAATTTTTTTATAATACATTAATGTATTAAGCACTATTATAATACAACTAGATAACAAATACGTACTTTTGCTATATATTTCAGCCGCAAGTTAAGGCTGTGAGAACTGCGCCATATAGCGTCTTGGTAGCGTTATATAGATGAGATTGTTATAAAAAAGCAACAGAGAATTAAGCTTTTTTTTTCTTTTTATACGTATCCAACATTGGATATTCTTGTCAATTTTTATTATTCTGAATTAGTAAATTATCGCAGTTTAGCCGATGTGGTTCAGATGGGACCACGAATTACGATTGTGAAAAACTGGATGTTTTATTATTCCAGGTCAAAGGTAAAGAACACTTCTACAGTGACTCTTGAAATCACTTCCTCACTTCAACAGAATTGACAACTCAATGGGCGAGCTTCAAGCTAAAAGAAATACGGACAGTAAATAAAACACCTCGCAAACAAGCGATGTCATTAGCACGTGGAAAAATCGTTGTTGAAACAAATGATGTAAATCTTTTGACCCCGTGTCGTTTATTTGCTCAATAACCCCCCGGGGCAAGAATCAAAAGAAATCGAAACATCAATTATTGAGAAGTCACCCTTTGGGGGTGGAAATGGTAAATGAACAGGTCGAGGTTGCGATATTCAAGGATAATTTAATCAATTTGCGTACGTGAGATTTAGGGGCTTCTGCAATCGTGAGATATTCCATTTCTGAAACAAGGTTACTGGAGTGTTGGATGTAGAATATTGTTTTTTGGAAGGGAAATCTTAAGAAGAGACGTAAACCAAAAATTATAATTTATTTGAAATATTTTAAATAAAAATATTGATTGTATTATTTGAATAAATCTACTTACATTATTTGATTAATTACACCTACATGTTTCGGAAATACCTTTCTCCTTTTTGAATTTCAATCTAAGAGTTAAAGAGCATTTGAGATGTCTGAATAATCATGGTTTTTCTGAATTTGCAAATCATTTAATAGAAAATGATCACGGTTTTGATAAACATTTAGGACTCTCTATTTTACACATAAATAATTTTGGTGTGAAAGTGAATAATTTAGAATCATTAGAAATTAGTAAAGCATGTAATAGTAAACAAAATATTATCAATTATCAATTAATCAATTAAATAATTAAATTAATCAAATTAAAATTAAATTAATCAAATAATCAATTAAATTTAACTACTAGCCCAATTCTAATTTTTTCTCCAATAATTGCGAGTAATCAAGAACTTCAGTAATAATATTTAAAAATAAATTTTCAAATAATTTAGAAAAACAAATTATTAATTTTGATATTTTGACATATATATATCACCCTGACGATGGAAAGGTATTTCCGAAACATGTAGGTGTAATTAATCAAATAATTTAAGTAGATTTATACAAATAATACAATCAATATTTAAAAAATTTCACTCTACAATGTTGCTGTATCAATTGAAAAAAAATAATTTAATGGTGAAAACAGACTTAAATTAAAATATATGTGGGGTATAAAAGCAAACGTCAAACAATTTGAATGTCATTGAGGATTATTAATTTGTAATGTAATGAACTCGATATTTTACAGGAAACACAGCCTATAAATTTATAGGAAACATTATTTTGAAAGGGATAGGTCTATAAAATCTAGAATTCAGTATATTTTAAATTAGTAATCCTCAGTGACTGCATTAAATTTATTTATTTTTAATTTTTTTGATATCGCTGCCTTTGATTTTATATCCCACATATTACATTTTGATTTTAATAGTAATCCTAGATTTAATTAAACCAGTCAAGTGATTTAGATGTTGATGGTAGATGTTTCAAAATATAATTTATTAAACAAGAAGTGAAAATTATTGTTTTTATATATCTACCTCTTTCAATACCATACTATACCTTCATCAGGACGGACACATATAAACTAAAAAAAATAAATTAATGGATTCAATTGGGGGGTATGCCCTTATTTGTGGTGAGAACTTGGGTGGAGTTTGAAAGTATGAATTGAGAAATATATCAAATCATAGATTATTCGTTATATTTAATTAGTTATTAATTATATAAGATGTAGTGTTAAAAAAACATCTCACGAGGACATTCAGTCATAAAAAAAGCCCACAAAGCGGAGCGATTTTACTCATTTTTAAAATATTGTAGGTTTTGGTAAATTATTAATTGATAAAATAATTTTGTTTGTGTAATTTTAACAAGATATTGGTATTTAAAATATATGGAACCTGATGAATAATTTTTAAAATGGTATCTTTCCAAACAAAAATGAGATAAAAATACTCAAGAGAAGACACGAGAAAAAATATTTAAATTTTCTCACTTTGCCGGACGATCGTCTTAAGGATAAGAATGTTCTTAGATCTTTACGGCCAATCAGAATCTTCTGGGGTACTATGCCGTGTTTTTACGACCATTTTTGCCGACGTTTCGGAATCTGTTGCAGGGTCCATCATCATACATCAGCCCTGATAATGGACCCTGTAATGGGATCCGAAACGTCGGCCAGAAATGTCGTAAAAACACGGCATAATATCCCAGAAGACGCCTTAAGGGTATTTTGTTTTCTAACATTTCTAACTGATCTAACCTAAGGTCTGTTTTATTTATAAGTAAGATTTCAACGCCGTTTCCTTTTTAAAAGTGTGGCCTGGCTCAAATAATTGGTTTAAAAATTCTGATAAATTATTACTATTCAGACGTTTAAGCTGTCCTTTTATACTAATAATAAAACAGTTTTCCATTTTACCCATACCTCATATCTATGCTAAAAACTAAGATCTCGTATTCTTTGTTCCACGCCTCACACCAAGTTCTTCTAAAGTTTATTTACTTAACATGGACCGTCCATATATTCTGTAATGCAGGGTTTATAAACTGCTTGCCGTAAACCGTTTTCATGACATTTTAAAAGTATCAGCAGATGAGAAACAAAGTTTTGTCCGCGGAGTTTTCATTTCCTTCGACCCAGACGCCCGGGTTGAAGGAACTGAAGAAGTTGCCGTGTTGCCAGGCACTGCACCGCAAGAAATTCTGATAGAAAAGTTTTTCTTTCACTGAAAATGCAAACAACCAGAGAGAGCTATAAAAATGAGTAAATACCCACGCTAATTAATCAATTAGAAAGACATACAGAATTCGAACCCAGGTCACCTCCTTTCCGGGGCCGGTGCTCTGACCACTAAGCTACAGTAGCCCTCTATGTTTCCGTGAATATATCGACCTTATATGTAATTCTTATTAATTGATTAATTTTCGGAAAGGAGGTGACCTGGGTTCGAATCCCAGTAGTAGCCTAATATTTTTTCGTGAATTAGATTTTTCTGTATGTCTTTCGAATTGATTAATTAATTTGGTTTTAAAATTTCACAGAACTTTGTTCTGAAAAATTACAAATTCACAAATATGAATGTGTTCTTGAATATATAAAATACCCATGCATTTATGTGCGTGAATTTTCTGCGCAATTCATTTTTTCGGCGAGAACTTTTTAGTTTTAGTCATTTATCTGTATTTAAGTATTTTCTTTCCACTTTGTCATTATTATGTTTACTTGTTATTATTATTTTTCTATAAACTATATATTCTGTTAATGTATACTCTACCTATCTGTTGTAAAAGCCCTATAGGGCGTTAATTAATAAATAAATAAATAAATTTAGGCAGAGAAAAGATATGATATATTCATCCAATCTCACCTACAAAACCTCCTTGTGCATTCAACACTAACTTTCTAAGAATTTTCAAATTCTATACGAGAGCCTTAGACTTTGTAGTTAGGCATAATAGGCTCTACCCAAACATTTATTGAAAGTATATGAAGTCATGATGCAACAATTTTATTATTTTTGACAAAGTTATATATATATATTTATGTTTTTTTAATAATAAAACACAATGAATTCAATACCACGATGACGTATTTTATATGTAGTTAATAACGAATTAGTTCATAGGTACTTAAAAATATTGATATAATTTATAAATATTGACTAATTTGAAGAAATAAGTTGTGTGTTTATCAATGTGGTCGATATTATTGTGAAAAATTGCAAATGTAACCACTTTGCCTTTGTGGAAATGCGTAATGACAGCCCTTCTCTAATCTAATGGGGTACAATCAAATGCTAATTGAAAAGTGTAAGAAACCACACGAGATCACTAATTTCCATTAGTGATCTCGTGTGGTTTCTTACAAGTCTTGATTAACTAAGCAAACTACAGCTTTTTCATTAAAATGCTTTAAACATTAGTATATTAAATATTGTGTAACTTAAAAACATGTTTTTAGAAATATTTAATATGCATAACTGCAAGTCGCGCAGTATTGCAAAACTATGCAAGAGGCAAGAGGTGTTTAAAAAATTCTCGGAAAGTGGTTTTTATTCATCAACGCTACGCTGCACGCCTAGTTTCAAATTATGAGTATAAACTCGTTGACATTTTCATTGTATATTGTAGATGTCAACAAGTTTACACTGAGTGTCACTACGTTCTTATTGCTCACTACAGTGCTGACATAAATTCATATACAGGGTTATTTGGAAAACATTAATAACCTCACAGGAATATATCCTACCTTGGTTATGAGTCGAAAATTTTCAAGCTATCATGACCTAATAGACATCAAACTTTGCAATTTTTTTTTGTAATATTTCTACCTTATTTTTTGTAAAACGTTGGATTATCATTACAGTAACTTATATTGATTACAAAAAATTCATTAGATTCAATACATGTTAAATAAAATGATAAAAACCCCGAAAATTTTCCAATTGGAATTTTTTTTTTAATATGTTTTTTTATCTTTTTATTTGTTTTGTATTAAAGGGAATGAATTTTTCATACTCTATATAAGTTACTGTAATGATAGTTCAACGTTTCACAAAAAATAAATTATTAATATTGAAAAAAAATGCAAACTTTGATGTCGCATATCTCCATAACTATTGATATCAGGTCGTAGATTGAACATTTTCGACTCATAATCAAGGCAGGAGTATGGTCCTGTGAGGTTATTAATGTTTTCTTAATAACCCTGTACATATAAATTTATGTCCGAATTTAATCCTGCTCGTAAGAATTATAATTTAATAATAATGAAAGGGTAATTGTTAATGATTATCATATTTTACATGATCAAGTTAAGTTAATATGTCAAAATATTAAGAAAGAGAGAGTAAGCGAAGGTTGGTATTTTTCATTTTTATTTTTTATTATTTTTTTAATTTTCGTCATAAATCTATGGACTTGAAAATAGTTATGTTCTCCGTTATGTATTTTAGTATCGTGTTTGTTATCCCTGTTCCGGAAAATTGTATATCAGGAATAAGATCTCTGAATGTTCGCAGAGTTGGGAACCAACATGGATCCTCGCGGAACATCTTCCATTGTATCGAGAACTTCACTGAAGGGAATAGAAATCCCTGTAAGTACTGTAGCAAAACATGATCTGCACGGTTATTAATTGAAAAGGCGATTTATGACTGCCATATTATATGAACTGGCGTCTAAGCTCTGTCTTTCACACTCTTCTTATTGTTAGTCTTCTTCTAGAACTCGAAACATCCTCGAGATCCTTAGAAAATCAGATAAACCACGTTCATGGCGATCATGATTAATATAAACAATATAAATTTTCATGTTGTCAGTTACATGAATTTTCATATATGACAGTGATTGGGTACCCACTACTTTCCCAGGACCGTTTTATGAGCTTACGCTGACATATTGGTCCTTCTCAAGCGTCGCCTGGTTGACAGTTTTTTGCTCTAAAAGCTATCTCCATGCTGGACCGCGTATAGGGCGGCCCAGCAGGGAGATGCAAGCAAAGCCCAATCACCGTCCCACTCTCGCAGAAATAAAATCTTTATTAGTATGATCAATTCAGTTACATGGTAGTATAGATATAAAAGCTACAAAGATTTATGCATACATGTTACAAAGACTCACACGTGTAGGTTCAAGGCAGAGAAGGATTACAGCGGGAAGGGGGACAGTGAAGGGACAGGAAGCCATTTTGACACCATTTCATATAGGGGAAGAAGACGTCACAGTCACACAGAAAAATGGAGTTCAATCCAAAGGCGCCACAGATTCTACGCAAAATCTATCCTCGGAGCAGCTCCCAGCGAGTCACCCACTCCCTCACGAATTCCCGAAAGAGTCCGAGGCTTCTAGCATGCCTGAAAAGGTCATCGTTACTAGGAGAGCGATGACCCACCCCTTCCAATCCTTCTAGCATCCTCTCCCTGGCATCTCTCCCGACTTCGCAGACCCAGAGTATATGCTCCGGAGTCTGTGGCACACGACTGCAGGTGTACCACGGAGACTCATATATGACAAACAATTATTACCTTTGTACCTACACTTATATAGAAAATAATGTAATTACAGTAAATTCTTGATAATGCGTTCAAGCGTCGCGCAGCCGCCGTTCGTTCCGGGGAAATCTTGACTATGTTTGTGAAAATGCGGGGCAAACGAGTGGTTTAAAAAAATGTTAAAATCCCACGGCAGACCCTTAACTAATGAAGAGCTGCATGAAATGGACTGCTTTACTATGTGCCAAGAAAATGCTTTATCAGAACGAGTTCCTGTGCGAAAGTTAAGTGTCTGTATACTTCTCTCCCTTTTCGCACTTTTTCCTTTTCCTTTTTCTTTTCCCTTTCTCTTCGCAATCAAATTCTGGAGTTGTATGAAGTTTACGATGAGAATTACGAGTGAGAGCTGTAAAACGTAGTTGCAAGTTGCAAATAATTTTTTTTTTCCTAATTTTATAACTGTTTTTTTTAAGCTTTATAGGCGAAGACTAATCGACAATTTTTGAATAATAAACATAGAGGCCAAATAAGGGAATCTAGATTCATTTTAGCAACGCGGAAAAAGTAAATGAATTATGTTTTGTATGATGTTTTTTTATCATTTTGATATAATTTTTTTTAATACTTAAAAATGTTTTTTTTATATACCCACCGTTTTTCTTGAACTATCGCTTACATTAATTAACTATTTTTTTTATTTAATATACGCCACAGAATAATAATATATACAATTAATCACAGAATTGATATAGTATAGCAAGTATAACAGCAAAAAATTACAGAATTGATATAGTATAGATAGTTTTTTAAAGTTATAACAATAATTTAGAAAAAGGAGTTGTGAAATATATACAAGATTAAACAAATAGGTATAATAATTTGTTCGTGATTGCATTATGAATTCAGGACGGGAGGGTGTAGAGCTTTTAGTAGCGAATCTTTATATTGTGCTAAACTGGAATTAAAAATATCAGAGATATGCCTTCTACTTCCTTTTTGCGGTGTTATTACAAAAAAAATCTATCTCTTGAAGGAACAAACTATATTTGTCATCGAAACCTATGAGTATATTTTTATATTATTTTTTGTATATTTTTTTATCAATATCCGAAAAGAAATCAAGAAACGATAAATGCCGACGTACGCGCAAAATGCTTTTTCGACAATATTAAACACTACAAGTACTTTACTTAAGATTACACGACACGAGATGAAACGTGTCAGCATATAATATGAAATATTATTTTCATTCATATTTCACGCTCTTGCAAAACACGTCGATCACGGATGAATGAATTTGAAGACCTGCTGATGGGCTGTCGTTCAAAGGAGCGATGACGCTTCCGTTTTATTTACGTTCAGCGCGGAACGTTTATATAAAAAGTAATTATTTGTTACGACAATTTGCGCCCGACAATCCATCAATCTATCGCCCATTTCAGTCACGCGATATTTAAATATAATTTAATTCATCAATTATATCGTTAGCAAATGGGCATCAACCAGTGGTGGCTGCTACTGAAAATTTTGGGCCATGTGGGACACCAAATAAAGACATTAAAAAAAAACAACTGGAAAATTTCACAGAAATTGGAAATGTAATGTTTCAACCTTTGCAGTCTATACGTATATAGCAGGGGCATGCAGTGAGAACATTGACACGTGACTTTTTTCTGAGCATATATTTTGAAAAAAAAAATCGGAGTATGACAATAATTACCATATCATTCAGATTTTAATACATCATAATATTCTGTCAGATAAATATTTAATTTCGATATTTTTCTCCAATATATTATTAAAGTCATGCTATATTGTTCTCACTGCACGCGCATGATTACAGTAGATACTCAATTATCTTACCAAATATAATATTATATTGTATTAGTAAATTTGTTCTATATACTCGCAGCTCTTTTACGTTCAGACAGGGTCACAATTAATTAAAAAATAAATAAAATAACTTTAAAACAGAGGGTCCCCTTGTTGCGCAATAACACTAATGAAAAATTTACATAACATTATTTAATAAATTGGTAAAAAAATTACACATAATCATACAATCATCAATCGACACGAAAATACAATATTGAGCATGTAAAATAGGAGACTAAATATTAAATAAAATACACAAACTAGATGCGTATTTCATCATCATCGTCAACTTCATCCCCTTATCCTAGTAGGGTTGGGGCCTAAGGACTCGACAAGGTGCTTCCATGCTCCCTTGCCTTGCGCTGCTTCCGTATGTGTCAAACTGTTTAGACCCATTCAGTTTTTATATAATTTTGTTGTTTCTTCTCCCAGCTTAATCCGGGGCCACCCACCGGATTCTTCTTGGTATTCGTTCCTCTGGCATTCTTAGCTCATCTCCAAGGCGAGTGTGTGCCTTATGTCAGCACTTCTCACTCTGTCCATCACTGTGACTCCCGCTACTCCCCTTAGAAAACTCATCTCGGCAGCCTGGATCTCTGCTTTCACTCTCTGTGTTAACGTCGAAATTTGATGGCCGTACACATATTTCTAGATTTTATAATTATGGTTGTTTAACGATTTACTTTCCACAAATCTTAAAAATCAGAAGTTGGCACAGGGTAACATGCCCAAAAATGCGTATTTAAGTAATTTAATATATCTTATACTTAACCCAATATATATTATGTATGTGTAGCTCTGAGCGCCAGAAACCGACGAAGCCACCACTGGTCACCAGCGACCCTTTATTGGAGTTGTTGAGCAGGAACGAATAGAGTTGATTAACTTGCACGCATTAAAAAGATTAAAAAAGTTACAATTCAATTATTGGACGCATGAGCGAACTCATTTGCACACATATTGGAAATATATTTTAGTTTTATTAATGTTATTACGTTTTTTTTTTAATTAAATATTTATAAATGCAGGCGCGCAATTTTTAAAATGGTGATTTTAAAGCATTATTGATAAGAAAATAAAATTGAAGTAAAAATTAAAATTTAGTTGAATGCACAACAGTTTAAATACAATTATCAATTATATGTCTGCCTCAATACAGCAGTTAATATATCTCACTTACATTTATGAATTTAAATGTTGAAATTTATCAGCGAAAGAAATTGTCCCCATGACTGTGGATTCTAGGTAGATCCGCGTTAACAATTTAATTTGTTTTTGACTCATTTGTACATGTGAAGTGGTATGTGGTATGATAACCAATTCAGTGAGGTCGCATTTCGTGTAAAAATATCATATCTCTAAAAATCGAATCGAAAAGAAAAAGAATCGATCGACTTCCAAGAAAATGTGAAGCAGTAATTGACGTTGACGATGTCTCTGCCTCCGAACGTTTATTGTACTTAATATTTTTTGAGTTTGTTTTCGTTTTTGGTAACAATACAATAAAAAAAAGGATAATTAATAAATTTTTTTGAATCTGTCTCTTTCGAATAAAAGTATCACAAAGGTAGGTATAACACTGCCAAAGAAATAAACTTAGATTACTTTTCGTGGAATAACTTCATTTTACACCACATCCCTAGCGAAGCCTACCCAGTTGAGAGATTTTAATAAACCGTATTATTTTTAGTTCACTTAAGAGCACAAATAAATTTATGAAACAAAATGAAGAATAACGTTATAATACTCTATGCAAACATTTTCTAGGACATAAGGGAAGTAAAAGGCAAACATAATATCAGCTGCGCACATCAGGTCATTGGGGTTGCTAGTCAGGGTTGGCTCTGGGCTTCGAATGACAAAAAAAATTATGTTACAATTTGTTACGCCTTTTCCATCGCATTGATCACTTTCTAGAATATTCCGCATGCAAGTGTGTACTCAAGTACTATATAACTGGCTGATTATAATTCGCTCTGATTGCCCGCTCGTTGTTTCGCTTTACCTGTGATGGTCGTTGAATGTCACAACAAACTTACATAACTGCGCAGTCATAGCTCAATTATATATGTACAATAGGAACCATACCATATATAAAACGATAGAATCTGCACATAATCGAAGATTTCCCAACAAACTTGAATGAATTGGAAAGGACTGGAAGGCTCTGGAATACACGAGATTATCTTATACAAACAGGCGAGCCATCGCTGCGCAGTTTAGTTTGTTGTGAAATAATGAGCGAGTAATTAGAATGAATTATAATCAGCCAGTGATAAAGTACTTGAGTATCTACTTGCGTGCGGAATATTCTCGATAGTAATCAATACGATAAATACCAAAGGGTCCAAAGAAGATTCTCGAGAGACGATTAGTGCGAATTGCAAAATAGTGTTGTAGTTAAGTTGTATTCCATGACTTTGTAATTCATAAAGCTTAAGGTGTACATAGTGTCTTATTTTGTATCGTTGCCGTGAACCCATGACAATGTTATAAGATTTTATAACATTGTCAACATTTGATTAAATTGACGCGGGATGACTTTATTGCCTTGAGAAATAATGTTAATTTTTGAATATGGCATTAGCACAACAAAATTACAACATTTTATTATTACTTCTTTTCATTTAACTCGTGGCGTCTGTTTGCTTGACGAAAAAACTTTGGATCGATTTTTAACCCTTTTCCCGTGATTCAATCGAGCTGAAACTTTGCAAGCAGACTCGTGGCGACGATCAAAGAGACCTATCAAATTTTAGTTAAAAAAAATAAATAATTATAGGATAATTTTGGATTTGTCAAATTTTTAATAGTTTTTCAAAAATTCAGTATGTTGTATGGAGATTCAGAAAGGGAGTATTGTAAAAACTTGATTTTTATGGGTTACTTTTTTTTTATAAGTGAAAATGTCAGAAAATTATTCGGGAAAATTAAGGAAAAGAGAACCTTTCAAGGCGTGAGTCTGAATCCAGTAATATTTTTTTGGGACGTATGGCCCTGTCCGTCAGGCCCACTGCGCGGAGCTCGTGTGGTGGGTGGCGGGGCGGCCTGGTAGGGAGGGGTGTTCTTTACGGGCCGGCGGTGCCAGGTACAGTCCCGAGAGCGGTCCATTATGCAATCTGCAAACAGGGTGGGATCACACAATCTGTAAACCCAGCGGTAGTGTCACAAGGTATCATCTCCGAGGGACGTTTTTTCAATTGGAGTTTGCCAGAGATACATTTTGATTAAACACTGTCACAAATGAAAACACTGTCAGAATGTTTTGAGTATTTCCAAATTTTTCAGAACAGAACTGGATTGTTTGTCACAGGGACATCAATAATCAATTAATGATTATTGATGTCCCTGTGATAGATGTCTCGTTTAGCGACATCTGTGGTCATTCAAGGGGAAGGAAAAAGCTTTGGTGCTAGCCGCTAGGGGGTCGTTAGAACTCACATGTGAAACGTGGCGCAAAAATTTAATATATATACAACTTCCAAAAAATTAATAGACACGGTATTCTGTCATGGGTGGAAATGGCGAACGTTACATATGTATAAAGCGATCACCTAAGCCAACCGTACGATAGGTCGTAAGTCCTATGGCCACCCAAAAAGACTTCTATACCTACTCTCCCTTGAAAAAATACAGTTTCGTCTCTATAATATTAGGTCCTTACATATGAAATTGGCGTTTAGTATGGGAGGAACATAAAGCCGATTTTTTTTTATTATAATATGTTTATTTAATCAAAGTATGTACCATTGCTATCTATGCACTTTTGCCATCTCGTAGGTAGTTCATCGATCGCTTTACTAAAAAAACCATTCGGACGGGAATCAATAAAATCTTTGAAGGCGGTTTGGACTGCCCCATCGGAGTTGAATTTTTTCCTTTGCAAGAAGTTATCCAAATTTCGAAAAAAATGGTAATCTGTTGGGGCAAGGTCCGGAGAGTACGGTGGATGTCTTAGACATTCCAATTGAAGCTCCTCTAATTTGGTAGCCGTCTGTTGTGCAGTGTGTGGTCTAGCGTTATCATGAAGCAGCAGTGGCCTAGAGCGATTAACCAGCCTCGGTTGTTTAGCAGATAGCTTTTCCATCATGGTTTGCAGTTGCTGACAATAGACATCTGCCGTAATCGTCTGGCCAGATTTAAGAAAGCTGTACTGAACGACACCAGCACTAGTCCACCAAACGCTCACAAGTAACTTTTTTGGAGTCAATTTTCGCTTGGGGCATGGTTTGGCTGGTTCGGCAGGGTTCAGCCATTGCGATGAGCGCTTTCGATTATCGTACAGGATCCACTTTTCATCACAGGTAATGATTCGATTTAAAATACCTTCATTATTGTGCCGGTTGAGTAATGCAACGCAGCAGTCAACGTGCGTTTGTTGATTTGCTTCACTCAATTCGTGAGGTACCCACCTTTCAAGCTTTTTCACCTTACCAATTTGCTTCAAGTGGATTAAAACAGTTTTATCACTAACACCGCAGCCTGCAGCTAACTCGTATGTGGTTTGCGATGGATCCGCTTCCACAATAGCCTTCAATTCTTCATTATCAACTTTGGTCTCCGGCCGTCCACGGGGATTGTTCTGCAGGTCGAAATTTCCAGAACGAAAACGTTGGAACCAAAAACGCACTGTGTTTTCTTTTGCGGCACCGTCGCCATACACATCATTAATCCTTAGAGCCGTTTCTGCAGCACTGGTGCCACGGTGGAACTCGTACTCGTAAATAACGCGATATTTCAAGTTTTTCATTTTGTAAACTGAGTGACGCAAAGAAAAAAACAATTGAGGAAAAAACAAATGAATTATAATTTTCAAAACACAAATACATGAGTAAATAGCTTTATAAATTTGGATTTGGAATTCCTAACCAAAGAGAAGATATTTGAGATCAAATTTGCCAGTACGACAAAACGCCAATTTCATATGTAAGGACCTAATATATATTAATTGAAAACACTGTCATTTATTATATTATTATTATATATTACTTAGTGATTAATTGATGTTTAAATGGACAAAGTCACTTAACGCGAACTAAACTTAACGCTATTATTTAAATATTGTTGAAGGCAATTAGAATAGAGGGCATCCGCGAAAAACCTGGCACGATCAGATAGTACAAGTATTGGAAGATGGCAGTGTTAAAAGTCTCAACAACCGTATAACATGTATGAGAAGATGTATGAATGTAGCCGAAGCAAAAATGGTGTGTCAAGATAGAAGAGTATGGCATTTTATCCTCTTTGCCTACTCCTGCGGGGAAACGGTGCGATGATTAGTTATTTACACTAGTTTGTAAGCTGTCATCCTTCTATGGAAATTTTATTATCACTGGGAACACTTTATTTAACATTCGCTAAAACATTACATCCCGCTTGTAATAGTCGCATTTATTTAGCCTCTTGGGTTGGAACTTGCTTGATTATTTCGCTCGATATCTGTCGCTCCAAAATTCCATGACTGGGTACACCACCGTTGACCCGCACGTACCTCGCGCTAATCGATAATTTCAATACAAACTCTCCGCGCAGCTGTCGGTTCCGCTTTGCATACGCGAAACGCAGATTTTTCGAACCTCCTAGATTATTCCAATATTTACTATAATGTTCCCGATGTTTCCAGAATGTTGTAGATAATCCTAGAGTACTGTAGGCTGTTCTAGAAGGTACTAGAGGCTTGGATTTTACTATCGACATCAACTTATTATGAGGGATTCCATAAGTAATTTCTTTTTACCGTATCGTAAAAATACTACTGGAGAAGCGAGACTTAACTGGGCGTGACTCTAACTAAGTGTCGATTGAGGAAGGTGTAATTAACGCCATGTTGACGGAGTCTTTTTTACCTAAATGATAACGCGTGTATAATTTTCTGCTAAAAAGGTGGCAGCTGTTTAACAGGTCTTACATCAGCTTAAACTGATACCAGTTAATCAGTTATTTGAACCATTTTAAAATAATCGAAATTTAAATGTATTTTTAAATCCTTTATATTAAGTTCACCGCTGGTCTTGGTTTCTTGTGAAAAATATTGGAAGTGAAAATAAACAAAATTTCCGTCATCCAATCGAGCTGAAATTTTGCAAATCGACTTGATATCGATGACAATGCATTCTTACATACATTAGGGGTCACACATACATACGCACACAAAAAAATGCGAATTTATCTCGGATGTTCAAAAAAGTTCCAACTTTCTAGTACTATTCTAAAATTATAAAAACAACATTTTAGAATTTATTGCTTTATTTAAAATTGTTACAAAAAAACTGGTTTATATTCTGTAAAATGATTTTGTTTGTTATGAGTTGTCGTGTCAAAATGTAGGAAAAATATAAATAATAAAAAATAATAAAAACTAGTTGTTACCCGTCAAAAATGACGGAACATTGGTTTGCGTCTTTTCTAAGCCCTTTTCTAGCCTTACACAATGAAACACTCGCTGAACTAGAAAATACTAAATACTTAGGACTCAACATAGACAGACACCTCAAATGGACCTTTCAAATAGACAAAGTAATTGACTCAATAACTAAACTGACCAGCCTATTCCACAAAATACACAAAATCACACCGAAGACCGTAAAAAATCTGATGTACCAGGCATACGTCAAGAGTAGAATAGGATATTTGATACCCTTCTGGAGAATCGGAAACAAACTAACCTAAACAGACTCCAACGACAGCAATACAAAATACTAAAAATGGTCTATGATCTGAAATACCTGACACCAACTGAAACTGTATACCGTATAAAACAACAATTAAGCATTGAAAGCGTAACAAAAATCGAAACACTTAAAATCATTCACAAACTAGCAAATATAAGACGAAGACATAAAATTACACAAAATACACCGACGTAACACTAGAACGGCTCAAAACTATCACATAACACACGCAAAAATAAAAATAGGACAATCACGACTAATTTGCAACGTATTATAACTATACAATGACCTACCAAAACAGACCAAATAATTGACTCCTGATAAATTCAAAACAGATATGACAAAAATCCTAAAACTCGGCCAATTATAAAAATGATTTTGTAACTAAATTGTATTATTATTATATTCCTATATCATGTAAAAAATGTTATCCATAAACCTTTTCAGGTTTCTATTATATTTTAAATAAAAAAAAGGAAAAAAAAGTCGATATTTATAGTATGTATCTTTTTGGCGTTACACGGAGAGGCAGCGGTCGTGTCAAAAACTTGGTGTTTCTGTAGTCATGTGTTACGTGGCAATACCGTGTTGGAGTCATGTGTTGTCTTGTGTTGTGTGTAGGTTTCATATGTTCTCTGATCACTATCTCTGCGGAATCTGCGACGAGATTGACTTTAAAGCGCCGGATATCACGATGTTTTTAATTTGAGACTTTCATCTCTATTAATATTTATCGGGTGCTTGTAGATTTCTAGTGCTTCCTTGATAAGACGCGTGCGGTGACTCTTAGGATTTTCAAGGATTTTTGGTTCAAATGCAAAATGACATCAGGAAAATGTTCAGCCAGTGCTGATTTTCCCACGTAACAATGTCCTACATGGGAAATTAGTTAATGAGCCCACTAGAAGATGGAGCTAGTTCCCTACCGAAGTGATTCTGCGCATTGGATAATATTATGAAAAGTAGAAAATTATATTACATGAAAATATAAGAGTAAGTAAAAAATTTACCAAAATGTAAAAAATAAAATTTTTGCCTCACTCTCCAAATAAAAGCATGTGAGGCAAAAAAAATTTAACAGATTTTTTTTTTACTTTTTAGTATATTAATATTAAAATAATATAATTTAATTTTTTTTGTTCATAATATAATTTTATAAAGCGTTATAAACACCGTGTAGAGTGTGCTATGAAAACAGACTGTTGGAATTCCTCTGTTAAACTAGAAAATAATGTACGAGTATAACGGTGTTGCCGCGCCTGCAATATGCCACTTTATACGGAAGCATAAAGGTGCATCATTTTTCTTTTATGATTCTGGTGCATTCTGCACTTTTCAATTCACTACACCCACAGAATTAATTTATTATAAATGCTACATAACTAGGCTAGCCAAAAGGGAACATGTGCCTACAATTTTTTTGGGGGAAATTAGAGAAACAAAGTCTGATTTGTAGTTAAATGTAGTAAAAAAATAAAAAAATGGGAAAAAAAAACCTTGAACGGTCACAGATTAAACGCTCTTGTTGTATTCCCGTACAATAAGTACTTCTACTGAGTAGGACACGACCCGTTTTCGGTAAATCGATTTGACGGTAAAGATGGACAGCTTTCATTACGAGTTTCCGGTAAATAAATTTCTAATTATTCCGTAAATTTCATCAAATTATTTTTAAATTTTTAATGTACTATGATTAATAGTGATGCACCGAATGTGGGTTCTGCCGAATATCGAATTCGGCCGAATATTCGGTTTAAATATGTGCCGAAGCCGAAGTTCGGCCGAAATTCGGTTGAATTTCGCGCGCTTTTGCCCGATGAACAGGTCAGATCGCCATCACGAAAACACGTGTAATTGTTTATTTACTCTGTGTTTTTTATTAATTAAGCGACACAACGTAATTCTGAATAGTTGTTATAGAATATTATATATTAAAATTTATTATTTTATTTTATAAAAGCATATTGTTGATACTTGTGTGGTTTCTTTTCTAGAGAATAAAAAACATAATCCATTCACACTTTACCTTTTTTCTTATAAATCAACATTTTGTCTAGATTTCATTTTTAATTAAATTCCTTTACACTTTTCCATTTCTTATATAAATTCTACTTATTTAATATTTATAAATGTGATATTTTAGATGGACGGATGAATGTTTGTTACTCAACCACGCCAGAACGACTGAACGGATCTGGATGAAATTTGGCACAGAGATAGATTATTGTCTGAAAAAGCACAAATTTTATCCCAATAATAGGTTTCTGTGGGATGAAATCGAAGTCTACACGAACGAAGTCACTGGCAAAAGCTACCGAAGTTTGGCAGATTTAAACGAAATTCGGCCGGAGACGAAGTTCGGTAAAAGTTGCCGAAGTTTGGCTATACCGAATGTGAAAAGAATTTTGGGGCATCTCTAATAATTATACTATCAACTATAATACGATAATATGTGAGGATATTGGCAGGATCGTTCAGTATTTTGTTGTATGGTTCGTTTACCCGGAATTCCGTGGAATTTTCTCCGGCATGCTAGGATGGCCCACATGCGATAGAAATCCGAGACTAGCCATCTCAAAAATCACAGGTCAATGAATGACTAATAATATTTGCGATAGTTATTTGATTACAATAATAATAGCAATAATTATAATTTTATTTGTCTTCCCACAAATACTTTTCAATGTCCTCTGAAGTCCACATGCGTACCCAATACTATCACGGGACGTGATTGTGAGAGGAAAATTAAACACTTAAATTAAATAAACTTTTATCTTAAATTCGAAATCAATAAATGTTTTTAGAATATTTCGTACTTTTATTATAAAATTTCTTAATCAATGCGCACTAACTATCTTCACTGCATTTTTATCACTCCTGAATAACTTCCCGATTCTCATATACTGATGCACGTTATTTAAATCGCTCAGGTCCGCACTAGAAAACTTCTCGCCCTCCGACATGTACTTCCTTGATTTACTACCGCTGAAATCGTTTTCTATAATAAAATATGTAATATTTTTGTAAAATAAACACCAGAATATAACAATTTCTTTTTAGTATATTTTTTCAATTTGTTGTTTTATAGAATGAGTTAATGCCATAATATTAATATTTTGGTACCTTCATAATTACCGATAAACCGGTATTAAATTAAGAATTTTATTGATTTACCGGAAATGCCATTTTCCGGTAAATTTGCATGCCCTGTTTATTACTGTGAGCGTATAAAGATAATCTAATAATTATTAGAAACGTATGACGGTGAATACTGAGAGGTATCAATATCCAATGTGATAGACTGTGAATAGTAAAACATAGTAATTCCCCTACCCTCGCCAGGCCGACATTTTTAATGCTACATGGCAACCACGCTATGTCACAGTGCAGCGTAGCAGCAATACAGCAAGGCACTCCTCCCAAAAAAATCCATTCACATAAAATAAAATACAAAGATACTTTATCTAATTTTATATACTTAAAGAGTACCGCAATTAAGAAATCTTACATTTCTAGGGATAATAATTATTTTGCATGATTGCTAAAAATCTACCCCTAACACTCCTGACTATCGTAATACCGCTTTCAGATTTAAGCTGTCAGCACTGACTTATAAACAGAGCCTCCCTCTTAAAATAATTTGAGAAGGCTGATTATTTTGATTTAAGGGGTGCATTTGTACAGAGTGTGGTTTAGTAGCTGTTTCCTAATGAAATTTGTTCAAAGGATCGAAAAAATTGAGACGTTCTAAAATGGAGACTGCTTCGATTTAAATGATAGTTTATTAGATTTATCATCACCATCACTTTCATCCCCTCTTCTAAAGTGGGTCGGGGTTCAAAAACCTCGTCAAGTCGTTTCCATCTTCCCCTGACTTTCGCGTCATCGATACATACTTGTTGATCCTTCATGTAGTTTTTATTCGAGTCTTTATTATTAGATTTTATTGTAGAGATTTACAAATTTCCATTTGGTGGGTTATCATTGGTAGATGACAGATGATATATTGTGTGAGGATTTCCCACCCGACCGGGAGAATCTTCTGATATTCAATACGTTGTGTCGCGTGCATGATGTGCGCATGTATTTTTTGACAAAGCTTGGTGAAACAGAAAATATGGTAATTAAATTATATTTACCGTTTCTTAATGAGTTTTATTGAATATTTGTACAGGTGAAATGTTTAATGAAAATATTGCTTGTGAACGGTATTAAAAAAGTACACTCCGTACCTACCTACATATACAAATAATAATTTTAAATGTAATAAGAAGATTTCATTCCTTTCCATTAATTGTACCAATTCATTCGATTTTTATCCATATCCATGTATGATAGAGTAAAGAATGAAGATACTAGGAACGAATGTAAAGCTGATCGTAGCATAATAGATAGAATAAAAATAGGGTCGCTCAGGTGGCTTGAGGAAAGAATGGTAAGAAAGATACATAATGCAAGTGTTGACGACGCCAGAAAGAGAGTCAGATTAACCAGATTCTGGAAGATGGTCCTGTCAGAAGCCTCAAAAATCGACGAGCTTGCGTGCGAAGATGTATGAATGTAGATGAAGCGAAAGTTGTATGTCAGGATAGAAGAGTATGGCACTCTATCCTGAAAACGGCGTGATGGTAAGTTAGTTACTATCGATTTAATATCGAACACTTTTGTTGTCTTATTATTATGATTAGTTGTCACACTAGCTGTAACCCATCAAAAATGACGGTACTTTTACATGTCAGTTCCTAAAGAATAATTATCTACTTATTTATAGCCGGCACCCATGAAATTGTAATAACGACTTTTGTCAAAATATTTGAACATTTTATATATATTTCCTCTGCCGGCAGCAATGTACTAATCTAAGTCCAGGCGATTGGGCGGAATATGAAATGGTTCGCGTCTTTGCTAAGTCTAGCACGTACTGTATTTTTGACGGGTAATGCATGCTCAGCGATAGCAACATTGCTATCGTTGCCGCCTTCGGTTTTGCTGGCCCGGGGTTCAAGCCCCATCTCCTCTTAATTTGTTTTCTTTAGCCGTGAATTCGAACAAAACTACGGACGTTACAGACAGACGGACGGACAACGAGATTATTATGTTTGATTGTTTATGGTTAGTTAACATTAGCCTACACTACAAAAATGATACATATTTTTAAATGAAAAAAGAATAAAAATATGTGAATTTTTTTCTATTTATTTTTATATCTGTGTATATTTTCAACTAAATTTTCGACTTAAATTTTGGAAAACGTGTTTTTGCATAAAATAAAACACGTTTGAATAATTTTGTGACACGCTGTATGTAGGTTGTATTGCTTCAAAATACATTTTGATGGCATAATGTTAAGGATTTTAAGGGTTCACAAACAGAGGCGGAAACACCCGATCGGGGGGCGTAAAGGGTTGGGGGTTGAAATTCTACAAGCCTCGTAAAAGTTGCGGCCGTTTGACTGATGTTTAGACGGAATATATTTATTGGTCGCAAGGACACTACTTCCTATTGACACGAAGGCGGGGGTTGCGATCCTTGGAGCGACCGTTAAATTAGTCCTATTTTCATAGTACAAGTTAAGGGTGTGTTTTAAAACAGGGTTTCATTACCTCCTTGCCATCGCGCTGTTCAGGATAATATAAAACCATACATTACGTTCTACAAATAAAACTTACACAAAATCCCTGGTTTGTATTATAAAGGTTTCTAATTGTTCAATGAACTTCCAGCAAATGTAAAATAAGAAATAGTCTTCACTTAGTCACTTTTAAAAGGTTAAGTGCAAGACATGTGAAATGTAAGTTTAACGTATGATCATGTTACGTTATTTCATGGTTTCTTACAAAATCTTGTTTATTTTGTACCTGATTTTGTACCTAATAATGTATTTCTATTTATAATTATAATTATGTTTTAAAAATCTTTATGTTTAAGTACCTTGTAAATTTATGTTTAAGTTCTAGATGAAAGAATATATAATTTTTACAACTAAAGAAAATATACAAATACGACAGTACATTGGAAATGAAAACAATTGTTTTTTAAGTTCTACCTTTTTAATTTTCAGAGACGCGTTTCGCCTTATGAGGGCATTATTAATCTACCTAAATATTATACATTCAACAATTTGTATATTTATATTAAAAGTATTAGAAAGAGATGCTAGATAATTTTAAGAATTAATTATAATTAAGGTTTCTAATTAACAATTATGTTCAAACACTAATGACAAATAATACATATAAGGATGAGGATATATTTACGACAAGCATAATTTTCAAATGCTCCCCGCATCCAGATAGCATTATGTTTGAGCACTAATGATAATTTTTCAAATGTGGAGATTACAAATTGGCGTCTCAGATGCTTTTTTGCGTATGTCTATAACAAAAAGAAAAATTTACGGCAGAATCAAATCTTAAAAATATTTTTTAACTACAGACTATTTGAAAATGTCAAGTAGAGGGTATCTATATATATTTAGTTGTTCGTTTATGATTTTCTTATATACTTCATATTTAGTGTTCTCTAGCTGTTCACAAACATAATTTGTTACCATGAATATCACATATATATCAAGTTGTAAATTTATACTTATCCTTATATGTATTACTTGTAATTAGTGTTTGAATAGAATTGTTAATAAGAAAACTTAATAAATTCTTAAAATAATATAGCGTATATTTCTAATAATTTTAATATAAATACAAGTTGTTGAATGTAAAATATTTAGATTGATAATGCCCTCATAAAGCGAAACGCGTCTCTGAAAATTAAAAAGGTAGAACTTAAAAAACAATTGTTTTTATTTCCATATGTGTGATTATGGAGTTCTACAAACTTATCTCTGAAACAACAAATACGACGATATACTGTCTCGACATGAACTCAAGAAAACCACTTTCCATTACGTATAAATTACGTTTTTCCACCAAATCCATGTAAAACATTTATATTTGCATGTAGTTAGTTTAATACTTCACCCGTTAATTTAATGATCACTAACAAGTTGTTAAATTTATCTGTACATTTCTTCTAATCGGTTATAGAATTTAGAAAATTTTCAAATTTTATAGATATATAAGTTTTAACTATAATTTGCATATTTAAATAAAATCAGAAAGGTGTCTCGTTAGTTTTATCAGAGTCCCGGGTATGATACTGAATATAAGTGATACTCGGAAAATTGCTAAAGCGACGCCTTTAAAGATGTCTTGAACAATGAAATTAAACGAATGTAAGGCCGGCGAGGCCTCCGTTGTGTAACGAAATTATCTGTCAGGGAATACAAATAATAAAGAAATTAGGAAAACAGAGTCACAGAGGTGACAGGGTAATTGGATAAGAGGAAACGAGAAGGACAACACTGCCGGGGAAAGTTGGCAAACTAAACAATTGGCCGAGAAATAAATCTCAAACTCTACAATTAACTAAGCGGAATCTCGGGGTGGGGGTGGGGAACGGGACGATCGTTTGATTCTAACAAACTCTAAATTATATTTACTTCATCCCTTAGACAAGGGAAACTTATTTGCAAACATTTCGCAGGTAAACTAACTAAGACGCGAAATTATTTCTTGTTTGCTTTATTTTGCTGGCGCTAATTAAAATATATATTAAACTTTCCACCGTGATTCGGAGTTTTTCTTTATTATTTAAATCAGCCGGAGTTTGTTTCAGGAAATTTACTTATTTTTGTAAATATTAAGTTAAAAAATTAAAGTAAATGTTTTCTGTTCATAAAGAGTATTCAATTATATGAATAAAAATAAAACTCTTTGGATAAAACCACTATTTATTGAACTATCAACATGTTTTAGAGCCAATGTTACCTCTTCATAATCAAACATAATAATTTCGTTTTCCGTCCATCTGTCCATCCGTCCGCCTGTGTGTCCCTGTAACTTCGTGTAACGTCCGTAATTTAGATAGAATTCACGGCTAAAAAAACAAATTAAACGGCCGGAGATGGGGCTTGAACGCTGGGCCAGCATTTCATGTTCCGCCCAATCGCCAGGCTTTAGAATAATACTTTTAACTGCCGGCAAGGGAAACATAAAAAATGTTCAAATATATTTTGATAAAAGTGTTTCTTAATATTTCATGGGTGTCGGCTATAAATAAGTAAATACTTATTCTTTAAGAAACAGCAAGTAAAAGTACTGTCATTTTTGAAGGATTACAGTAATACAAAATAATTAAAAATAATTGATAATATCTATACTTCAAAACTTAATTTTTATTATAGGTACGCTGTATCCTGATGAAAGGACCATTGGCCTTGAAACATGTTGATAATTCAATAAATAGTGGTTTTACACAAAGAGTTTTCTTCTCATTAACCGGTCGGGTGCCGCAGCGCAGATCTGCGGGAAAACTTTTGTACCCTCTATGTGCCGGAGAGCAGATCTGCGCTCCCTAGATACGTACGCGAATTCGGCCTATTTTACCTGCGTTTATAAGTTTTTAAAGTTTATCATTGGTTGTATCTCAAGTTTTTGAATGAATGAACTAGTTCTATTTGTCAAATAACCTCATTTTCCGCGCAAACCGGACAAAAAATCATTCCAAATGTCGTCATCGAACCGCGCATAAATTGTGTTATTTATCTGTTAAAAAAAGTGTACTGTTATTGCTTCCATGGTTTTATTCGATAACATGTGCATACATTTCTGACAGTAAATTTCGTTACTTATTTCCATAAATAATGAATAAGTAATAATTGTACAAGTAATTATTTAAAGTCTATTTTTGAAGTCTGTATATTGAGAAACTAGAAACTGCAACTTCTTAGTAATTATTGTTGATTTTTACACGAATACAACCATCACAAAAAAGTATCTAAAAAACAGTAATCGTGCGCGAAATTGCGCGGCAGACAGGGTACATTCCGCGTTACATACGGCTGGCATCCGACCGGTTAATACAAATAATGTCATTTTGGAAAAAACACGTTTTTAAAAAAAATCCAAAAAATAAGTTTTTTTATGAGGTGTTTGTTGGAGGCAACAGGAATACAAGGCAACCCTGAAAGACTTAGCATGATCTAATACACCAGATAATAGAAGTGGTCCTGTTAGAAGCCTTGAGAATTGACTTGACTATATGGGAGTATGTATGATGGTATATGAGGCAAGCGTAGTGTAGTAGGATTGAAGAATGTATTGCCCTATCCTCTCTGTATACCTTTTTTAAACATTAGGTGAAATAACATACATTGGAATTCATAAAATCTGTTTACATTGTTGTGGATTCACCGCTGTGGTATCCAAATAAAACATCTATAAACTTTTATTTAAAAAAACAAGTAACCGGACACGAACTTTATCTGATTACTATTCTGTGATTCGCATTAATTTTGGCTTCCTTAGAAAGTTCCACTCTGGTAATGCTTTGAAGAAGAAAAAATAATGAAGAAAAAAGCAATACACCACGAGGCGTACAATCTGCGACCGCGCAAGAAACAATCAGTATGTCTTTGACCTCCCTGATGATATAGTACTTTCCTGAGGACTCCAGCGAAACGTTGAGAACTGAATCTCAACATAATACATACGGTTCGTTTTAAATATCGGTTTAATACCTTAATATGTCAAACGAGCGAAATATAAACCTTAGATTAAACAATTTTTCCAATTTGTAAAAAAGATTAGTTATACACTGGAAGGCAAGTACGAAAACAATATTATTTAATGGTATATAGCTAGGTAAATATCAAGTCTCTAATTGTTTGCTCATTATAATGGAACAGGTAATTTTTAGGCCGTTGTAAGTGTTGGAGTATTATTTGTAATTTAATGTGTCCTAATTTATAAGCCCTTATGGAAGGGCTGCCGGAGGTTTGGTAAATAAAATTTATCTCTCTGTTACTATGTTAAAATAATTTATTCTGAATAAATTCGATTAGGCAGACCCCAGTGGTCTAGCGATAAAGCGGTCGGTAAACCTATTTGTCCCAAGGGTGCAAATTAAAAAAATATTGCTATATCTCTACTGTGCTTTCTTCTACCTGGGTGTGGGGGTTGAATTTTTTATGTTTGAAAATGTGTATTAGGTGTAAATTCACCTCACAGCGTTAGCGAGTACCATGATTAATTATTAATTAATAATTTCTAACTAAATAACTTACCATCACGCCGTTTATCCGCGGGGGTAGGCCGAGATAATAAATTGCCACACTCCTCTGTATTGACACAACTCTCGCCTCATCCACATTTATATATTGTAACGAGGCTAAAAAGAATCACGCAGACAGTTGTTTGAAATGATCACAATACTACCGAAGATTCCAGAACGGCCTAGCATAATCTACGGCTTACGGGAAACATCTACAAAAGTCTGGAAGCCACGAGGAAGTTCTCGTAAACACTGGAAACGTCTGGAAATTTCAATATCAGCATAAGCCAATATAAATAGGACCGCACACGGGAGTATGAGTTAGTTGTTGTTTTTGGGCACGTCACGGAGATAACAAGATATCTGATTTTTTTCCTGTCAAATGATGGGCTCTCATTACATTAACTTATATGGAATATAAAAAAAACGCTTTGATAAAATGAAGAAACCTTGCAGATTTTTTTTTTAATATTCCATATATGTTACTGTAAAGATAGTCCATCGTTTTACAGAAAAAAATCAGAAATATTGAGAACAAAATGCAAACTTTGCGTTCACTTATCTCCGTAACTGACCCAAGGCGTATAAAATATTTTCTATTCAAAATGAAATGTAATGTAAATTAATAAAATTAAAGTCTCCCCGAAGATTTTGCTACTAGCTACGATACATCCTGTATACTTAATATGCATGTACGTACGTGATAAAGGCTTGATAAACTAGGCAGTGCTTTCATAAAATAATAACAGGTGTCAGTGAGTTGATCCTGTTTACACTACAAATATAATTAAAACCACAAAAAGCACCATTACTTTGGTTAGTACGTGCGTTCTACTTAGTAAATCTTTAAATTACGTGCGCTTCGAGTAGTAAAACGTTTTATATTTATGCGTCAAATCGTCTTTTAATACAAGTATTTTTTTATTTTTAAATCGCAATTTAATAATGTGGTATGTACAAAGTCAATGTGAGAAAGTAGAGATTTGAGATGTGTAAGAATAAAATGAATATGATGATCTTTGTTTATTTGTCTTTTCACGTGTGTACGTACACATAATGGATAAGGCTTAGATTTTTTATGTTTTTTTTATTTTCTCATCAAATTTAATCACGTTTTACAGTGACACAACGCGTAGAAACTTAAATTTGAATTGTCTTTTCATTTGTAAACCCTTCACTCTGTGACTACATTTACACACCACCTCTTTGTTTCTTCTTTTGCCAGCTCCAGGTTTCAAATCCTCAACACATTAGTATTGTTACTGTTGAATTAATAAATGAAAGCTTAAGAATATTTTTATATGTAAGTATGTTCTATGAACAGTTACTGGGTTTTATCCCCCGACGGATGATTGATCAGTTAAGGTAAATTATAGAAGACAAATTACAGATATGAAGCTATGAATATGAGAAACGTGTGTGGAAGTATTTTTATATGGTGGCCCCGGGATTGAAACCTATATGAGCTGGCTTAAGTGATCACTCAACATACTCGTAATGCAACGTTCAACAATGCCATCGTAAGAATATTCATACATTATCCACTTTTTCGAAAGTTCTTTAAATGTTGAAATCTGGGATTTTTTTATTTTAATTTTAATGGACTATGCCGAAGATATCTGTGTTTTCTCATGAATTAGTAAGTATACATAGATTTTCGCAAGTGGATTACCAGCTATATATAAAGGTAACATTAGTTACATTTATATTTTTTAAAGTGGAGTAATAAGCAATATACTGTTTAATGTGTAGGTACGTTAAATTCTAACGAATTATTTTAACATATAGAGAGTGTACCAGAGCTAGTAGCAGAAATTTAGCTGGTAGATTTCTGCCAATGATAATGAGCCTAAAATGTTCAAGCATCCATGACCTAATATCAATAGTTATGGAGATATGCAGTATAAAAGTTTGCATATTTTTCAATACTTATGACTTATTTTTTTGCAAAAAGTTGAACTATCACTACAGTAACTCATGTTGATTATGAAAAATTCATTAATTTTAGTATAAGTTGAATAAAATAATAAAAACCTTGCAAAAATTTAAAAAAGTTCTTTTTTTACAAGGTTTTTATCATTTTGTTTAAGTTGTATTGAAGTAAATAATTTTTTCGTAATCCATATAAGTTACTTTAATGATAGTACAACTTTTTGCAAAAAATAAGTCAAAAATATTGAAAAAAAATAATTAAACTTTGATATTGCATATATTCGTAACTATTGATATTAGGTCATGGTTGCTTGAACATTTTAGACTCATAACATAGGAAGGAATCTACCTGCCAAGATTCTGCAGCTAGCTCTGGTCCACCCTGTATACTATTACATATAAAGTTCTGTGTCCTTAGAACGAACATATATACGTTTTTAAACGTATATATGTTCGTTCTAAGGACACAGATACCGTATTTTGTCCCCAGAGTCTTGTCTTTTCACGTTATCTATTTAAAAAACTGTGCACCTTACTGGAGTTTAAAATAGTAACAAAGTGTAGTAACTATTGTCGTCAGTGTGAATGATTTTTTATTTCGTGCCGCTGCTTTTGGAAAACACTTACTATTATTTTTCAAAAATAAACTGTAGTAAAGGCAAACAATGGCCTGTCCCTAACAAAGGAAGTGCAGTGGAGTCTGGTCCCGTGATTCGGGGAACGGGTCGTCCCCTGCACATTAATTCTGGGGTGCACTAATCTCGACACCAATTTGGGATACATAATAGTGCCTTCACAATAAGACAAACAGACCAAGTAATGCTACAAGAGGCTCTACTCGCGCAACAATATATTTAAGTATTGCAAAATATTACATTGCAGAATTATTTATTAATCTGTAGGATTTATTTGTAGAAATGTAAATCTTTTATTTTAATTTATTTCCATTTTTTTCCCGCATGTCGAATAATTTTAAATAATTTACTTTAATTCAACATAAATATTATATTAGATGTCGATAGAATTTAAAAAAAAAGCTAACTACTTCAGAACAGATATTTTTATTTATCTAGCGAGGTAGTTAGTGGCCGAGAGGTTTGTTTCCCCGTGGGAGTAGGCAGAGAGGATAAAGCGCCATAATCTTCTGTACTGACATACAACTCTCTCGTCATCCACATTCATAAATCTTCGCATGCAAGCTCGACGGTTGTTGATGCTTCTAACGGGACCATCTTCCAGTATCTGGTTAATCTGGTTAAGCCACGTCTTCCGCTGTCGCCTTCTCTTTCTGGCACCATCAAAACTTGAATTCTATATTTTTCTTACCATTTTTTCCACATTCATTCGCTCAGCATGCCCAAACCACCTAAGCGACCCTGTTTTAATTGTATGAATTATGCTAAGATCAGCTTTACATTCATTACAAATATTTTCATTCTTTACTCTATCATAAATGGATTTGCCACACATGCGTATAAGGGATCTCATCTCCACTGCATTAAGTCTACTTTTGTTCCTCTTTTACCAGCTCCAGGTTTCACTTCCATACATCTGTGTCGATACCAGAACATTTCCTTTATTCCTTTTAAATTAAACCCCATCCCTCTTTGATTCCGGCGATTTACGTCAATAGTGCTGAATACGTTTTCATTGAGACCAATATCAATGACTCTGACTTTTCTGCTTCTTGGCACAGTGAAGGATAAGAAGAGAAATATTAATATTAAAATTTGATGTTAAAAATGTATTACATGAATATAAAAAATTGCAAAATGAAATGTCAGTATATTCCATGTTTTACTTGGAATATACTCACATTTTCCGATGAAATGTAATATGTCAATGAACATAAAGCTTCCGAATGAGTTGATTTGGCTGTTTTTTTTAATACAAAACATTTTATTCACAAATGCCTAGACCTTTCGTCCCTTTTTTTTTAGAGTTTTTTGTGTTCTTCTGTAGTCGGGATCCATTAACGGTCAAGCGGTACTTGTGTTAAACCTTTACTATTTACCAAAAATAAAATTGTTATTTTTTTCAAGAGGTTAAAGTAAGTAACCTTTAAAAGCTGGAAAATAGCTCGTAGTACTTTTGAATTAATTTGAAACTTCAGATTCTATTTTTTTATGATTTATCGACGGAGGCTAGACAAAAATTATCTACACTTTCACCATAACATACTCTCATGGTTGACATTAGACTACTGTCACGTGTGTGAAATTTAATCCCTATCGCGTCATTTGCCTTCCAGCTATTACAGCGTGAACTTACAAGCGTACAAGCTCAGCCAGGAGTTTGCAGCAAGCTTGCAAATGCGATCAGTCACCTCATTTCAATAGTCGGAGGTTATATTAGGGGTTGAAATTCATCGAAGACTTTTATCACAATAAAGACTGCGCTTTATCACATAAGAATATTTATATGGATTGATAAATAGCTAGACGAGTGTGACGCATGAAGAGAGAGTAGGACGTCAATCTCCACCACGATGTGCGGAAAATGGCATCTCTACTAGGCAACTAGAAACTGCAGAAATGCGAATGTTAGAAGGTGGGCAGGAGAAACACTAAAATATAGAATTAAAAGTTCACGCATTCGCGGTAGACTGGATGTCACGGAAATAAAAATTCAGCTCGAGGAACGACAGTTGAGATGGTATGGGCATAAAAGATGGAGATCACTAGAAAACAAGGTGAAGCAGACAGTGTTTATGGAGATTCATCGATAGTCATCCAGAGGAAGACCAAAGAACTCCTGTACGACTTAAGGCTCCAATATCCTACAGAGAAACGGCCTGGATGATAGCCTACCTATGTAATGAGTTGGAATAGTGTAAGAAAGAAGAAGGAAGAAGATTACGTTAGGTTATCTGGTGGCGAGTAATTGTTAGCGAGCAATTGTGGGCGAGCAACTATGGGTGAGCAATTGTTAGCAAGCAATTATCCGATAATCCCCCACCACGGACGTAAAGATTCAGCAAGCCCGAGAGATGGTGCTAGTGAATAGGCGAGTGATATTTGGTAACTTAGTGTCTTCTTTGACCATCACTAACGATTCTGCCCATCAAATCATCCACAATGAGCTTGGTTTCCGCAAAGTCAATGCGGATTCCCACAGACTTAGACCGAATATCTGTATCTGGATGAGAAACGTAAGCTTATGGACCGAGGGACCAATTGTAGCGATTACTGTAGAGAAACACATCACAAAAATGAGAGAATCACATGATGTATTGTGTTATCTGCGGGAATCAAACCCAGAATCTAGTGTTATGCCCACTAGATAACAACACCATAATATTTTTTTTTCTGAATTTTTAAACTTGTTACAGACAGGATTTAGAGATTTGTGAAAAATAAAATGCCTTGAAGAGTAAGTGTGTTACAAAAAGGGATAAATATTTTTATTGAAATAATTGAATTCTGTAAGAGAGCACATTTTCCGTGTGTACGATGTGTTGGAACCTTTCCCCTATGGACGCACTATTGAAGCATGCACTGCACTTTACGACGCTGACAAAAAATCAACCTTACAAAGTCTTTCAATGGGAGACCGTCTCTTTTGTCAGTTTTATTCGTACAATAAATATCGTACGTCGTTCCTAAGCGTGTTGGGTCGGCCGTGTTTTGGTGCGTACCGACTCAATACATAAATTAGAGATATTCCTACAGGATTAACGCTTTTGTGGGACTTTCTCGTGCGGCGATGCGTCAGGGAGCGAACGCTGATAAAATATTTATATTGAAACTCGCATAAATGGAAGTGTAGACTTAGCGCGGAGCGAGCTCTTATTCTTTTTTAACATAATAACATAATTATTCATATTTTAAAAAATGAGGGTAAATACAACACTGTTTTATTCCACCATATTTATTTTGAATTGTTAGAACGTTTTCGGGATTTCTCCTATTGTCAATAACAACACTTTACAACGTCGACAATGGGAGAAATCCCGAAAACGTTCTAACAATTCAAAATAATGTGGAATAAAACAGCGTTGTGTTTACCCTCATTTTTTTAAATATTAAAAATGAATTTCCACAATGTTACAAACAAAAAACTTGACCATAATTATTGTTAAAATAGTGGATATATATTGTTTTTTTTTTAATAGAGATGCGAACACGGAATACGTGTCACATCAATATTCTTACTATTTTCAAACTAAGCTAAACGCCTGTGATATGAAAAAAGGACTAACTTGCTGGTCTGGAGTGAGGTTCGAACCCGCGACCTTTGGATCACGAGGCGAGAGTCCTAACCACAAGACCAACAAGCTACTCTTTCATGTTATTATTTTGTTCATATTGAACATATTATTCATATTGTTCATTTTATATTGTTCATTTATCTTAAATATGTTCTATTAATATTATTATTTTTAATTATGTACTGTAAAACGTGTTTTATGTTTGATTTATAAAAATCCTTTTAATTTTCTTGTACTGTTTATTGTAACTAGACGCTAAAAAGAATTTCCGCACTGTCCGAATTCCTTGTAATATATCGTAACACTATCGAAGGATCGAGAACGGCCTATAAGAATCTAGGTGATCTAAAACTTTCGAGAAATCTTTACAAACGTCTAGAAATGTCTGGTACAACCAAGAAGCAATGAAAACCTTCTCCTAAACACCAGAATAATCTAGAAAGTTCGAAAATACTAGCATTTTCGGACATAAATACGGAACCACGCCGCGGCAGTTGTCGTGTTTGATAGTTCGATTCAGTGCGAAGTACCACCTTGTTAAGCAATTTTTAATTTTATCCACGATTTATGTACTAGAAAGTTGAGTGGGAAACACGCCAAATAACATTTTATTTACTTTTCTATGGAAATATTTAATCCGTGGCATCGAATAGGATGCGCGTATTTCGTTGTATAGAGAACCTTTCTAATACTCTGGCCACAACACGCGGCATGCGGCTGGCCAAGGAATATAATGTCGGAGGGCTTAACTCAAATTAGAATGAAAATATAAAAGTATGAAAAAAGTATTCCGATATTGCTTTCAACTAAAACGTAATTGAAAAATAACATAATACATTTTTAAGCATATAACACTTTGTGAACTTCACAGACATTGGGGAGATTTATATAAAAAAAAAATGAAAAAAATAAGGGTAGAATAAAGGGCAGAATGGTTAATTAACTAAATATATTTATTGTATTATTTGTATATATCTACTTATATTATTTGATTAATTACACCAACATGTTTCGGAAATACCTTTCCATCATCAAGGTCTTGTATAACTGTCAAAATATCAGAATGAAGTGTCTTGTTTTTTGTTTTTCTAAATTATTTGTAAATATTATTATTGAAGTTCTTGATTACTCGCAATTATTATTATTACTACTAGCTCAATTCTAAAAATTTTTTTTGAATAATTGCGAGTAACCAAGAACTTCAGTAATAATATTTAAAAATAATTTTTCAAATAATTTAGAAAAACAAAAAACAAAAGACATTTCCTTCTGATATTTTGACAGTTATACAACACCCTGACGATGGAAAGGTATTTCCGAAACATGTTTGTGTAATTAATCAAATAATATAAGTAGATATATACAAATAATACAATCAATATTTTTTTTAAATGTCAATCTACAATGTTGCTGAATCAATTGAAAAAAATTAACTAATTAACGACGTAGTAAAAAATGAAAAGAAATATGGTGAAAATAATTAGAAGAGACAGATAAAGAAACACATGCGCCAAAACGTAGACAGAGGTAGTGGTGTCATTGTATCGTAACTAGAGCTTGCATTACCGGAAAATATGGCTTTATTCCAATACCGGTAATTTTGGTAAATTATTGTTCAATTGTTCGAAGAATATATTTTCTTCAGAATGAATGTTTGAACTTTGTGGTGACATTATTATTAAAATAAAACACAAATCACTTTGTTTTCACCACTTTATTGGATATAAAATCTACATGTTTCGAGAACAGTGTTCTCTTCTTCAGGATTGTTTGTGTACTGTTTGTGACATATGTGATCATTTAAGGAAAATGAAAAAGCTTTGGAAGCCGAGCGCGCTGATGTTTATTACAACACATATGCGGAACATGTTTTAAAATTTAAATATAAACAAAAAGGGGAAGATTTGTTTAGCAAAATCTCTAAAAAAACTTATTTACTGTGTGTCTACAAAGAATCCACTTTATTTTAGATTTGTAGAAGTATATTGTAAATGTGTTTAATATTGTTATATCATATTAATGATTGTTATGATGATATGAACGATAAGCTCGGAAGTATCAAAATTGAAAATAAATCATTGACAGTATGTATTTATATATATATATATATATATATTATATATATATATATGTCCTTTATTTTGAAATATCGCGATATGATTGGCTGCACTTTCTCATCGGTTCAAACGTTTCATTTAAGCAAAGACAATCGAATTTTATCAAAAAATTTGAATTCGAAAAATGTTATATCTAGATATCTAGATCAACATTGAAAGGGTAGGTTTAGGTACCGGCACCTTTTTTCTTTCAAATAATTTGTGCGAATTCGAATGCAACGTTGTATCAAAATTTCCAAGCAATAGTTGAAGAACTTTAGGAGATTTAAGATTTTGGACAATCGAACATTTACATTTTTATTTATATAAATAAATAGTAGGTATATAAAAAGAGTGTAAGTAAACGAAAATATCCGCGTATTTAAATGCAAGATTGTGCCAATATTTCAAAGTTATCAATGAATAACTTTCAGAGATTAGCGATTTTGTACAAATGAACATTTACATTTTTATTAAAATAGATTTTATGAATTTGTACGAGCTGGACGATTGTATTAGATTTTTTGTTTTAATATCTTACTCATTATACTTTTCCTAATATATTTTAATGTAATTTTATTGCTTACTAGCAAAAATAAATACAATTAATCAATATACGTACCACATTATATAGTTTGGAGAAACTTACCAAGTGCTTACGAGCGAATTAGTTGAATATTCCAAGAGCGATTAATCAAATTGCAATAGATGCGATTAACTAATTTACTCTGCTAATTGCCCAAGTGTTTACCGAATTTTAGTTAGAAGTAAACCTTAACATATGCATCGAGAGCAGCTTATTGAAAATCAGGTCTTTCAAGAATTTCGCGACATAATATTGTGCAGAAACTAATTAGGGATTAATTAAGGCAAATTTGGTGGAATAGTTGTGCATGATGATGCAAGTATCAGAGTTGCCAAGTGAGACGGTGTGATGATGGATTACTTCTAATATCAATCGATCGTTGCGTTTGACGCTAAAGCGCTCAGCATTAATTCAAATATAGAGGAAATTAAGTAATCAGACGAGGTAAGGGACAAATAAAAAGAACAATTATTTAATAGTAAAAATAAGGGAATCTCAAAACGCTGAAGAAAACAACATTGTATAAGAGATAAAAGTAATTAATTAACTTAACCTTCTAAGAATATACAGAGTGTAACAGAGCTAGTCTACAATATCTTACGGGTAGATAGATTATTATTTATTATATACATTATAATTATGTAATTATAATTATTAATTATTTATATAAATTATAATTATGTCACCACAAAATAAATTTGCTATATTTGAAGAAGAAGTTATTATTAATGGTTTTTAATTTTTTTTATTTTAATTTGCAGAACTCCATATATACATATACACTGTTTGATAATGGCTTTACAAGCCGAAACAGCTGTAACACCTAAAAATAGTTAACCCGTAGAACTTAATAATAATATTTATTAAAATTTAAATTATTTTAAATTTGGCTAAAAATAAAAGGTAGATAGATTCCTGCTCAAATTACGAACCGAAAATTCACTGCAAACGCATATTTTGGTGTCTTTTCAGAAAAAACTTTTTCACATCAACGGATCGTCCGATTTAGTCGGTGTAGATAAAATATATAGAGTGATATTGCGATTATTTGGGTCGCCCACCCTACTAGGTCAAGGGGATGAAGAAGATGATGATGAGGATAATACGATTATACACATATTTCAATTTATCATATTTTTTTATCCTTCCCTTAGCGGGTCGGGGTTAAAATTTAAATATAAGGATTAAAATTCACTCCCTTTTATCTCTTGCGTTGATTCTTTTTTTACCCTTTTCTTTTCCAGCCGCTATTAAGCAACTTTAAGCTTCACTGACAAAAAATTTCTAATCTAAGGCATTCTTGAACGTTTCCTTAATTTTTTTTATAACTTGATGTCAAATAACTTGTTGAGTATTTATTCTTTTTACTATACCAAAGTGACCCGCGGCAACAGGGCATTCTAGATTATATCAGAAGACGTCCTTTGTTTAAGGAATGCTTTGTCTTTTGGTTTTGGCGAACCCAGAGAGAGTTCGTACGGCTACTCCTTAGAGGAATCTCATCTCATCTACTTGTATGGTCGACCTGTATCTCTTAGTCAAATTCCATGTTTCAAAAACTATGATTCAATCGGCTTAGTGTGCATAACAGTTGGTTCAAAAGTATGCAATACGTATGTATTTAAAAAAATATAAAATAACATTGGTATATACAAAATTAAGGGTGTAACAATGTTAGTCCATAATATTTTACAGGAAGATTACTGCCATCAATAAATATATAAATATGTTGATAAGCAACTTCAAATTCGCATTTTTTCAAATACCTCGATAAAATTCTGTTTAGCATTGGAATTGCGCAGTGATTATGACACTGGCTTCTCACACCGAGGGTTCCGGGTTCGATTTACGGTGAGATGTTGTAGAGAATTTAATATGTGTGATTTACTAAAGCCTGGGTGTTTTGTGATGTATTTCGCTTCTGTAATTGGGCCTCCTGGCCTGTTGAAGCGTAAAAAAAAATATATCATTTAGTAGTTAATGATATTCCAACGTTTAGCAGTAGATTAAAGTAGTTTATATGAAATATTACAATTTCATTCGCTTTTATGAAAGTCAAATAAAATGATTAAAACCTATAGAAATAATTTATCGAAGGAAGCAAACATTTGGTGGTGAGACATTATAATTAAATAAATAAAAATAACTTTTTATACACCACTTATATCTATTAAAAATCCAACCAGGTACCAACCAACATAGACTAGATAATTTAGAGGCATTAGAGATAAGAAAAGCCATTAATTTAAATCATAAAATAATTAACAATCAAATAAATTTGTCTTGTAGTCCACTCTTAAATATGTTCCCTCTTAATAATAATATTCCCTGTATAATCCCACCCCCTACCCCCACAATTGGCACTCCGTCCTTCCACCTTTCACACTAGTATATAAGCGCATAATTTTTGTATGTTTATACAGTTAAGATCCCTGAAGAAGCTACGGTAGTAGCGAAACCTGGTTGGATTTTTAATAAATATAAGTGTTGTATAACTAAGTTATTTTTATTTATTTAATTACCTATGGGAATATTTAATTTTTAGAATATATTTTTTAATCTTGAAAAATTTGAACATAATAAAATTTTTAAATATATAAAAAATGGTCTAAAAATGAGTTAAAATTTTATATAATTTTCAGGCGTATTCTAGTGTATATGTTAACAATTCGGATGAATGTCATATAAATATAAAAAGAGTATTGCTTCAAACTCTAGTAAGAAAATAGATATCTCATCATCAACCGCGACGTCTATACTGGCGCATGAGGATAACAAACTTCAACCACAGACGGTGCTAGTAAAGTTACAGGTGAAACGAAATGTACAAAATGTATAATTTTGATATACGTGATAGTCAATCAAAATAAATTTGTGAACGATACATTGTGTAAAGTGATCACTTAAGCTAGCTGTATAATAGGTAGATACATGATTATCATCCAATGAGAATTCACATTTGTATTTTGAGCTCTGGTCTACCCGAAACCGTTAACCACAGAAAAATGATATTGAATTTATTAGAATCTCGATGGTAAATATATATATAATTAATAAAAATTTACTTTGTTTTCACCACTTCCACCACATGGCCCTGAACCATTTTCAACATGGTTCAGGGCCAATGGACCCTTCGCTAGGATACAATGTGTATTAACAAATTAAAGATCAAAACCGAATTACAGACAAAAAAAAAGTAACCCATAAAAACCAAGGTTTTACAATACTTCCTTTCTCATTTTCGGGTTTCGTGTCTACCATATGCGTCGGAGTCTCCATACAACTTACTGAATTGTATGAAAAAACCATTAAAAATTTGAAAAATCCAAAATTATACTATAATTATTATTTTTTTAACGAAAATTTGATAGATCTTCTTGATTGTCGCCACGAGTCTGTTTGCAAAGTTTCAGCTCGATTGGATCATGGGAAAAGGGTTAAAAATCGATCCAAAGTTTTTTCGTCAAGCGAGCAAGCAGACGCTACGAGTTAAAAGAAAGGAAGTAAAAATAGCTGTAAAATATAGACAATAAAAATAGCAATAAGAGTATCTTGTTGGTCTTGTGATTAGGACTCTCGCCTCGTGATGCAAAGGTCGCGGGTTCGAATCTCACTACAGACCAGAAAGTTAGTTCTATTTTCATAGCACAAGCGTATAGCTTAGTTTGAAAATAGTAAGAATTTTTATGTGACATGTATACCGTGTTCGCATCTCTATTTAAAAAAAATGTATAAAAAAATATATATGAAAAATGAATAAATAATTAAGTTCTAATATGAAAACTAATTTAATGGACAACTATTTGTAAAAGGAAACTGACTTAATTTATGACTTAGGGAAAAATGTGTGTATGATGATATTTAGAAAACTATATTTTATACTACAATGCATAAAATGTATGGGCATATAATGCCTGTGTTTGTGCTAAACTAAATAAAATAAAATAATATATCTGAGTAGGTAACTGTAACATTTTATAAAAATCTCATTTCAAGAATGAGTGTTATAGCAATATGAAATCATATTTAAATACAAAGTAACAGGTCGTGTAGCTTACTTTATGGTCTTGAAGTTTATTACTTCCAGAAGGAAGACGAATGCAACATAATAAATAAATTTATTTCAGAGGGGTAAGACACGATCGTAAACATTGAGCGTGATAAAACTGCCGTAAGATGGCAGTAATATTATTTTATAACTTGTAGTGTTTTCGTTTAAAATTTATTACTTTCTTTCATGTCTCAAGTTTACGTGATTTGATTTGAGCGCTCATATTCCGATAAAATTACAAAGTTTGTTTGATTGCAAATTGGCTTAGATTACTTTTAAAAATCTTAAAATTGTCTCGGGATGGTATTCTCACTATCGAAATCTCTCGAACAGTCTACCGGGATGTGAAACTTTTCCACCGGGAAAAGAAACATTGAGAAAGCGACATTATCTATAAAAAGAGATCGACCGGCTACTGCGCAACTCACTGTGTAAAATAAAATAAATAATTTAATTTAGTTATTTGACAGCGCAACAAGTTCGCAGACAAAGCGACAAGCAGTATGGCCAGCGTGCATGTTTTCCAGCGATAGTAAAACAAGTAGGTACCTACCGACACGCGAGAAGTTAAAGAGCCTTTTCTTCTTCGACTGAAGAACTGCTAACACGCGTTTAGCGTTGCAACCTTTTGACCAGTCATTGCAATTTTGTTTAGGCGAACAGGAATAATTTAAATAGTAACTATTTTTTAAGTTCAATGTATTTGCATTAACAGGGGCGTGCAGTGGGAATATCGCAGCATGACCTTTACGCAACCAAAAATTTGGAAAAAATCGGAATACAACATACATTTCGTAATATTTCTATCACAATTGTTATAATAGCATACATATTTTCTAGCATAAATATATACATTTTTTTTCAAAATATACGTCTACAAAAAAATCATGCTTCAATGTTCCCACCGCACGCGCCTGTGACATTAATATATATAAATATATATATATAGATATATATAATATATATATATATATATTATATATGGAAAGTTAATTGAAACTAAGTGAGGTAAGCATCTGTGCCTACCCTTGAGTGGAAAAGGTAAGTATGTAGAACTAAAATGTATTTTGAGTAATGGAACAACAATACAATAAGTAAGTACTGGTAAAATATTATATTCTCCCTAATGATTCATGCGTTAATTTTACCCTTACTGTTTTCATAAAAGCTCCCCAATGCCAGTGAAGGCTCATAATTAAAATAAATGACGCATCGAGTTACTTAATTATAGGGAAAAAAGTGTATATTTTTTTCCTTCTTTATTGTTTTATTTAATAATCGTGGTTATGTTTATGGGTTCCTGAATTAATGTATTACAGGTTGTTGAGTTTTTGTGCAGTTAAGGAGTGAGATCTGTATTATAGGCCGTATCAGATCGCTCTATTGGCTAGTGAGTAACCGCTATTTGTTTTTATTTGTACATTGTTTTTAGGTGAATATTACTATATTCAAATGTCAAAGAAATCTTAGCAATATATTACCCTCCGAAAAGAGTTTTCACTCGTGCTTTGTGGAAGAATTATATTTCTTATTATATAAAATACTAGCTGTGTCCGCGGCTTCGTACGTGTAGATTTTTAGTAACTTTTAGGCATTTGTTATCAATTTGTGTATTAACTTTAACGTATAGATATATTTAGTCACAAACTTTTTTAAAGGTAAGAAATATTTAAATACTTCTGTATAGAAAGTGTTTAAATATCTCTTACCTTTAAGGCAGCGTTCATAAAAAAAGCATCACTCGTCGAGTTTAGTTGTAAAGTTGGTGACCACGAAAAGCCCTTTTATTTTAAGGGCAAACCATCATCATATGTCCACCCTGAAAGTCCATTCCAAATATAGGTGAAAGAATTTTTGAAATCGGATGAGTGGTTTCGTAGATTACGTCCTACATCCAAACTTAAAAATTTTACGTCTTTATATATTAGTATAGATATGCATGAATCATCATCATCAGCATCATTGCTCTTGGCTCTACAACCCTTGGTCTTCCTCCACTCATCTCGGTTTAGTTTCAGCTCTCTCCAGTTCAGAACCTCCAAGGCAGAAATGTCTTTGAGGGCGTTGTCGCTCCATATTAATTTTGGCCTTCCTAAGCTCTTTAGCCCTATCGGCCTTGAGTTTAGCACGAAATTTGGTGCTTGATGCTCGGCTATTCTCTCCTTATGACCTCCATATGACCCAGCCATCGAAGTCTTCCCAGTTTTATAAATGTTGTGAAGCTCAACTCTTTAAAGTAGTGCTCATTAATGTGTCATGACACAAGGCGCGTGCTGTGGGAACAAGAAGCATGGCTTTTATTTAACCGTATATTTGGAAAAAAAATATTATGCAATATTAAAATCTGAATAAAATATTATTAATGTTTAAAGCATTAACTTTGTGGTTTGACATTATAACAGATTGTTACATAACTCTGTAAAAACCACTACCAGATTTTAGGTCTACCGGTTTCGAGACGTACCCGTCTCTTCGTCAGGACCAACACCCTAATTAACAACCAAATTAATTTTCCATATAGCCCTTTGTTTAATTTAATGTTCACAAAAAATGGGGCAACACCTACTTTAGACCCCGCCCCCTCTCACTCTCTTTCGGTAGATCCCTGATGGTTCATTAGGCCAATCAGTGCATGTTTGTCCCTGACAAGACTAACACGCATGTGATCAATTATTGGTGGAAGTGTAACAATACTATGGTTGAGGTGTGTAGTGTTGTGAATGTAGTGTTGGTCCTGACTAAGAGACGGGTACGTCTCGAAACCGGTAGACCTAAAATCTGGTAGCGGTTTTTACAAAGTTAACTAACAATCTGTCTGAATAAAATGTTTATTATTGTGATTTTAATATTCCGAGATATATCTCTTATTTCGGTTTCTTTCAAAATATATGCTTAGGAAAAAGTCATGCTTCTTGTTCACACTGCACGCCCCTGCACGACACTGGCTTTTCACACCGAGGGTTCCGGGTTCGATTCCCGGCAAGGTCACAATTAATATATGTGTTTTACTCAAGCCTGGGTGTTTTGTGATATGTTTCGCTTCTGTAATTATTTACGCTTCGGTATGATCGATAATACTGAAATTATGCAGAATATTGTTTTGTATGTTCCTTATAATTGTCAGCATAGATTGTTTCACATTCCAATATACAGGACCAATCTGCAAATGGTTATGCTGGAAGAGCTACCGCTATGCTGAACAATATCGCTTTGGGTATTGATATATTCCATATGTCTGAAGGGGTTTTCCGAAGCATTCTCCTACATTTTTGACCAGATTTTATATGTTATTCTTAATTAATTAAATATTCTTACGATAAATATTTATTTTTTCATAATGTGTATGCATTGAACATATTATTAAATAAATAAATTGAAAATTAAAATTGAAAAAAATTGAATTGAAAATTAGGCCTCTTGACTTGTTGAAGCGTAAAAATAAAAAAATCTTGCACCGCATAATGTTATAAAATATTCCAGGAATTCGGTATCGTGGAAGAAGGAGAACATAGAATATCGAAAAGACAGTGGATTGGCCAGTCTAATGTAGAGCTATTCCGGGCCGCAGTAAATAAAGCGATTATATTAGGTCCTTACATATGAAATTGGCGTTTTGCCGTACTGGCAAATTTGATCTCAAATATCTTCTCTTTGGTTAAGAATTCCAAATCCAAATTTATACAGCTATTTACTTATGTATTTGTGTTTTGAAAATAATAATTCATTTGTTTTTTCCTCAATTGTTTTTTTCTTTGCGTCACTCAGTTTACAAGATGAAAAACTTGAAATATCGCGTTATTTACGAGTACGAGTTCCACCGTGGCACCAGTGCTGCAGAAACGGCTCGAAGGGATTTTAAATCGAATCATTACCTGTGATGAAAAGTGGATCCTGTACGATAATCGGAAGCGCTCATCGCAATGGCTGAACCCTGCCGAACCAGCCAAACCATGCCCCAAGCGAAAATTGACTCCAAAAAAGTTACTTGTGAGCGTTTGGTGGACTAGTGCTGGTGTCGTTCACCACAGCTTTCTTAAATCTGACCAGACGTTTACGGCAGATGTCTATTGTCAGCAACTGCAAACCATGATGGAAAAGCTAGCTGGTAAACAACCGAGGCTGGTTAATCGCTCTAGGCCACTGCTGCTTCATGATAACGCTAGACCACACACTGCACAACAGACGGCTACCATATTAGAGGAGCTTCAATTGGAATGTCTAAGACATCCACCGTTCTCTCCGGACCTTGCCTCAACAGATTACTATTTTTTTCGAAATTTGGATAACTTCTTGCAAAGGAAAAAATTCAACTCCGATGGGGCAGTCCAAACCGCCTTCAAAGATTTTATTGATTCCCGTCCGAATGGTTTTTTTAGTAAAGGGATCGATGAACTACCTATGAGATGGCAAAAGTGCATAGATAGCAATGGTACATACTTTGATTAAATAAATATATTATAATAAAAAAAAATCGGCTTTATGTTCCTCCCATACTAAACGCCAATTTCATATGTAAGGACCTAATATTTAACATCCGCCCGTTGAATGGATAGGGCACGAGGAGAAGAAGAAGAAGTAATTCTGGCATTTAGGTTTATTTCCAACAACCATCATTTCAGTTAAGATAGACAAAATTTTGTTATAAATAAATAATATAATTTTTTTCTTCATTTAAATTCTTTTTGTGTCACCATTTTATAAATTAAATAATTAATACTTTGTTTTTTGAATTTTATTACCTTGAAGAAGACAGCGTTCCACCCGAAAAAAATTTAAGTGTGTTTAAAACAAATTAATTATTTAATATAATATAATTTTTAGCCAAACTTTGGACGCCGCTGTCGGGCCGTATGTCATGGAATTAGACCGAAATCACGACAAAAGCTTTAGGAGTTATAATAATAATACTTCAGAAAATGCCAAGTTGAAAAATTTCCTGAATAAAGTGGGATAAACGGAACAAAAGGGGGACTCTACTCCGTATTGTACATAACCAGAAAGGAAATAATTACAGAGTTTTTGTTGTATGTGATCCTGCATTTCAACTGTGGGGGTCGGACTAGATTTTTTACGGGCCTTTTTAAAACATCAGGGGAAATTTTAAAGACTACATTTAATTTAAATTTCATGAAGATTTTCCCGTATTAAAATAGTTACAACCGTTACAATTTAATTGATAAATGCCCATTTTTTTCATTTTCAGCTTCTTATCCTTTTTATTTAAAATATAATTTTTAAATTTATTATTCAAATACAATTATGAGCATTGTATTGTATTTTGATTTTTGAATTAGAAGTTTCATTATAAACAAATAAAAATATTCTCCAGTGTTTTCCGTTGTCATTTAGCATAGTTTAAGTACGACCAATGAAATCTTTTCTTATACCTATATTATATTTAATACACAGTCAATTAATTGATTGTAACCATTATTATTGGTAATTTGTTTTATGATATTAAGTTTGGTTTTAAATATATTTATGGGTAAGGGAACATCAATCAATCAATTTTATATTGAATGGTAAGCTGATAGTTTTAATGATAATGGTTGATTGGATGTTTTATGTATTTATCTTTACAGTAAATACTAAATTATGTGTATCTTATGAAAAAAAATTATGCTAGAATCTATTAGAATTGGAAGAACTTGGCCAAAATGTGTATAAAATTGTCACACAGCTATGTATGAAAAAATTTAACAAAAATCTATGGAAAACTCGTATATGGAAAATGAAAATACGTCACATGAACGTATTATATTAGTATCCAAATTAGACTACTTTGTTCTAACTCTTAACTAACTAACGAACTCACCATTTATCTTTCCATTATATTTTTAAACTACTATAATATGTGACGATAATTGCAGCGGGCAAGATAGGAAAGTGCTTTGTCATGGCACAGTATAGTAAAGCATACAGTATTATATCTTCATACAAACAGCCGAAACGACGCCCTTCGAAATCTCGGTATACTTCGAACTGCTCAGTCGCCGCAGGGCTGCAGTAACGTACGGACGCAAGCAGGGTGAGACGCTCCCACGCATACATTTAGGTCAGTTTATGGCACCCCAAACCATAAAGAGTCAGTCAATGAGCAGCCCTGGTGCGTTTTTAACCAAGTTTAAGTACCAAGCGGCCGTAGGTATTTATTTCAAGGACACTGCCAAGATAACATACTGTATGTATTTATTATACTGTGGTCATGGTTTGTTTGCCTAGACAATTTTTAAGAATTTTATCAGAAATTTTCTGGGAGATATTTAAAAATAGCCATTGACGGTCTTAAATTCAGTCCATCAATATAGATTTCTAATTGTAAGCAAATAAATATTCCATTTAGCACGAGCATTCAATTAAGAATTCATCGTATTGATCGCATTCAAATAAGATCCAATCAAATAAGATCAAACCTGATTGATAGAAATTTAAAAATATTAAGATATATTATATATTATATATGTCTCAAAGATACAAAATTATAATTTTTTTATGAGAAGGTAGGTATGGAAGTCTTTAAGTGTTCATAGGGCTTACGACCTATCGTACGGCTAGCTTAAGTGATCACTTTACACAATATAACGTCCTACATTTCCACCCACGATAGAATACCACATCTATCAAATTTTTGTAAGTTGTATATATTTAACTTTTGTTGTAATTATCGACCGGCATTCAAAGATTTTTCATTCCCCTTAATTAACCACAGATGTCACTTATAAGATATCTATTTTTGATTGGAATTTTTTAAAGCAATATCCTTTATAATTTTAAAGCAAGGATTTTTAAAAGCAATATCCTTCCCCTAAGAAAATATAATTTCATTTATATGATACGTAATAATAATAATAATAGTTGGATAATTTATATAGCGCCATTTTCGTGAGTACTCACCTCAAGGGCGCTTCACACAAAACAACTTACTGGCTAAAAATACTTATTTACTATTACTTATTCACTAGATGACATGCATATACCTATCTTGTTATTTTAAATTAATAAATCAATAGGAAAGACATACAGTAAAATTAAATCCACTAAAAAATATTTGGCTGCTACCGGGATTTGAACCACGGATCTCCTCCTATCCGGGGCAGGCGCGTTATCCAATTACGCTGTAGCGGCCTCTTAGATTCTCGTGAAAATATCGACCTTATCTGTAAGTCTCATTTATTAATTGATTAACATATATTATCCATTTTTAGAGCAATCCACTTTATTTGGTACGGTAGGCACATATTACTTTGTGTAACTGCCGCTAGGGGACGCCAGAATTAATCGTTTTAATTAATTTTTATTTCTGGACACATTTGATACAACACACATTTCACAATATTATTACTATTTTCATACTTAATGTTTTTAAAGAGTTAAGGTTGTTATTACGGTCGTTAGACCCTCCGCCTCTACCTTCGCGGGTAAAGATCGTCCTCCTGATGACGTTGAATAAGCATTAAACGAAACGTCGAGAATCGTTTCTCGGAAAAACATACGGTTCGTATAAAATATCCGCAACCATTTACAGTTAAACTTAATGTTTATTATTTTTTCAATTGATTGAGCAACATTGTAGAGTGAAATTTAAAAAAAATATTGATTATTTTATATTTTAAATCAATATTTTTTAATGTTTATTTAAAAAAATAGGTCTTACTTGCTGGATTAATGGATTACTGGATCAATAGGCGAAAGTATTAACCACTCGGCCAACAAGCTGCTTTTTTAAAAGCTCATTAAATGCTTGTATTCAACTCTCTTTGTTTGTTGTGGTGGAATCTTGAAATTGATTTTCCACCAATATCTCAGCATTGTAGAGCTCTGATATTCAACATTTACGTAAAGTACACTTTCGAAATGATTTGGTGACATGACATGATTAAAATTAATAATCACGTTACTCACAAGCAAGAGCCGCAGAAACAGCTGAAGAAAATGCCGTTCGAAAATTTACTTGAAACTTTAAAACAACGTGTTAAATATCTGCAAGACTGATGTTAAAAAAATCGATTACGAATGTATGCATGTTATAAAAAAAATAACCTATAAAAACCAAGTTTTTATTATACTCCCTTTCTTTGTAAAATATAACAACAATTAAAGACAAATTAAAATATATAACATAACACTAAACTTACGGTAATTTAATATATTTCTAAAATGTCAGATGTTTTGAGCTTTGATAAGACACTTCATGCTTTGAAGATTAAATTCTAAAAACATATGTCAGTCAATTTAGATTTTCGACATTCACAGTGAAGTACCTATTATGTATACCGATGGAATAATTCAAATTTAGAAAATATTCCGCGACGTTATCGGGCCGCCGTTGCTAATAATCAAACTTTTGTATTGATTCCAATTTGAAAAAACCATTAAAATTTCTAATTCTGAAATTATACTATAATTATTAATTTTTTTTAACGAAAATTTGATAGATCTTCTTGATCGTCGCCACGTTAGCTTGCAAAGTTACAGCTCGATTGGATCACGGGATCCAAAGTTTTTTCGACGGCAAGCCGGCAAGCAAGCAGACGTCACGAGCTAAAGGAAGGGAGTAATAAAAAGCATATAAAAGCGCAACTTCATAATTATTGTTGATCTGTTAGTTTTATTCCTCTCTGAAAGAAAAAAAATTAAAATATAAAATATTTAAAACACTACGGTATGTAATATTTTCGTTTCATAGAGATATTTTCTTAAATTATGTTATTTTATGCTTTCATGCCACAAAAACCATATTTTTTATAATTTCTGGTACACCGGATTTATCTTCATATTTTACGGTTTTGTCTGTTGGTTAAAAGTTAAGACACTCGCTTAGTGGCTTAGTTGGTGAAGGGTTCGAGCCTCTTTTCTGGAGATTAGCGATATTTTTTTTTACAGCGCAATTCAGTCGTTCAGTATCAAAACCATCCACCATGTTTTTGTTTTTAGATTTGAATGCCAATACATTCTCTAAGCTCATTTCTACATTTTACATATTAGTGAATTATCATAACTTTTATAAATCTAAGTTAATGCTTGTTAAATATCAGCTTGAGTTTCAAAACATGCCTATATCCAAATTTACTAGAATAAAATATAAATATCTTAATTGTCTAATAAACATTTAAAAAACATTTTATACTCTAAAATTACTAAGAAGAATATTTCACTACACCCCTGATAATGCAATGTATATATTTATTTCCTTGAACTTCACAATCAACGTAAATCTAAATGCTGAATTTTCAAAAGCAACCTAAATCCATTGTCTTATTTGAAAATGTGCTTATGTCCATTTTAAATGTTGAAAAAAGCTCATGAAATATAAAATATTTATATGCCTACGTTTTATTATTTGAATTTTTTATTTTTATTTCCTCATTACATTACTTTTTATTTAATCTTATTTAAGTCAATAACAAGTAAGTAAACATAAGTCATAAACAAGATGTAGGTTTTGATATTACTTCTCAAGTATTTAAGTTTGCTTACACACTTACTTACCTTTAGGGGAAAGCAGAGAGGATACAGTGCCATTTTCTTCTGTCCTGACATAAACTTTCGCCTCGTCCACATTCATACATTTTGGAATGCAAGCTCGGCGGTTGTCGAGACTACTAACGGGACCATGCCCAAACCACCTGAGCGACCCTTTTTTAATTCTATTAACTACGCTAACACCAGCTTTACATTAATTTCTATTATTTTAATTCTTTACTCTAACATAAATGAATTTGTCCCATATACATCTGAGGGATCTCATCTCCACTGCAATCAGTCTCCTTTCATTCCTCTTCTACCAGCTTCAGGCTTCACTTCCGTACATCAGTGTCGGTATCAGAATTCCGTTATTTACCGCTATTCTTACCTCGGTAGATATACTTTTATTAGAAGTTATTGCATTCAAAGCTGCTTTCACCCTTTTCCCAGCTGTCCCTCTTCTCTCGATATCTTTCTCAACCTTCCCTCTTCTACTGCAAGAACTCATCTACTTATTCCAAACATTCCGCACATATTTAACCTTATTTTTTAAATACCATGCGTCGGTAATTTAGAATACCCAAGTTATCACAATTTGTCATCTCCATTGTCAGTACGTATTTGGTTTTGACAATAAAAATGAAATAAAAAAATAATTGGCGCAGATGATCGTACAGCCACCCTCAATTAGCGTGTCACATCGCATTAGACTACGCTTCATAATAGTATTTTGCAAAAATCGCTCTCTTTCAAAACGGTCGAGTGGGGGCGCATTGACAGATGAGTCGTATTTATTTAAGACCTCATTCATCACGGGGGTTGCCAAAGGATATTGACAAAGGACCGGAAATGGACTGGCCGCCATTTGGAAAAAGGAACAATCCGTAGAGGGGCCGGGTATAGGGGGTCCCCAAAGGCTGCCGCGGTGCATTCAGACTTGCTGGAACTCGGAACACGCCTTTAGTACCAAGTACCGAGTGGTGGGAGTGTGTACTGTACTGTACAGAAATCGGTGCACACACAAGCGGCTCTGAATACCGAACATTCCGAGTTGAAGTATATCGTTTGTTCGACACTTTACACTGGCCGCTAGAATCAACTGATTTTGTTTGTCAAAAAACGTTTTTTACTTTTTTATCTAGGATCAATGTTGAATATATCGGCCGAGAACCGCCAATATCTCCTGTCTTGATAAATGTGAATTTTTAAGGATCTCGTTATAGTATTATTATTTAATAAAATATATTATTTTTTATTCATCATAATTATTTAGTTCCACTCATAATGTTGTGTGGGCCAAAACATATTTCACTCAAACATATTGCATTTCATCTAGCCATTTAAAAAATTTTACGATGTTTTTTTTTGTTGACGGAAAGAGAGGGCGACCACAGAAGACGTGGCATGACCAGATTAACCAGATACTGGAAGATGGTCCTGTTAGAAGCCTGAACAACCGTCGAGCTTGCATGCGAAAATTTATGAATGTAGATGGAGCGAAATTTGTATGTCAGGACAGAAGAGTATGGCGCTCTATCCTCTCTGCTTACCCCCATGGGGAAACGGCGTAATGGTAAGTTAGTTAGTTACAATAAATTTTTTCCACTACTCTTTAAACCTTCTTATATTCACTGTGTTTTGAATTTCCTTTGGCAGGCTATCGAAGATTTTTAGACCTTTGTACATCATACAATTTTGTAATGTATTTTTCTTTTACTTCGGAAGTCTTGTGTTGTCACTTCCTCTTGTATTGTAAGAATGAAAATCCCTATTCAGCTTCATCTCGTCATCAAAGTATTTGGGTACTAATTCATATTTAATTTTACATTTTCTAATATCTCATTTTCTAGTTTCATATTGCACTTTCTTTTAGCTTTTCTTAGCATTTTTTTGTTTCCAATAAAAATCTGTTTACTTTTTGAATTACAGAAAATAACATATAATAAAAATGAATGACTGTTTATTGTACTATGATTATAAAGTCGATAGCTCCTCAGTGAAGATAGGAGATAATAATAATTTATATCATTTATATTGCGCCGTTTTCGTGTCTAGGTACTCAAGTCAAGGGCGCTTCATACAAAAAATATATTACAAAACAACTTACTGACAAAAAACTAATTTACTATTACTTATTCAGTAGACGTCATTCAAAAAATGGAATTAACGTTTAAAACTATTATAGTTGAGAGTGCCTAAAACAATAGGGTGTTTTTACGGAGTACATACTAGAAGTGGAAAACATTAGGCTGTGTAACGGTCTGATTCTATAGGTTTTTATATAACTGTCTAAAAAAGTGCGTCTTTTGTTGTTTTTTGAACAGTGGTAAGCTGTCTGTCTCAGCTTATTAGGCAGTTTATTTCACAACTTTGGTCCAGCCACCGCGAAAGCACGGTCACCTAAATTGGTTTTGTGGACGCGATTTACTTCAACTAATCTATATTGACGGTTCACAGTCAATATTCTTATCCCTTCATTTATATGAAGCCATTTTGATTGTGTGTATTTATTTTTATGATCTTAAATTTATAATCAAGACTAGGGATACATAATGTAGTTCTGGTGCTAACTCTGATATATGTCAGTGAAGCCTGCAATTGGTAAAAAAGAACGAAAGACTGCTGCCCTCAAGACCTATCAGACCTATCCGCGCAGTAGCGAAGCGACTACCACAGCCGACAGCATGGCCTCGCAGCAAGAAGACACCGTTGGCTGCGAATCGCCCACCATAGCCGCCTTTTGGGCCAGCCCTTGGCATTGGCGACAGCCGATTGTGGACACCAATGGCCGCGCAGCGGTTACTATAGCTGACCACACTGCAAGAAGCGAGAAAATAGCAATGGCCGCGTAACAGCCTAGACAGCCGACCGCAGGGCCTTGATAGTCTACGTAAATGCACTCTTATAACTAGTTATTTAGAAAGCCCTTAATATCCATTACATTTATGCACACACATTTGCCCCTTATGAATCCCCATGCTGAGTGGTCCAGTAGCGCTGGAAGCCGAGAGTCCAGGGAGCAAGTTTAGTTTCGATTGCTCCAGATGTAAATACCATAGAATTTTCAGCTTCCCCCACTGGCCCATAGTTCATCATTCTGAAGTAATTCCATAAAGTTCAGAGGGCTCTTCAGCTGGGCGGTGGTTTCAAATGGATTCCAAGAATTCGGGATCATATATTTTAATTGATGGGTACTATTATGGCCCAGGTATTTTCATTAAAATTGATATTAAAATCCACCATAGGTTCCGTTAATTACTTGTTTCCACAAAAATTAATATTCATTTTATCTACAGAAGGGAAATCAATTTTTGATTAATGAATTTTAAGAAATGTCTGTGAACACCTGTCATAAAGACTAAATACTGTCACCAGACGTGGCTATGGGAGGCAAATAAAAACGCTGATAATTAATTAACGATTTAGTAATTGTTTCAAAAAATTCACTACAAACCCACTGGACACGAATTTTATTTAAACTCCCTTCTTTAATTCACACTATTTCGCAATCAATTACTCGCCTGTGAAACAATTTATTAGTGCTTGCTAGAATATTCTGTTGATTTCCCCACGTAAATATTATCAATATCTGTCGCTTTGCTTTGATTAATTTGCGCGTTGGTAACACTGCGATCAGTTTTATCGCTGGCTATGTCGCATCGGTTAAACATAAAAACTTAAATGATCCGCCTTAGTAACGACTCCACTTTTTTTACGAAACACGTTGGTTTGTCGAACCTCAGAGATTATTCTATATATTTCTAGTGTTTGAGAGAATATTCCCGTCGCTTGCAGACTGCACGACATTAACGAAAGTTATAGATCATTCCAGAGTGTTGTGGACATTCTGGAGGGTTCCATGGTGTTTAAAAAATCATTTTATATGTATTTTGGTTTCTGATAAAAAATAAAATTGTTGCTTGAAAATTTTATATAATATAAATTATATGCGCGAGGGACGTACTTCCACTGTGCCCCAGTCCCTTCACCTAAAGAAGGGGTTTATTTCGACTCTGTATAATTTTATAAACTGTGGATATGAGTTACTTTCATGAAAGTCCAACAATTTACAGGAGATAGATAGGTCAGAAATATTTAAAAAAAATGCAATATTTGAAGTCGCATATCTCCATAACTATTTATACTCATAATTTAGGCAGGAATCTACCTGTTAAGCATTGTGGATTAACTCTGATACACAATTTTCATATTGTCACGGGATGTGGCTTTGGGAGGCAAATGAAAACACTGGAAATTAAATTAAGTTCAATTTATTACCAAAGAAAGTCACAGAACACGAGTTAAATTTTAGTATGCGTATTATAATATTTTAGTCGCTCAATGTCTTCTGAATATTTCGCGCATGTATTGTTGAATTGTTTCTTAATTCGCACTAGTTAACGCTCTTTCTATCGCTCAGATCACTTCTGGTATATTCCGTTCAATGTTCGCTTGCAGAAACTTTTCTTATTCTTTCCTTCATTTTTACTGTCAACGTAAATGTCATATCACTGGTAGCAGTTGCGTTTGCTTGCTTACTTATAACGCGTATTGTAATATCACGAATCACTGATCACACTGCTTTACGCTACGGATGTCACACTGTTGTCGTCATAAGCTGAATTCCCCAATTCCGCGTCGCGTGACTCCTTTTATAGCTAAATTCCGTAGAACGGTTTGTTCTAGAGGTAAAGAGAAGCCCGTGGAAAGTTCCAGAAGATTCTACGTAGTCTTTTACTATGAGATGGAATGTTGTCGAATTCTCTAGAGAGACAACGCGGTCATGGATGAGTGACTCAGGATTGCGTGCGTAACAGTCTGGTGTCACGATTGACTGACCGCCGTTGCGTGACATCGTTATTATCAGCATTTAGTAGGAACACAGTCAATATATTTTTATTATACAGGCACATTTATCTCCTAAAATAGCTTGAAATTTTCTTTGTGGTTATTGTGCCGTTGAGTTTAATGTCCGTGGATATTTTGTCGCGTGGATTTTTGGCGTTGGTCCAAATGTCCGTGCGCCTTTTGCCGAGTCACATTTAACTAGTGAGTCAATTTTCTTTTGTTTATGATTTGTTAAGTCCCGACCCCTATTGTGACAGTGTATAAATAAGGCTTTCTTGCCTTGTATTTCATCCCTTATAATGTGTTTGATTAATACACTCGGAGAACAGACACCGAAGCTGTTTTGCAGTCACAAATCACAGACATAAAGCCTGTTTTCTTAATAGTTTGTACGGAATGAATAATGTATAAGATTTAAATTGAGTCGTGTGATGCATGCGTAGGCATATCTTACACAAATATTATATTCCTCGCAGAAGGGTGAACCAGGGATCATAAACCCGAGACACGCACATCGATATTTAATTTAACGCTTCATTATTTTTTTAAATTTATTTGCTTAAGAAATCTCAAAAGGATAATATGTTAAGCATCAATAAATGTTTTAAAAAAAAGCAACCCATAAAATTCAAGTTTTTATTATACTCCCTTTCTCATTTACTAGTTGAAACATTTTTTTTTCGCTTAACCTACGCGTTGGGCTTCGGTCGGGCGACGCTACGAAAGGGAGTAATAAAAATTTCCAAAAATCCAAAATTACACCATAATCAGGTTTTGCGTCTACCAGACGCGTTGAGATATTTTCATACAACTGAATAAGTTGTAAAAAAAACATTCAAAATTTGAAAAATCCAAAAATTTATTAATTTTTTTTAATGAAAATTTGATAGATCTTTTTGATCGTCGTCACGAGTCTGCTTGCAAAGTTTCAGCTCGATTGAATCACGGGAAAGGGGTTTAAAATGGATCCAAAGTTTTTACGTCAGACAAGAAGACAAGCAGGCGCCGCGAATTAATATAAAGGGAGTAAAAATGGGTGCGTGTACATTATACACGCGCGTTAGAAGTTACACTTCTTTGGTTTAAAAAGAAGCCACGTGCTGTGTGGTATACCTTGCGTTGCGACATAGCTAGATAGTAAATGCATGCCTATTCCGTCCCGCTATGTTCTATCTCAAGAGGTACAACACAAACTAGAATTTCTTCGATAACCAGTGACCATAACATAATATCGAGATCAACAACTACTTTTGTTATTGGTAATCCAAGGTTGTGATTATGATCACAGTTATGACTGCAAATATTTATTGCTAATATTAAGCTCGTTATTATAAGATGGGTAGTTATAAGCTTATACTCAATTGAAGGTATTGCCCACCTTTGCAATCTCTAGCTTCCCAGATCACTCCATTTAATGAGTCACTTTTGATTTGGTCATTAAAAGTTTTAACAGTACGACCGGTAATAATGATTCCTGTTCAGTTGCAGTTCGCAGGGATGAAATTTTAAAAGGAATTTTGATGATGCAATTTATAAAAGGAATTTTGATGATGAAATTTATAAATGGAATTTTGAAATGAAAAGCGCTCTTTCATGGATTATATTTCATCTAACGTAGGGGACGCAATCTCGACAAATAGCGTTTTTAAAAATGTATTATTATAATCGAAAATATTAAATACAATTATTTAACTGTGAATTTGAATATTTTTATATATTTAACAAAACAAAAGTTTATTATATTTGAGTTTATTAAATCAATAATTATTAATACATACATTTTATTCGCTGCACCATTCATAAGAGAGATCAACTCTTGTGCTTGTAGAGGGACATACACTTTTATGTGATTACTTATTTTGTATAAGTGTATTTTTAAAAAAATATTTAATTCTTAATTGAGTTTTTGTTGTGTTTATTTAACTTCTTTTTATTTGTTTGATCTCAGTTATTTTCCTTACTTTTGTAAGGAGGCTATTGAATTATTCCTAAATGAATATAATTTTATAAAACAAAAATGTTCTTCGTTTTCACTTATGCTCTTTTTGAAGAATATAATTTTGCTGATATTGTTTGGTGTTACATTTTATAAATAACGCAATGAATAATTTCGTTGTCTGTTCATCCATAACTTCGTGTAACGTCCGTAATTTTGATCGAATTCACGGAAAAAAAGGAATGAAACGGCTGGAGAAGGGGTCTGATGATCCGTCAAAAATACACTACGTATAGGACGGAGCAAAGACGCGAACCAATTTTTCGTCATTTTTGACGGGTTGCAGCTAGTGTTATAAAATGAAATGGATAGATTTATCAATCCAATTTTATATAAATATTTCACTGTGAATTACATGCTTTTAAGGCCAACAGGAATCTATCATACGCATGCAAGTTCACAGTGGAGCTTTGGTGCTATCGGTTATGTATGAATATTTTTTATGAAATTCAAACTAAATCAAATTTTAAAATATATTATTATCGTGTTCTGCTATTATTTAAATTATATTTTATTTATATTTAATTTATATTTTAGCTGTTTCAGTTATTCAGGCCATTTTCAAAGTGTTAATTTTAAATTTCATAAAATAATAATTATAAATTTCTATGAACTAAACACAAAACAAAACAAAAATAAACTTATGTTTGGAAATGGAGTCTGAAGTTGGTAAAATTATATAATAGTGAAAAATGTTTGTGCGATAGAGTGAGGAATAAACAAATTAGAAGTGAATGTAATGCTGGTACATTCACTTATAATTTGTTAATAATAATAAATAGAATGAAGAAAGGATCGTCGAGGTGTGTGTGTAAGAGCAAATGTAAGAGCAAGGAGTTGATTGTAAAGAAAAAAAAGAGGCGAGTCTTAAAGGCAGCAGGAACAGAGGGGGCCAGATATTGGAGGATGACCCTGTTAAAAGCTTCAACAACCGAGGAACGTTCATGAAAATATTTATGGACTAGGTGTAACCTGTCAAAAATGACGGTACTTTTACATGTTATTATATATTATATTAAAAAAAATCGTAAAAAAAATATTCGTAAAAAACAGAATTAAAAAAAAACTATAAAGAAGTTACGGGGACAGACAGACAGTCAAACAAACAATCAGACGAACGGACTTACGGATTGACAGACAACGAAATTATTGTAATCGGGATTTGGTAGAAGCAAAAGAGGTGTACCAGCGGATAGAAGAGTGTATAAGTTAGTTAGAATTTCATCATTAGTATCCCGTGTGGGACGAGCTTCTAGGTTGCAGTCCATCCCCTTTATCACGAATTCTGACGGCGAAACCCTCTGAAGCGGCCCGGCGATTTTCTGGACCTATCTGTGGCTCAAATTCGATTGGGGCGCATTTCCGCAAGGGGGTGAAAAATCTACTGCCTCTTTGGGTGAGAAAAATTGATTTAAAAAAGTTGAGCGAGTGTCGATCACGCGCGCTTTACCTTTGCGTTTTCTCATTCCGCCTGATTTTCGTCTGCGATGATATTTTGATTAAATGTGGGAATACTAATGTTAGATTTTTTTAACGCGTCATATTACTAGATGTGATAATTAATCAAACACACCACGCGGATGATCGGTCGACCCGTTTGCCTTTCCGATTTTAAGCGAAGGAAAAGACGCGGCGGAGGATACGCGCAGTGTAGAGCCGGCCTTAGTCGATTTATATCGCAACATTTTAAGATACCGAAAAATAGGAATTGTCAGTATTCCTATGCGGATTTACATTGGTTTTCTTATTTTGCGTATTTGAATTGATTGTTAAAATTGGCAGCCTCAAACCAAACTACTAGTTTAAAATTTTAGTTATTTTATTTGTAAATAATTACACGACTTTCTTTTATACATCGGACAGACGTGGACCGGGAAAAGTTGTATCTTAGTCACGGCGGAGGAGCTCCATGGGAATGGAAACGACACAACTTTTTTTTTAGTTCTTAATAAATTTTCAATTGAATAATTGTAAATACTTTGGCGGGTTAGGTGTGTGCATAGTGTATATATGCTGAGAAAAAAGTGCCCACACGGCCATTGACGTCTTGGCACGTGATGTGTATGGTGTGAGTGGTGCAATAGAGGGCGTAAATTATACTCACGATTAACTGTAATGATTTATTAATAAAAACTTACAGATGTGCCGTTGAGTACAAAAATATTGATTGCGATGGCTACGGCGGTCGGCGACAGAGTGGGTGTTCTTAATGGCGACCGAGACCTGGTTGAGCCCCTGATTGGTAAATATCGCTCGGCGCGTACGGCTAGGATCACGACGTCTTTGGACCACCACAACCTTAATTAGTACACATTAATAATAAATTATTAGATTTATCATACCACATATGAATGTCTGACCTTATTAACTCTTCAGTAACGACATAACTCAGCGACTGTGAACTACAGCCGAGTGTCCATGGTGGTGATGGGTTGACACCTACAAAACCACATCTTCTCCTGAAGCGACGTCATTAGGATCTTCAGAAGGGCGTTCAGCAGGACCGGATGGGTGACGTAATATAGATCTGGAATTTTTTTTTGTCACAATGATCAAATTTTTTTTCCCATTTCGTTATATCAATTCCTGCGATATATTGAGTACTCTACTTGACCGTCTAATTTATATCTACTAGTGCTTAGATCTATTAGCTTAGGCAATTTATCTCCCCCAATGAGAAAGCAGGAGGGTTTTGATCTCAGAACTGCTATCATAGCCTCGGACAATCATGTGATCAGAATGACGGACTCTAGAGCCACAGAAGCAGCAAGAAACCAAACACCCCAGGAAAACTCCAGAACAACCACCTAAAAGATGGAGGGATAGCTGGCAGTTTAACAGGCCTAAACAAAGATGATGAAGAAGAAGACTTTTACAAACTGCTTATTATAATAATCATATTAGAGCTTAATATTATCACAAATTAATACGTAATATTAATACAAATGTCTAAAGAAAATCCCTCTAAATATTTTACTGCATTTTGTAAATAACATTTAATGTTCAAATCATCTAGATGCAAACACGTTATCTGTATTTCCACCTCATTCTAGGGTAATAAATTATCAAAATAATTTACAAATCTTTTTATTTATATGTGTTCTCAGGTTCTTCTGGTATATTCTGACTCCTGACTCTGTCTCTGACATGTTTCTGCAATCTGGTACTTAACCTAACACAAACACAGACACACGCTGACTCCGGTACGGTATTGCAAGGCAATAATTACACCTACATTACAACCTACATTTCAACACACACTCATCATATCACCCCTGATGATGGACCCTGGAATGGGATCCGAAATGTCGGCCAGAGAGGTCACACATACATGACAGAATATTTCAGAAAACTATACACAGAGGACTTTTTATTTACAAACAAAAATAAAATAATGCTTATTTATCAATCGTAGTATAATTGTAGATTGAGTGTATCATTCTGCTTTATGAAGTATTGCCTGGGCTGTTGTTGGTGTTGTGGAATGCTTGTTGTGTAGTGAATCTAGTGATTCAGTGGTCGGTGCTTCGAGCCCCATTCCAGGCAGGTAAGTTCTATTTTTATAGCATAAGCGTTTAGCTTATTTTTTAAGTAATAAGAATATTGATGCGGCACGTATTGCGTGTTCACATCTCTATTTAAAAAAATATATCAGTTCGATGTTTGGGGCACATGTTAAAAAGGTCTGACTGGTTTTAAACGCTAATATCTTAGATATCTTAATACAGGGTGTCGGTATGAAACAATTCTCATGGTTCCGTAATATACGAGATTGGACAGGGATAAGAACGGTGAAGAGCTGTTTGGAGCCGCTAGAGATAGGGAGATGTACTCTCAAGTGATAGTCAACGTTTGGGGGTTCCTGAAACGGCACTAGGAGAAGAAGACGAATGTATACCTACAAATCAGATGAAAGTTAATGGTGGTAATGAATTGAGGGCACATGTAAGATTCATTCACTCTCAGCTCATGGGTAAATCGCGGAATGTTTGAATTTGAATTTGAATTAGCAATTTCATAACGTCGGCGTCGTAACGATTCTTTTTTTTTTTAATAAGTAACCTATCTCTAAAATGTGGTTTGAAAATTCTGAAAAATTATGATGACGGTCGCATTTTAGAATAATAATATTTTTTTAAGGTTATCAATGTCAAATATAAATATTTCCATTTTTTGCGACTCGATTTCCCAACTTGCCCCTGGAACTACCCCGTATATGTCTACCTACGTAAGGTTGTAAGGGAAGAACGGTATATTCAGAGATCTAATTATTATTCTTACCGCTTAATACGCATTAATACGGATTACAATTATTAATAGTTTCCAAGAAGAGTACTTCAGACAGGTAACCCAAACAATTTCTGGAAATGCATTGTGGCTCCCGTCGTGTAGCCGCTGATCCGACCTTTGCGGCGGGATTAGGGTCTCCACGCTGATGTAGGGGTGGCTCGCGGGGACGCCTGTGACTGGAGAAGGGACTCTCAACATTTTGAGGTCTGTCGTAACACGATTTGCACGATAAAATAATTTATTTATTTGCACGGGACAAAGTATTAAAAGCCAAAAATATTTTGACAAGTAGTGAACATAATATAGTGCTTATTTAAAAAAGGTCGCAAGAATGAATGGGCTTCTTCTTCTCACAGTACTACCTTCTATCAGAGATCGGCTTTATCAGTTGGCTACAATCTCCATCAGATATTGGCTATCATGTCTGTAAACAACAAATCAGTCGAATTACGTCGGTACTATAGGTCGACCACAATCAAAAGACCATTCCCTAGCTTTGTCCGGTAAGAAGAAAGCGGGGGAATGTTGCCTGGCAAGCTCGTATTACAAGCCTCAATATGATATCCCAAATAAATATATATATTTTAGTTTAAAAAAGGTCACTTACTTGCTAGAAAAACTTCTGTGTTTATTTTTTGCATTGTAACAACACACATATTTTTTGCGCACATTCTTTTGCATGTGGTCTAGTTATAGTCCCTTGTTTTCTACATTAATTGTCTTTTGAAACAATTCATCACATCTGACCAAAGACTATCAAGCTCTAAAGAGCCTACCAAAAGAGGTCAAGAATCTAAGGGATGAGAAGAGTGAGAGGAGTTAGGTCTAAAGAGAGTGTTGACAAGTCTTGCGTTTTACTCAATAATGCCGAATCAATCAGAGATTTATAATAAAAGTTTATTTGATTATTAATTAAAATAATATTGTTTTCAATAGCCTAACGAATATAAAAAATTCCATATGTTGTTTTAACCCTATATTATTAGTATTTAATATTTTTACTCGTTTCTATATAAAATTATGATTGATAAAATATATGAGAGAAGTTATATGCTCTTTGTTGATATTTATATCTCATATGTTCTTTAATTTTGTTATGTTAAAATTAAGCGATGACCTCTCGATGTAACATGTTCGACACGAGTTACAAGTTAATTGGTAAATCCCTGAATTGTCTTAAATATTATTTTACCTTTATTGTTTAAGAGAATTTTGCCAATCTAATGTAACAATGTAGTGTAAAATGCAGGTCGTACGATCTTAGGTAAAAATTAAAATACTAAATTAGTGCGTTATTACAGCAAGGAATAATTTCTTAATTCCCAAAAAAAAAACAAAATTTGTATAAACCACATTGATTGTTTTGAATGAATAATTTGTAAAAAATTTACTTTTCTTACAAGCATAAATTTTTTCAGCGCCAGGTAAAATTAATAATCAAAATCTCGGACGAAACCAGGTGAATATCTAATTAATTATATTCCGTGGTTTGTTTAATAAAAACATTTAATATTCCGTTCTATCATGAAAATAACAATATTTTCGTGCCTGTTTTATCTTGTCTTCAAAATCGGACTTATTTATTAATTATTAATTTACATTTGCGACCTTTAAAAATAATCGTGAGTGTGAAATGTGAGTGAGGGGAATGAATATGTAAGGAATTTATAAACACTTGTCATTAAAAACTCAAGACGGAAAGTAGAAATTGCATCTACATAAACTATACTTCAATATAATTTTTCAACACCCTACAGTTGTACAGTAATGGCATACAAATCATTAAAAATCAAAATAAGTGAATCAATATTTTGTTACATAGAATGTAGTGTTAGTCCTTAAAAACTGTCTGGGGGTTATAAAAAATGACAGTTTATTTGATGTAGAAGCGACACGGATGTCAAACTGTGATTTCTATCATCAAGCAAACTGGTTATTGCGTTTCGGCAAATATATAAGTGTATAATGAATCATCTCAATTATAATAATTTCGTTGTCTGTCTGTCCATACGTCTGTCCGTTCGTCCGTCTATCTGTTTGTCTGTCCCCGTAACTTCGTTTAACGTCCGTAACAGTAACATTTTTCGTTTTTTTTTAACAAATATTATTTTTTCGATTTTTTTTACGTTTTTTTTTAGTAAAATATATAATTACTTATTTCTTAAGATCCAACGTGTAAAAATAGTGTCATTTTCGACGGCGTACTGCTAGTATAAAATAAGATCTAATTTTAACAATCCGTTTCACATATATCAACTATTTTTTTTCAAAAAAGTTCAAATATTAAATAAAAAACAATATTTTTGCCACAATGATATAAATGTTGACATTTGACAGATCTCTCATAATTTTGAGTGTTCGGGTAGCAATCACCATTATAATAGTCTTGCTATTTTAAGAGTAAGACTGATTATCTCTTTTATCATTGTTAAGGAAAACTGATTTTCTTTTGAAATCTAAGTAGTAATTAATTCATGTTTACAACACGTAGATGAGATTGTGTATTTGGGAAGTATGTTCGATAGACGAGAGAAGATATCTAGAGGAGGGTGACTGCAGTGGATTAGGTGAAAGGCGCTTTGAATGCAATAATTTCTAATAGAAATATGTCTACCGAGGCAAGACTAGCTGTAAATAACGGAATTCTGGTACCGACACTGATGTGATGAAGTGACGCCTGGAGCTGATAGAAGAGGATTAAACGTTCTCTGAATGCCATGGAGATAAGATTCCTAATACGTATGTGTAGCAAATCCATTTATGATATAGTAAAGACTGGAGATATTGGGAATGAATGTAAAGCTGATCTTAGGGTCGCTCAGATGGTTTGGGCATGTTGAATGAGAAAAGAATGGCAAGAAAGGTATATAACATAAGTGTTGACGGCGCTAGAAAGAGAGGTCGACCGTGAAAGATGTGTAACGACAAGATTAACCAGATACTGGAAGATGGTCCTGTTAGAAGCCTCAATAATAGTTTTTCCACAATCATCGGGCTGCGTGCGAAGATGTATGAGTAAAGTAGAGTAGACTTGCGTGTTAGATAGACAAAAGGGTGTAGTTCTTTCTGCCTAACCCCACGGGAAGCGGCGTAATTGTAAGTAAGTAAGTTAAATAAATAATCGATGAAAAAATAAGTTAATGAAACAACTGAGTTTTGCTTTATCCTTTGCAAGTCCTTTAATTTAGTAACCCTGTCCTGTAAAATCATCCCCGCACAGGACACGTGCATACAGAATAGATGCTTATCCCTGTCTGCGGAGCAACGTCAAACCCCTTGTTCCCTGTAATTCTGTAATTATGGAAATATTCCTTATCCAGTTGTCCAGGCCATGGACAGACGGGGTGGGCATTGTCTGGGGTCCGCAGGCTGTGCTCCACGGGCATGACCAAGATACTGGCACAATGTGTGATTAGTACCAGGCACTAATAATTATATAACAAATTATTAAGTTGATGCATAATCTGACATTCTTTTTCATTTTGACGTGAAAACGTCTTTAAACCAGTGCAAAAAATGGGGAGGAAATTGCATCCAAATTAAGAAGTAATTTCAACAATTTTGGTCCCGAGAGGAAAAAGTTAGTACGAGTACTGCATCTGTAACTTACGATTTTCGACTTTACGTATTCGACACGTGTCCATAAACGTAATCATATCTCAGAGAGTAATTATCCCATTCGAGTAAAGTAAGTGGTGTAATAAAGAAAAGTGTATGTGTTACGACTCACTTTAGTTTTAAAGTACAAACTTATCTCAAAACATTAAAACAGAATTATGTTTTGAATTCGTCATTAAATTGACATTTTTCATAATATATTTTTTTAAAAGGGTTAAGAAAATCATACACATATACAATATATCATGTTGTATCACTTCGAGAAATGGTGGAAAGCCGCTGTGTCATTTCGCTATTTCAACATTTTTTCCGGCAAGCAATGATTAGTGATAAGGCATACCGAGAGTATTTTGTTTGCTTCATAGCTGCTGATACAGATGGATGCTTCATAGCTGCTGATACAGATACAGTCAGGAAAGGGTCGATCTTCAGATTTTGATGACCAGGCCCTTCTAGCGGTTGTGGAAGCGGACGTAAATTGCACTGTGTGATGTATCCCCAACCCCGAGATACGAACACAAGACCAGGTGGTTTCAATTATCTTTAGTATATTCAGGTAGGTACTTTGTGTCCACCGACCCTAAATTAGTCCCAGTGCTGATTGCGCGCTGGCTAATGGAAGGAAAAGAGTGAGAACTTGTGCTCTTCTCTTTTACAGCCACGCCACTAGATAAAAAAACGGGTAATTATATAATACATCTACCTAATATTTTCAAATTAAGTTTGAGACTTATTTACGTTTATAAATAAAATATCTATTTTTTCATTTAAATAAAAATGATAGGTATTTGTAAATACAATAATTAGATATATAGTTTACACAAGACAATATTTAAAGTCAATTTTTTTTGAAACTCAAGTGGTTAACATTGTCAAATTGTCATCCGCAGTTTCACGGACTACAAATTTAACGATAATGATGGTCAAACCCTGAATTTAACCGGTTATTTTTGGTACTGCTATTTGATATTTTTAGCTGATTGTATCGATAATTGGTAACTGAGATATAACTGTTGTCTAATACGGAAAATCAGTTGCCTATCGTCAAAACAACCAGACAAAAATCTCTAACGGTTATCCTAATATTTTTCCGATAAATATTTTTTTCGTTCGCAATTGGTTCATCTAATCTGAAAATATTATTTTATAAGATTGCAACTTCACAATAAAAACAATTTGATCCATAATTGAGCATTAATCTGCTATTCCTATTGACACTTCTAAAATATAAAACGGGCAACACTCGCCGAGAGCGGCTACAAGCGAATGTGTGCAGACCCTCAAAGTTATTCATTTAAACATTGTCTTTGCATTTTAAATGGAGAGAAAATTCAATTAAGCTTTATGAAACTCTCGGCTATTTCTAGGTCCGTGGATATGTGCCGTAATGCAATAACTGTATGGGTAAAATAAAAGTCTTATGATTTTCTAATGAATTTATAGTGGAATCAAAGTTTTAAATTCATATTACGGTCCTTTGATTTGGCACTGAGTGGAGATGTGTTGCTTTCTTCAACGCTAGGGATCTTGAATGTGCTATTGATGCAATGTGAACTGGTCAACAGCAGACTAATGACTTCAACTTTGTTTAGAAGGAAGTAACGGAATTCCACTCGGTGCATACAATCTGCGGCCGCGTAATAAATAATCGGAACATTATTTGACCTCCAAGGCGACAGGGAACCCTCCTGAAGACTCTGTTATGTGATTCCAGTGGAACGTTGAGGATCTAATTTATAGTGGAATGTTGTCCATCGAGGAAAGACCAGGTAACTCTGATGTATGGATATGAAGCCTGGAACTGGTAGATCAGATCATAAATGCATTTAAGTATAGAGACTGAATTTGAAAGTCGTCTATCGGAAACCATCGAAATTTCCAACTACACAGTTTACATTTTACAGTATTACAATTTACATTACAATTTTACTCATTTACGTTCATTTAGGTTTCTCAGTTTAAATAAAATCTTTTTAAATTCACAAAAATCATTTAAATTCTACAATTCCCATAAAAAATGTTGACAACTGACCAAGATCGCGTGGCAACTTAATTAATGATTACTTACTTACCATCACGCCGTTTCCCCGTGGGGGTAGGCAGAGAGGATAGAGCGCCATACTCTTCTGTCCTGACATACAACTTTCACTTCGTCTACATTCATACATCTTCGAATGCAAGCTCGACGGTTGTTCAGGCTTCTAACAGGACCATCTTCCAGTATCTGGTTAATCTGGTCATGCCACGTCTTCCGTGGTCGTCCTCTCTTTCTGGCGCCTTCTTCTTAATAATAAAATTTTAAAAACCCGAACCGACAGCTCAAGGCATGTTCCTACGACCGCCTCTCCGTGGACCATCCAAAGTACACTACATAACATAATGAGCTTAGCAAAGACGCGAACCATTTAATGTTCGGTGATATTTCACGGGTATACGGCTAGTTACTATTAATTTCACAACACAAACGCGCGCTGCGCAGTGTTCTTAAATTTATTTAGTAGAATTCTCCGTATTTTGACTCAGTGTTTTTAGCCAGTAATCTTGTAATGTCAGTGTTTACGAGCAAAGCCCGGCAAGTAACTAATCAGCATTTTAATATAATGTGATCGCGTTACGTATCGTCGCGTGCCAGTGTTAATAGTTACGCGAGCCCGAACATTACTCTCGTGTTAGGAGCGGTGGGTCCTTACGAATTACTAATTGATTATTCAAATGTAATTCTACAGTCAGCATTTCGAATCGCTCTGGTTATTTATTAACGCTAATAACTGGTAATTAAAAGGTCGAAACGGGCTTTAATGTAGTTCTTTCACAAGAATCACAATCACGTGATGTAATCTCAAAGGGCTCGCTGGTTGCGCGACGTGTTAAAAGTCCGTGTAGTATATTCGTTCTAAAAATATTACATGCCCCTCCCATAAAACTATTATAAAAGTTATTATATGGAAAAAAATCTGCACCAGGGATCCAACATTTAATTCATTCATTTTTGGCTAAAATTATTTATCTAAATATATTTAAAAAATATATATATTGATAATTTTATTTGAATATATCTACTTTTATGTGAGTTTTTTTTCACCAACATGTTTCAGAAATTACCATTCCATCATCAGGGTGCTGTATAACTGTCAAAAAATTCGAATGAAATGTCTTTTGTTCCTTGTTTTTCCAAATTATTAAAAAAATATATTATTACTGAAGTTTTTTGATTACTCGCAATTATTGGAAAATTTTTTTAGAATTGGGCTAGTAGTCAAATTCAATTGATTATTAATAATATTTTGTTTACTATTGCATGTAAATATATTTTTGTTCACACACCATATATATGCATTCTCTTCTGAGATTTTACTCAGAAAAATTGTTCACTGTCCGAATCCCTTGTAATATGTCACTTTGACCTACAGCACTCTAGAATTATATGCAACATTCGGGAGGCACCTGGAATAACCTAGAAGCGACGGCAACCTTCTTCTAAACACTAGGACAGTATAGGAGGTTCGTAAAACCAGCGTTTGCGAATAAATAGCGGGTCTAGGCCGTGGCGCTTGAGTTTATTATTGAGATTTCGATCGGTGTGAACTGTGGAATTCGTCGTGGAATTTCTGGGCGATAGGTATTGATTCAGACTAGTTGAAACATTCCACGCGTCGGGCTCCTTTCTCATTTGTTTGGTTTCCAATTTGAAAAATCGTTAAAATTTCGAAAAATCCAAAATTATACTATAATTAATTTTTTTTAAACGAAAATTTGTTAAATCATTTTCATCTCGATTGGATCACGGGAAAAGGGTTAAAAATCGATCCAAAGTTTTTTTGGCAGACAAACAGACGCTACTATTTAAAAGAATGTGAGTAATATTGAAAAATATTTACCGATCCTTATAGAGAAATTAATTTTGAAACAACGAAAGCTATTTTTTAGAAGTTTATCGAATCGACATTCGTTTATCCGTTTTTAGACATGTCAGCCAGTCTGTTGCGGGGGTTTAATATGGACATTCGTATTATCGAGTCTCAGCCACTTCAGTCGGTTCCATTCAAACGGAGGCTCGGGGGAAAAGAGGGAAACGTCAATGCGAAACGTAAAAACCTGTAATCTGTAAGTCACTGCCGAAATATAGTGGGTGTTCGCGAATGTTCTTTACGAGCGGTCTACGAGATACGAGTAATTCGGTGCGAAATAAAGTGATGTTTCGAACGTTCTGGGCAAAGAGGCCACCGTTTAAGTTCCATCGTAAAAACGCCAAGTCACAGGATGGTCGCAAATCTAATTAAAGTTTGTGTCATTAAAATACACATGATAAAATAACGGAGCAAAAGTCACAAAAGTAAATAGAGAAAATTTATACAAAAAAAAAAATTAGACAGAAAATAAGTTACAGAAATAAAAATTATACAAATTTTAAATTTACAATTTAAGAACACAGCCTAAACCAACCTAAACTAACGTTTTCTGGTTTGTGTCTTCTGGGGTATTGCCGTGTTTTTACTACCTTTCTGGCCGACGTTTCAAATCCATCATCAGGGCTGATGTACCATGTGAAACGTCGGCCAGAAAGGTCGTTAGAACGCGGCATAATACCCCAGAAGACACAAACCAGAAGATTCTGCTTGGCCGTGAAAACCTTAGAACTTTCCTAACCAAGAGATCCTCAAATGAACAAAACTGTCGCAGAACTGATTGTGGCTCTCACAGTCTCACAGAGACGAAGCTAATTTATATATGAGAAAAGTGGATGGAAGTCTCTTATGTGATGACATAGGATTACAACCTGTATGAGCTGTCTTAACTTAACTGAAAGCTCTATATTATTGTTTTTTCGAACACATTATATGACTTTCAAAATTTGATAATGTGTGGATGTTCTTATGATGGAATTGGTGAATGTTATAGTATGTAGAGTGATCACTTAAGCCTGCTCGTACAGGTTGTAAGCCCAGAGCCGTCGTATAAGAAACTTCCATCCACTTTTCTCATATATAAATCAGCTTCGTCTCTGTGAGACTTCTATAATTTATCCTTAATTAATTAATCATCCCTCTGAGAACGAAATCCATTAACAGTGTTCTTAGAACATTCTTATATAAAAAAATATTGTTGAAAAATTAAAGGTTTGATATTATTCGAACACCGTAGTTAACTTAAATTATGTTAGTATTATTATTATTTTCTTATTTCTTTTCGAAACAGAATGCGTATCGCGTTCAATCGAATCTACAATCTACTAGTACCAGTATCCATGCGGTAACAGGACAGATTTCAATTTTTTCTATTATTTACATATCATAATGGGAAAACAATAGATTCTCCCTACCCACTACCCGCAAGCAAACATCCCGGTTATTTACAATGGGCCACTACCCTTAGCGCTATTGTCCTTCAACCGATCACAAAACCGTAAGTCGATTTAGGTGAAGGGTGTAGTCGGGGTGAATGAACGGCCATGAATTTATGTACATTTTGTGCTACTGGGCGAAAATTCGGTTGTATACCTTGTATTTAAGGTATATCATCGTACGAAAAAAATGGATGATTCAAGAAACCTTTGAGCATTTATTAAACCAAAGAATATTTGTAAAAATATCCGCATTTGAATTACAATACATGATTTGGGTATCATTTTTTGGACTTTTAAAAAAAATATGAAAATTATTTTCAAACTGACTTTTTTTAAAACAAAAAAAAAATTTTTTTGCGTAATGTCGTATCATAACAATTACCTACATCAATTAACAAAAAAACCTTTGCAGGACATCATACAAGTCCGCCATTTTGAAATTTAAAAAATAATTTATAATGAAAAATATTGACCAATTTATGACGTAATCAACGATAATAAAATAATTTTATATGGGCAATAATTATGTGAATTTTTTTTCATGAGACCATGGCCGTGAGATGCAAATAAAACACTAAAAACTAAACTTCAAAGTCACTGGACACGAATTTAATCGGAGCACTCATCTAAAATTCACTATAAATATTTCTAGAATACATCACACGTTAATTATCCAATTTCGTAATTCGAACAAATTATCTTCGCTACGCCTTTATCACTCCTTTTCTCTCAATTACTGATGCACGTATCTTAGTTTGCACTAGAAAACTTCTCGCTTTCCGGTAGATGCTTTATTGAATACACACGTGCTAGCACCCACGCCGCACAATTTCGCTTGTCTGTGTATACAACAACTTACAACAACAAGTACAACTTTTATAAGTTATGTCGCATTCTAGATATTTCCCGAGTTTTAAGAATAGTCCAGTTGATTCCAGATTCGTGTGGACCATCCTCGAATCTTCTAGTATCTTATAATTGTAGTGTAAAAGGTGTAGAGTGCTGTAAAATCATCAATTACATGTAATTCTTACTGATCTTAGCATCTCGTGACAATATTTTTTCATGCCCAAAGGTGATATGATGATTTATTTTGTTTTGGATATTATTTTTAAAATTATTTATCTTTAAAAGTATTTATCTTTATTTTATTTATCTTCGTGCCCAAATGTACACTAGAACTATCTATCAAGGACATTAACGATCTGTCTGTTTATTTAAAAAATATATATAACTCTATCGGACGCATAACCGCACATTTTCGCGTGATGTAATTGACAAGACAGCATGTCTATTTTATGTTGCCATTTGCCACACGGACAGACAAAAGAAAATTGTGTACCTGTATTGGAACACACCTTATACACATAAATTAAATGGTACGTTATTTGTTCTGTATGTGTAATAAAAATAAAATAAAATTATCCCGCAAAATATGGAAACGTGGAAATAATTTATTTTTAACACCACACCTAACGACCATTCTAAAAGTCGGTTTAAAACGCCAAACACCACGGAGCGGGCCCCAATCAACTGATTTATTTAAATGCCTTTTATTTCGTACCGTAGGTAGTCCTTTATTGTTTTTTTATGAGTTATTTACATACATTAAAAGATTTTTGTTTAAAAAATTATTTATTTGCTTTTCAAGGTTGGACGAAATTCGTAAATTAAAGTGTCGGATCGCTCGATGCTATCGGAGCGGCGAAAAAAGTTTTTTCGAGAATAATACTTAATCTCGTCGTTTATATTCAAATGTGAAAATAAATTCTGTTTTTTTTTTAATAAAATAACACACGGTCTTTTGCACATTTAAATCACTCGGTTAACACACCCAAGCGTTACTTTGGGCTTGATGTATAATTTACGTATCTATTGTGTTTTTAACATGGTAGATATATATATGGAAATTTTGCGGGCACCTAAGAACAATTTGTCTCAAAAATGCGTTACAACATTTACATACTGTAACGCAATGGCAAAAGGGATTATGTACAGAATCTATCGTAATAACATCCCTCTAAGAACATTCTGGAACACATTACCACACTCTGGAATTAGCTACAACATTCGAGGAACATCCGAAAAAGCCTAGAAGCGAGATGATCTTTTCTTAAACACTAGAACAATCTAGGAGGTTCGATAATACAGTTTTTGCTATACTATGCCGCGGCACAGAGGAGTTGTCGTGTTTGACAGTTTGTCCGGTGCTAAATCGGCCGCGAGCCGCGAGGGAAGGGTGGCCAGACGTGAGATAATCTAAGCGATAAATAAAGTGAAATAATCGAGCGAAGTGCCTAATTCGCGAAATAAATCAGAGCCATTTTTATGAACGAGAATTGAATATTCTAGGAGCGATAAATACGTGTTACCCACAGATAATAATGAGGAAAATATTGCGAAATAGTGTTGAATAGCGTTAAGAGACATTTTACATTGAATAATTGATTTTGTTAATTATTTTTTTATTATTTATTATTAAATTTATACATCTTTTCTTTTATTATAGATCGTGCCAAGCCTTGTACAGCTTGTCGGCACGTTTCTTTTCCATTTTCTTGGATAAGTTCATTGCATATTTAGTTATAAGTATAATTTACAAGGGATAAAATATGTATAAAAAATAATAATGAACATAACAAAACTTAAATATAAACATAGTAATGAGACTAGGTAACCGATCGAGATAATAAAAAAAACATGAACATCATTATGAATCACTGAGATCAAGATGGATTAAAAAATCATGGAACAGCTCAAAGTAAAAATAAAAAGGGATTGAGGCCAACTTATGTCCAATTAAAAAAGCATGGGAGAAACCCTCGGTGTAGGTCCTGGGGACACCACTACTCCTAGGTTAATGATAGTCACAATCACAGTCAATATTTTTCATAAAATACTAGAAATTGTATCTAAAATATTTAGATTAATAATGCACTTCTAAAGCAAAACGCGTCTCATAAAAATTAAAAATGTACAACGAAAAAAAGTGTTTGTGAACATATGAGGTGTCTTAATAAATACAATGTTCATAAATTTGACTCAAAAATAGGGGTGAAAATATTAAATACTAATAATAAAGGTTTAAAATTAAATAATTTAGAATTTTTTTACATTAGGAAAGCGGTGAATAGTAAAACACATCTAATTAATAACCAAATCAATTTTCCATACAGCCCTTTGTTTAATTTAACTTTCACAAAAGATTTGGTAACACCCACTTTAGACCCCGCCCCCTCTCAATCTCTTTCGTTAGATTCCTGAATGTTTTGTAGGCAGTAATGCATGCTTGTCTCTGACAAGATTAACATGCATGTGATCAATATTGGTGAAAGTGTAACAATACTTTGGTTGGGGTGTATAGAGTTGTGTGTATAGCAGTGTAGTGTTGGTCCTGACGAAGAGACAGGTACGTCTCGAAACCGGTAGACCTTAATTTAAAAAAAATAGTGGTTTTTACTAAGTTAACTAACATTCTGTTAACAAGTGTTTTCATTTTCATATATGTGATTATGGTGTTGCATAAACTTACCTCAGAAACAATAAATTAGGTTTCTTTCTTTTTCTATTTGGGTCTTTGCTTTGTTCCGATACATATTAGGTTAGGTTCTTGCTGTTGCTTTAGTTCTTTCACAACCCAGCGACACGAGAATTCCAGAACATTATTAGATTTGAAGGTGGTACTTACAGGCACGCAATTTGATACCGCCGGAGCAGAAATTTGGGAGTCGGGAGCGCTGTTAGAGCGGCTCACGCGGGAGACGTTTGAAAGCCAGCCGCACGATATCTACACGGCAGAGATTCCAATCCGGAGATAGCAATATCCAGCATCCACCAGCCAAGCCAGTTGCCCACGAATGAGCTTGTCTGCGATGGCGATGATAATTATTATGTCGCTGTTTATTCACACTCAGCGGCGGCGTGGCGTCGTGTGGCGTCGTAACAATAATAATTATTAAAATTAATAATTTATTTAACGCCATTTTCGTAAAAAAATTACCTCAAGAATGCTTTAAACAACAATTATATAGTCTAACACTAATATTTTTTCAGACATACTATTTATTTTTACAAAATATGATTGAAAAATACAATTATACATTTAGAAAATAATTAGAAAATTAAATAACTGTAAGAATAAAAAATAAATGTAAGCAGATCACTGTCATCTAGATATATATAAGTTTCTTTTATTGTAATAGGTGTTAACCGTTGATATAAAATAAAAAAATAAATAAACAAGTCTCCGGACACCAATAGTATGCTGGTATTAGGGAATATTAAGAAGAAAAATAAAATGAAGTATACATTTTAACTATCGACCTCTCCTCACCGACATGTCTTTTTAGTTTTTTTTATGAAATACTTTCACATTATTTACTTCCTTTACGTTATTAGGAATATCATTTTAAAAGTCGATTGCAGTATATAGGAATCCATGTCTTTCTCTATTTGTCCGGGGTACATTACTTCTTATAAGTCTCTTGTTTTTGTGTGTTGTCTATGTACGTCACTATTCTGGTAAAGGACGGTGTTGTTTTTCAGTAATTTATTCTATATTTTAAAAATCATATTTATCTTTTAGACATATATTAGATCTTCTAGGTTAAGCATGCCGGTGATTTTGAACAAGTCAGTGGTTCCGGTGCATCGATTTAGGTTGGAGAATATTTTAAGGGCTCTGTTTAATGCTTTATTTTGGAGTATTGTTAATTTTTTCAATTCTCCTTCATTAGCCAGAAATCATATATATATATATATATATATATATAGATATATATATATATTATATATATATAATAAATATAAATAGAAACCCGTGTTTCCCTACCCGCCAAGTTTTCTCCACAACTAGTCACAACCACCCACCGGTGGTTATAGTGGTGGATAGCCCTTGGTATCACATCTAAAATATGCGAGTTTGGTGGGGGTGGCTGTGCGTGGGCGGGAGTGGGTGACGAAAACGTGTTTTCTAGCACATTTTTTTTATTGGAAGGTCGCAAATGATACAGATTGTTTCAAAAGGTTCCGGAAAAACCTGCTCTAGAAAGTTCTGTAAGGAGAGGGTCCTAGAAAATTACCGAAAGTTCTTAACTGAGTAGCGGAATGTGTCGGTGTGTCTAGAAGGTTCCTGTACATTCGATAAATTTCTTGAAAGTTCTGGAAGGAGAATGTTCTAGAAGGTCCGCGAAAGTTCTTTGAAGATCCAGTGTACTAAACATTTATGCGTGCGAAGCCGCACGGGTACAGCTAGTAGTAAGTATATTGAGATTATACAGTCTACTCAAATCTCGACGCATGGAGGGCGCACAACGCTTTTTCTTTACGTGACGATTTCTACCGTAAGCCAAGTTCGTTCCAAACAATGACTATAACCGATAGCTGGTAGGACAGGCTTGTGTTTCTACTTTCCAGCATATTTAGATAGTGCAATGTATTTTGAATATAAATTGAATTGTGACGACGTTTTAAAATAGTGTCGGAGCCGCCACTGTTCCCGAGTAGTTGCGGAGCCGCAGTTCCCCGTTAGTAACTACGGTTGATAAACATCGTATCAAGGCAGTGCGGTCGCCGGCACGAAAATATGGCCGGGCTATAAACAGCGCTGTGAATGCACAAATAAATAAGACAACAGGCCGCGGCAATTTTAGACGAGGGGTTGATTCAGAAGGGGTGCAATTAAATTTTATCCTAATTTTGTCAAATTTTTGAAACAGTTGTTAAATATCAAAACACGTAATAAAACCCACTAAAATTGGAGCAGAAAATGATCGTTAAAGTTAAAAAAAAATCAACTTTTCACGAAATTCCCAGTTCCACATTAGTTGATAAATGTCTATATTATCCAAATAATTAAAGAAAATATTTATGCACAATATTGTTGATGAATTTTCTGTTTACTCACATTATTCAGGATGATAGATTATTTATAGATTATATATTATAAGTTTCGAGAGAAACACAATCTCTCATCGACAGGTGAAGTATCAAATTGACTAATTTTAAATACAGAACTTTGACAATGATTCCGTTAAAATACCTATAAATAATGGTTAGGTATTGAAAAAATGAGTGGAAAATAAATTATCGCTTGTAACCACTTACACTTCTTTTTAAAAACTTGTATTTTAAAAGAAAAGAAAAGAAAATAATTTTTTTCGAAAATTATATATATTTAGATGTTTTTAAGGGGTATTTCGTGAAGACCTTAACATTTTTATATAATAATTGATATGGCAGTTACTTTGTGGTGCGACATGATTATATTAATTTCAAATAAATTAAAATTTGTAATACACACAGTTTGAGTTAATTTAACACGACTATAGTTTCGAGAGGAGCTGTCCCTCTCATCATCAGGTGTAACTCATAACTAACCTTAATACAGATATTATGAAAATATTTGCGTAGACTAACGGGTCGCAGAGCAGTGGGGGTAATTTTTTTGTGTGGTCTTTTAGGGGAAGATGCTGAGCAGCGGAGACTTTTGTAAGAATGTCATGTTGTTTAGGAGTTTTTTCTCAGAATTCAAGTTCTTTTGAATTTCAACGCTTTCCAAACTGTTCATCATTTCTTGTGATTCTTCTTCTTCTTGTAATTACAAAACTTCCTGACCATCACGTCTTCAGGTGGGTAGAATACTAGTCCACGCACATTTCAACCTTCGCCGCTGCTCCTAAACAGCTGACTAGTCATCGCCTGGGAACAAAAAATTACGTACAAAATGTGAATTACAAAGAAAAAAGAAGCGAGGTGACCGCTTCAGCAAAAAAATAATGCCTACCTAGGTGATGAAAGTGAAAGGCCGGTATAAAAGCTTTTGCTCGTAGAAAAGACCTAGGTTTGTGGTGGGTCACTTTCACTGATGGTTCATAGAACTTGGGTCTCCACGACTGCAGACATTACAGAAATCCATGAATCTTGACACAGAAGTTGTGATCAGGCCCGCTGGGAATTTTTTTACGTTTTGTGGGTATGTTTTTATTAAAGACTTGAAAGCTTCTAATAATTCTTTGAGCAGTGTTTTCAACAATTTCTACATAAATTGTATGAAATTTCTATTTACGTGAAGATAGGCAATGGTACTCTGTTATGAATTATTGTACGTTTTACCCTTTCAGGTAATATGTTACTACTTTATTTTATACTCTAAGAGAAAATATTTAATGTAGGTAATAAATAATTCAGTGTAACTGTAATGTGCCTAAGAAATAAACAGTTTTCCTCTTCGCTAGATGGAAAAGTTATGTAGTGTGTGTGCCATACCACCCATGCATTGAATGTGTTTTATGTTTAGAAAAAATATTTATAACGCAGTTAAATAATTAAATAAAAAAATAAAATAAGATCGACAGCTGCTTGTCGCAAGCGGTTGTTATTTTTAAATTCCAAAAATATGACCCAATTCTATTCTGTCAAATGATAATTTGGCGTTCTCTAAATGATGGTGGAGCACTCACTTAGCATGTGTGAGGTGCATGTATCAGTTGCTAAGTACATCCAATGTCTTTTAAATTTCAAACAAAATTTTTAAGGTGTCAAATATCGATCCTGATGCCAGAAGGATGATGAGAGAAGGAGATTTTTATTTTTTTATTTATTTAATTAATAATATACATATAATATTTTTTTACAATCATACATAGACAATGTTTACAAATCGTAGGTATAGGTAGTGTAATCTAATTAAATAACAATGAGAAAGAAAGAAAAGAAAATGTAATATATCAAAATCTTAATTAATAATACAATATATAGAATAAGCAGTCAAGTAAACAATAATATAGAATAAGCAGTCAAAAGAGACCAAACTCAATCACAAAGTCAATTCTATAACAAATGAGAACCCATTCGGGTACACTGGGGGAATATGCACACAAGGCGCAACCGCAAAACATTCACTAACTAACTAACTAACTTACCATCACGCTGTTTCCCCGTGGGGGTAGGCAAAGAGGATAGAGCGCCATACCCTTCTGTCCTGACATTCAACTTTTGCTTCATCTACATTCATACATCTTCGCATGCAAGTTCGACGGTTGTTGAGGCTTCTAACAGGACCATCTTCCAGTATCTGGTTAATCTGGTCATGCCACGTCTTCCGTGGTCGCCTTCTCTTTCTGGCGCCGTCAACACTTGTATTCACCATCATGCAAAATAAATTGAACAAATCAAATAATTGTACAGGTATCTTCATCGATTCGTGAGAAGTACTCGACAGAGTCTCCCACGAACAACTAGTATCAGAACCAAAAGAAAACGGGACTGATCAAACGTCCTCAAACGGGTAAAAAGCCACTCACCGAACATATCTCAGATAATCTCTTGAAAGATCTATTGAATCTCCAAGTAATCCACCAATAGGTGAATTTGGATTCCCCAAGGTAAGGTCCCTAGAACTCTACCATTTCTCACTTACATAAAGGACACATCTCAACAAAATCAACGGTGTATTAGTATTCCACGCAGACGAGACTGCACTGTCTGCAAATTATTCTTCATGAGGAAAAGTTTACAAATCAGCAAACGAGAATATCAATACACAAAAAACACCAGATACATTGAAAAGATTAAGGATGTTTGATGGACTGGGTAAATTGAAATGATTCTAAGTGGACTGTACAACAAAAACTTGAAACATAGAAAAGGAAACCCGACTCATCTGCTGCAGTATCTTCTTCTTGCTTTCAGTAACTCCAAAAACGACGATTGACGTGTAACCGCGACTAACTTTCACAAAAGATGGTACCCAGAGCCGACGATAATCGGATATCACCCGATGGTCTTTTTACCGAAGCTAGTAATTGATTGGTGCACTGTCGAGTGATAAATTCGGACTTGAAGAATGAAGGTAGGTAGGACAGGGGCGGGGGGGGAATCGTGACGTAAATGCCATCAGTCAACAGAACATATCAATTTGCGACAGCGAAACATGCGACCGCGCAACGAATTAATGTATACTTGACACGAATTAATACTAATTTATTATAATTAATCATCAGAAAACAATTCGGATACAGGTTTTTAATTTGAACATGTGGTAAAAGCCGTAAGAATTGAAGTATACTAGGTTAAAGTGAGAGTTTGTAAAACTTAACGCGAAAAAACGAAATTAACCTGCTATTTTTGAGACAGTTAGGTTAGACCAGCTGAATAAACATAGTCTACGTTGAAAAATAATTTAAAAATTAAAATGACACGAACAAAAAAATATCGTTTTATTCAAAGCCATTGTATAAGTAGAGCATTCTATGAAGCGGGCCACTCTAGTGACCCGAGATTATCTGTGCATTGTTAGAATTGCATAACAGAGACATGTTCCCGCCGATTCTACAGGCACAATAAAAAACGTAAAATTTCTGAAACTCCTGCCAAATTACGCATAAAGACCCAGCAAAATAGAGCGGTTAACCCTTCCTAAGCTAAGGAGTAACTTAGGCCTGCAGAATCTATTGAACTCGTAACACTGTCGTAAATATATCAAATATAATGTTCACATTTTAGGAAATCATAAAAATATCATTTGCGCTTGTAAACGACGAAATTATAACCATATACGAAAAGAAAATGCTATAAAAATAAATAAACGAAAATTGATACCGTCACGAGATTCTATAATTGAGAAAAAATGTATATAATCATAATAAGTTTTCCAAACTAAATAGAAATCGGTACATAACGCGAATATATTCACTAAACTTTCAGAAGTCCAGCACTGTTTTTTTTGTTTTACAAGGTGTACCAGAACAAGTCCAAGATAATTTACAGATAAGTGTAGGAGTCCTAAATAAGTAGTTAATGTTCAAGCCACAATGTTCTAATATCAATCGTTATGGAGATGAGCGACTTCAAAGTTTGCACTTTCTTTCAATATTTTCTAACTTATTTTTTAGAAAATAGTGAACTAAAATTAAAGTAAATTGTGTCGAATATTATCAACTCATTTGATTAAATGTAAGTCAAATTAACCCTTTCTCTCCGGTGTTGTGAAAAGAATTGATATTGTCCTAAATTGTACGAATGATTCTGTAAATGTACTAAAAACATATTTCATATTTTAGATATTCCTCCGTAATATTAGGTCCTTACATATGAAATTGGCGTTTAGTATGGGAGGAACATAAAGCCGATTTTTTTTTATTATAATATATTTATTTAATCAAAGTATGTACCATTGCTATCTATGCACTTTTGCCATCTCATAGGTAGTTCATCGATCCCTTTACTAAAAAAACCATTCGGACGGGAATCAATAAAATCTTTGAAGGCGGTTTGGACTGCCCCATCGGAGTTGAATTTTTTCCTTTGCAAGAAGTTATCCAAATTTCGAAAAAAATGGTAATCTGTTGGGGCAAGGTCCGGAGAGTACGGTGGATGTCTTAGACATTCCAATTGAAGCTCCTCTAATTTGGTAGCCGTCTGTTGTGCAGTGTGTGGTCTAGCGTTATCATGAAGCAGCAGTGGCCTAGAGCGATTAACCAGCCTCGGTTGTTTAGCAGCTAGCTTTTCCATCATGGTTTGCAGTTGCTGACAATAGACATCTGCCGTAATCGTCTGGCCAGATTTAAGAAAGCTGTAGTGAACGACACCAGCACTAGTCCACCAAACGCTCACAAGTAACTTTTTTGGAGTCAATTTTCGCTTGGGGCATGGTTTGGCTGGTTCGGCAGGGTTCAGCCATTGCGATGAGCGCTTCCGATTATCGTACAGGATCCACTTTTCATCACAGGTAATGATTCGATTTAAAATCCCTTCATTATTGTGCCGGTTGAGTAATGCAACGCAGCAGTCAACGCGCGTTTGTTGATTTGCTTCACTCAATTCGTGAGTACCCACCTTTCAAGCTTTTTCACCTTACCAATTTGCTTCAAGTGGATTAAAACAGTTTTATCACTAACACCGCAGCCTGCATCTAACTCGGATGTGGTTTGTGATGGATCCGCTTCAACAATAGCCTTCAATTCTTCATTATAAACTTTGGTCTCCGGCCGTCCACGGGGCTTGTTCTGCCGGTCGAAATTTCCAGAACGAAAACGTTGGAACCAAAAACGCACTGTGTTTTCTTTTGCGGCACCGTCGCCATACACATCATTAATCCTTCGAGCCATTTCTGCAGCACTGGTGCCACGGTGGAACTCGTACTCGTAAATAACGCGATATTTCAAGTTTTTCATTTTGTAAACTGAGTGACGCAAAGAAAAAAACAATTGAGGAAAAAACAAATGAATTATAATTTTCAAAACACAAATAAATGAGTAAATAGCTGTATAAATTTGGATTTGAAATTCCTAACCAAAGAGAAGATATTTGAGATCAAATTTGCCAGTACGGCAAAACGCCAATTTCATATGTAAGGACCTAATATATATATATATATATATGTTCATATCCGGCGTTGCACGGGTTAAGTATTAAGTTAAAATAAATTTATGAGGAGACTCAAAGGTTCCATTGTTCTGCAAATATTCTAAAACAATGTTTCCATTTAATAGAGGTTGGGTTGGATAAGATGTCTAGGGAAGGAATGTGGCCTATTTTTTCCATCGGGAATAGAAAATTTGGATCCAATCGGTCAAGCGGTGAAAATTTGTACAGAAAATAAATCTGGGGGAGGTGGAAAAGGAAATGCCGCCTATATTATCAGACTGGTCCTAAAGAATTAGATTGCAAATTTTGAGTCTGATCGGTTAAACGGACTCAAAATTTGCAAATAAATCAGGAGGAGAGGAAGGGGTAAAAGTGGAGGGGGGAAATGTCGCCTATGTTACCCACCAGGTCCTAAAGTTAAATTTTGAGTCCAATAGGTCAAACGGTACAGATTTGCATTGAAAATATATCACTGGGGAGGGGAAGGGATAAAAGGGGAGAGAAATATCGCCTTTGTTAACCGTCGGGTTCTAAAGCATAAATATGCATAATTTGAGTCGAATCGGACATGTAGATTTTTATACATGTAAATTTGTATACAGAACGGACAGACAGACAGACATTGAGTTTTATAAATACAGATTTGTAGAAGTATGTTGTTATTGTTTTTAATATTGCAATAATTTAAAATGATAAGCTCGGAAGTTGAAAATTTAAAATTAATCATAGACAGGACACATAAATGTCCTTTATTTCGAAATATCGCGATATGATAGACTGCACTTTCTCATCGGCTCAACCGTCTTATTTCAGCAAAGACAACAGAATGTAATCAATCAAAAAATTTGAATTTGAAAAATGTTATAGGAACCTATCTAAATATTTATCAATATTGAAAGGGTAGATACCGGCGCCTTTTTTTTCAAATAATTTGTGCGAATTCGATTGCCACGTTATGTCAAAAAGAACTTTAGGATATTTATGATTTCGGACAATCGAACATTTACATTTTCATTTATATAAATAAAAAGTAGGTATATAAAAACAAATTAGGTATACAAGAGCATGCTCGTATTCGAATGCAACGTTTCAAAGACAACGCCAAAATTTCAAAGCAATCGGTGAAGATTTTTCAGAGATTATCGATTTTGTACAAACGAACATTTACATTTTTATTTATATAGATATCTATATATATATTGTGTCATGTATAAGAATTGGGTTAATTAATTTTCATTCAATCGTTTATTCATTTTCATTAGGTGAAGTAGGTCAAATCGGTTTTAGCCGAGTTTTCTTTCAGTGAAGCTTTGTTTGAATTCTGATGTTTCGGAATGGATTAAAATTAAAAATAAACTTCTCCTATCCAATCAATGTTGGCCAACAGATACTTCCATATCACGTGCATAATGTTAAATAAGTCTACTTAGCTTTATTGAATACGTTATGCAACTTTTAATTACAAATCGGGATTGGAAAATTAAATCCGAAATCTTTCGGATTTGTTTCGTTTCAACAATTATTATGTAGATCGTTTTTCAATTTGGTGACGTCACACTAATTGGAAATTACAAAAGTATGGAGCGCCGATGTTAATTGAAACGATATTTTACAAAACTGTTGAGCTGATCAAAAATATTATTTGGAAATTATTTTTGCTTTGTTTTCAATATAATAAAGTATACCCCATTCAAAAAGCAGAGAAATACATCAGTAGGGAATGATTTTTTTTTGTACGCATTATTGACTAATAAACTGATGTATCCAATAGAAAATCTTTGTATGACATTGGAATTTTATGTAAAACGTCTAAATATTTGACAATTTTAAACATTCTTCATACATATATATTAAAAACTACCGCACACGTATGGAAGTGCGCAGGTCTTAAGGTTAAACAAATATTATCATGTGAGATCAGAGACAGCAAATTTAGCTTTTGGATAGCATGGATTACACGTTTGAGTAACCATTAACCACTCCAAATACTAATTACCTTTTAAATTGATCCTGCAATATGAAGATTTCGCTGTAGTAATTATTGAGCATAAGCATAGAAAAAATGTTGATATTGTACCTAAAATTTCTGAAAATGTGTCAAGTTTTTTACTGTCGTTAGATCTCCGATTTTTTGTCTTTGACCAAGAAAAAGAAAATGATGTGTTCAATTTGGAGATTTTCAAAAAATCATTTTTACCTGTCCTCTATCCGAATCGAATTTGTATAGTCTAAGTCCAGGGTTGTTGGGTCCACCGCTAGTTTTACGAGGAGTCACAGATGGCGCCAGCATAGCCCAGGACACGGGCTTGTTACCTGAAAGGAAAAAAAAAGATAAATAAATCGCAATTTTAATAATTAATTTAATTGAGCACTTGGTAAACATGTGACACGTCTCAGGAGTCACCACTTTATGGAATGGATGACAGGGCTGCGCTGTAAATTCCATCATCGCGGATTGATGGAAAGGTACTAGATAGTTTTTGTATGTAATATTACTACGAGAGTCTAAAATAATATGATTTTTAAATAATTGAAGTCTTTCAAAGAATCTAGTAAATATTAGGAAGAACTCGGAGTTAGTTGAAAAGATGGTACTTTTAGAAAACACTCGCGAAATATAACCGTATTCACTAAAATGCGCAAGAAATTTATGGAACGCGACTTGTTGTAAATCCGATAAAAGCGTGAGCAGAAAATCAGTCGAATTTTGATATTTTTAAAACACAGATAAAGCAAAATACCAGCGAGAATCTAACGATGTTCGGAAATAAGTGCGACCACAGACCTGCGAATAATCAACAGACGAGCATAAAGTGTTCCATAGACGGATGAATGGTGTGAGGCGTGAATTAAATAATAAAACTCCAGTTTAATTTGCAAACAGTAATATAAGTCAATTAATTATTTTAAAATTAATTTAATTACTTTTTGCAATTCCTTCAAACACTAAATAAACAACCAGCCATTCTAAGTAGCTTCTTTATGCTTTTTGATTCCGTTTCTTATCAGAAACTAAAAATATGAAGTCCAATCAATAGTTCTGCTTAGAAAACTATGGGATACCGGTGTGTCAGTAAATTTACAACCCTCAGAGAGTAAATTTAGATATAATATTTTTTTAAAAGTATTTTTACAATCAAAAAGCTTTTCAATTCTGCCTGAAATAAATAAAACAAATATGTCATAAATGATTTTATAATAAATACAGATTACTCATCGAGGTGAATCAATAAAATAAATTGCACCATATTAAATGGATAATGTTTGAAGTATTATAACTAATATTAAAACGGTGGATTACTATTTTACTCGATATTGAAAGACATCTCAAAATTAAAATTTAACATTTATAAAAATATTGGAATGATATTTAACACGCTGTCATTTTAATATACTAAAGAGTTAAGTGTGAAATAATATGAAGGCTACAAGGCGTAAAAATTTATTCTACTTAATGTAATCTATCATATCAATCTAAAAAAACAAACCCATAAAAACCAAGGTTTTATTATACTTTCTTTCTCATTTACTAGTTGAAACAGGTTTGGCGCTTACCCCACGCGTTAGGCTTGAGTCGAGCGATGCTACGAAAGGAAGTAATAAAAATTTTCGAAAAATCCAAAATTATACTATAATTATTAAATTTTTTTGAACGAAAATTTGTTAGATCATTTTTATCGTCGCCAAAATTTTTTTTTACTTCCTTTCGTAGCGTCGCCCGACTCAAGCCTAACGCGTGGGGTAAGCGCCAAACCTCTTTCAACTAGTAAATGAGAAAGGAAGTATAAAAAAACCTTGGTTTTTATTTTTATTTTTCAGCTTGATTGGATCACGAAAAAAGGTTTAAAAATCGATCCAAAGTTTTTTCGACAGACAAGCAAGCAGACGAGTTTAAAAAAAGGTTAAAAAAATAATGAAGTAAACAATATTATTTTTTTAATATGTGCCACAAAAGTTTGCCTATGCAATAATACATTTTTTAATTTCATTTTATTTTAAACCACAAAAAATATATGGTTTTATTTCAACCCACTAAACCTAGAATGGATACTTTGGTTCTATGTTTTTTCTCATCCAGTCCCGGACTGTAAATAATTTATTAATATAATTATAATTTCAAAACTATTTTTAAATTCGTTACGCTTCAGAGTTATAATGGCTAAGAACCTGTAATGTAAACTAATATCCTAATTGATCCTATATAGATAATGGATGGCGTAAAATAAACATAAAGAAGACGTAGCGTACATGTATATACGATATAGTAAAAATGGGTGGAAATTAAGTCAATTTGTGTTGAGGGGATATTGTCTGTCTATTGATGGTATGTATTAAAAACCAATTACAAACGGTAAACACTGAATGGTTAGAACAAGTGAACGAGTTTGTGTATTTGGAAAATAGGTTTACTAGAGACGGCAAGGCTAATAGCGATATGCAAGGAAATTGATTGCAGGAAACAAGAATAAGTGGTGCTCTGAATGCATTTGTGGCCAATAAAAATCTGTCAAAGAGGCAAAACTAGCGTTATATTATGGAATTTTGATGCCAACTCTGATTTACGGAAGTAAAGTCTGAAATTGGTAAAAAAGGAATGAAGGTAGACGGATTACGGTAGCAATGTGGTCTCTTGTACGGAAAATTGTAAGGAAAATCTTTGTACAATAGAGTGGAGATAGAAAGTCTTAGAATTAACTAGGATATGGGGTTCTTTCTTGTCTGCCTGCTCCTTTGGAGAACGGCGTAAAATATTTTCTTAATTTAAAAACAATTTTCATTTAAAGCTTAAAATAATTTCAATTATTGATTAGGCGCTAAAGGCGCTAACATTTTACAACTTATTCATCATGATCATAAAATTTAATATAAAAGATTAATAATGTTTTCTCAACTGAGTTAAATTATAATGTTATATTTTGCTACTCAAATTTCAAGGGGATAAGAATCTCTCATCGACGGGCAAAGTGTTACACTGAGTACATTTAGATTGACTGAATTAGCGTTCAGATTCAACAATATCATGTATAAAAACCATTATTTCACAAGTAAAAAAAAAGTAACCCATAAAGACCAAGTTTTTATTATACTCCCTTTCTTTGTAAAATATAACAACAATTAAAGACGAATTAAAACATATAACATAACACTAAACTTACAGGAATTTAATATATTTCTAAAATGTCAGATGTTTTGAGCTTTGATAAGACACTTCATGCTTAGAAGATTAAATTCTAAAAACATTTGTCAGTCAATTTAGATTTTCGACATTCGTAGTGAAGTACCTATTATGTATACCGATGGAGTAATTCATATTTAGAAAATATTCCGCGACGTTATCGGGCCGCCATTGCTAATCAAACTTTTCTAATGATTCCAATTTGAAAAAACCAATAAAATTGCTAAAAATCCGAAATTATACTATAATTATTATTTTTTTAACAAAATTTGATAAATCTTTTTGATCGTCACCACGAGTCTACTTGCCAAGTTTCAGCTCGATTGGATCACGGGAAAAGAGTCAAAAATCGATCCAAAAATTTTTTTGACGGCAAGCCGGCAAGCAAGCAAGCAGACGCCACGAGTTAATATAAAGGGAGTAAATATGAAATCGGGCATTAATTTGTTTATCAAAATTACTTTCGCTTACTCTTCGCCACTTCTTATTCTTATTTCCATATTACTATTGTGAATTTTTTTCTTTGTTTGAATGTAGTCAGTTAATTCATCATTATTATGTCGATGAGAGATGCCGACACTCTAAAAACTTGTAAAGTTAAATATAATTTTATAGTTTTTTTTGTATGTTAAAATTTTAAAGATGTGTTCTTTAAAATTAACATTTAAGTGTATTTTATCCCCAGGGGATAGTCACTAATGAATATAAATTATAGATATCTCTCAGAGACGAAGTTATTTATGTGGGAATGCTTTTTTTGAGTATTTATAGGGCTTACAAACGTTAATTAAGGAGTGAACGTTACATTGTGTAATGTGTTTATTTAAGCCAGCCTATGACAGTGTCTATCTTGAAGGCCCTGTAAACACTAAAAAAAATACTTTCCCACATAAAAAGCTTTGTCTTTGTGAGACATTCATAATTTATCCAACTTTTAAAATTATAATTTTACTCACGTAGGGATAAAATGATTTACATTTTTCATCCAATTTAATATCATTTTGAATGTAGTGTGTACCAAATAAACTTCCGTAATAAAATATTTTTGTGGCGATCCTCCTAGCCCAGTAGGTACGACACTGGCCTCTCACATCGAAGGCTCCGGGTTCGATTCTCGGTGAGGTCACAATTGATTTATGTAATTTACTCAAGCCTGGGTGTTTTGTGATGTGTTTCGCTTCTGTAATTGGGCCTCTTTACCCATTGAAGCGTGAATATAAAAAAACAAAAGTGCAATCGTGTGTTCCCCATTATTTACCAGTACACGCTGCAATTAAAATGTGTGCAGGATTCGGATATTATGAGTTATAGAGGATGTAACACAGCTGGTCCACAATATTTTATAAGTGGGTTCCTGCCTTGATTATGAACCGAAAATGTTAAAGTAACCATGACCTAATATCAATAGTTAAGGAGAAATGCGACATCCAAGTTTGCATTTTTTTTACAAAAAGTTGGACTATTATTACAGTAAGGCGTCTGATACACATGCTTCTTTAGTGCCACGTGAGCATGCGCAGTATCGACTTTGACAGTGGCATGCTTATTAGTGGCATGTGTGTACGCACATTGCTAGAAATGAGCATGCCACCTAGTGGCAGGCTCAAAAATCAACCGCCGGTTGATTTATAAGCATGCCACTGTCATTCACCATAGAGAAGGGGTATCTTTGGAGCATGTGTGAACAGACTTGCTTATTTATGAACATGCTTATGTCATTCGCGGGCTTCGCTGCTAGTATTATCGATGCGATCTTCTCAAACATTACTTTTCGTGACTTATTATAGGAATCACGAATGTCTGCGGAATACTCGGTCACCGTTGTGTAAAAATAATATAGTGAGAAATAATGTTTATGAAACTTTATTAATAGGCATGAATGATTCAAATCTTACAATAAAAATTATAAAAACTAAAATCAAAAATGTGCGGATGGAAACTCGGGAACTTTTTTGATTTATTGGTTCACTTGAATTTTCTATTTCAGTTTGCAAAGTTTCCATTTTGAACAAGAGCGTCTCTATTCTATGACAAGAGCATGCCACAAATAAGCATGTGTGTTTGATTGTTAGCTTTGGGCATGCTTATTTATGAGCATGCCACTAATAAGCATGCCAGTAATGAGCAAGTGTGTACAGTTGTTAGGGCATGCTTATTAGTGGCATGCTCATTAGGATGCCAGTAAAGAAGCATGTGTATCTGTACCTTTACTTATATCTATTATGCATTTCCATAAAAATGCATTTCCTTTAATACAAGTCAAATAAAATGATAAAAAAACTTCGAATTCCAATTGGAAAACTTTCAATTGGAAATTTCAGGGTTTTTTATTATTTTATTTAAGTTTTATTGAAACGAATGAATATTTTGTAATCGATATAAGTTACTGTAATGATACTTCAAGTTTTGTAAAAGTCAGATATACATAACTCCGTAACTATTGATGATCCTTGAAAATTTTTGACTCATAATTTAGGCAAGAATCTACTCTTAAATATTGTAGACTAGTTCTGTGACACCCCGTATCTAACAAATTGATTGTAAAAACATGTTAGTACGCTTTGTTGAAGTTGATTTTAACGAAATTCGCGTTGTTAAGAAACAATTAATATCGTAACGCATACAGAAATGACTTACCGTTCTCGCTGTACATGACGCGGAAGGAGTCGGAGTGCAGATGGCCGAAGAACTGCCCCGCTATGATGGAGCTGTACTTGCGCACCAGGCGCAGGTAGCGGTGGTTGCTCTCCTCGGACAGCGCGGCGTGCGGCGGCGGCGGCGCTCCGCCCTGCCGCTCGTCGGCCCCCGGGGGCACGTGCCCCACCATGTACACCTGAGGGGAGGAAACTTTCTGTTACTCACTGTGCCGCGCTTTGTGTGCGGTTACATCATTTCCCGACTCGAGTTTCTCCTTGGAGCTAGCGTAATACGATTCTGTCTACAATTACGAGTGGCGGGCCTTGTTATACATTTGTTTAAAAAAAGCATTATTTACCAGTCAATACTATAGGCCAGTGATGGAAAATATTTTTAAGTGCGCGTGCCCGAAAATTCTCAAATATTATTTATCGACTTTCTGACGTGCCGGGAGTTTTTTTTTTGTACTTAAGTGACTAGGATGAGCGATTATGCTATATTTTTTTTTACTTCGAAACATGACATGAGGACCATGTCATCCCTTAACAATACGTTCCGATGAGATGGAATGGGTCCATTCACCTTTTCAAAGTTGGTCCAGTACCTTACTCATCCTTTCCAGCAGTTTGTAATGGAAAATAATTTTAAAAAATTACACTATATTTGTGCCGGCACAATACATAACGCGCCACCTCTAGTTTCGCCACCACTGGAATTGGCTATTGGCCACCGAAGGCCAAATTCTTTTGAGCCAATATGCCTAAAAATCTTAATTTCTAGTTCCTAAGAGTAACGCTTGCTGTATAAAATTTTTAATTATATTTATTTTATTTTATTATATTTATTTAAAAAAAAACAAACAGTACAGTCCATTGCAAAATGTGGCTAAACAGTTTTTCTAAATGAGACTAATGAAATTTCCTGGGGTTGACAAAAAATGGAGTAGCTTGTTGGTCTTATGGTTAGGAATCTCGCCTCGTGATCCAAAGGTAGCGGGTTCGGACCTCACACCAGACCAGCAAGTTAGTCCTATTTTCATAGCACAAGCGTTCCGCTTAGTTTGAAAATAGTAAGAATTTTGATGTGACACGTATTCCGTTGTCGCAACTCAATTAAAAAAAATTAAACTTATTAAAAATTTGCAAGAGGCGAAGAAATTAACCAAAAAAAAAATCAAATCAAACAAAAAATTAAATTAAATTAAATAAATTATTCACCCACCGTTTAAAGTAAATGAATAGTTTAAAATCATTTAAGAATACGCAAGCAATAAAAAAATGAAAAATGAAAAAGAAAAACGAAAATCAGTGTGATTATGTTGATAGTATACCTACGTTCTTTCTAAAATAATTGATGATTTTTAACAACTTCATTCACGTGTTAATTGATTATTAATAAAAACTCATCTGTTTACGTTTATCTATGAAATATAATGTAAAGATTTTTTGTAAAAAAATTTTTCTTTATCTTTTATTAAAATAGACTTTTATTTATTTTATTTAAAAAGCGTTGCATGTCACATCAATTGTCACCACTGCCATCGGTTTACATATTTCATCTTTAGATCCTTTTTTTACTGTTGGACGATTTTACATAAATCAATGAAGCAATTGTATGAAGATTTTATTTGTATCCCGCCACATTTGATTTTGCATAAAATTGACATGTTTGAAAAAAAATCATCAAAAAAAAAAATCAGTCCTGATGATGGACCCTGCAATGGGATCCGAAACGTTGGCCAGAGAGGTCACATATTCACGACAGAATATCCCAGAAAACTATACACAGAAGATTGAAATGTTTGCTTTAACCAAATAAAACACTTGTTGGTTTTGTGGTTAGGACTCTCGCTTCATGATTCAAACAAAGATCACGGGTTCGAATCTCACTCCAGACCAGCAAGTTAGTCCTATTTTCATAGCACAAGCGTTAAACTTAGTTTGAAAATAGTAAGAATATTGATGTGACACGTATTCCGTGTTCGCATCTCTATTTTTATAAAAAAATATCTTAAATTAAATTTATTTAATGTTATCGAATTGAGCAATAAATTTAAAAAAATGGACTATGTTGACAAATTAAATCTATCATTTTCTTGATATCCTAGTAAAAGTTTTCTGCTTGTTCCTCACAAACATTCCCGAGATTTGCCGGGGGAAGTCTAAATACGAATGTAAAAAATGGAATTTGATGCGCGTATTACAACCTAACTTTAGAAATTTATGCAGTATACTTTTGACAGTGTTTTTATAATCCTGGGTTCTTATTGTTTCTGAAAAAAACAGGAATGAGTTTTTTTTTAATACAGATCAAGTATGATATTCAACAATTTATTTGACTTACAAGTTCTGATTTTAGGAGCAATAAGAACACATTTTTAAACTTTGCCTCTGAGAAAGGAGGGAAATCAATGAATTATTTATTTAGCCTTTACATATCTAATTTGATGAGAAAAGCAGATACGGAGAAGGAAATTTTATTTGGGTCACAATTTTTAAATATGTCTCCCCTGTGTAATATTTTTCACGGAATCTGCAGTCCCTCCACACATAGTACACAGATATTTTGTAAAGTAATACTTTTGGTAAATTAGCATATAAATGATTTTTAGATCGTAATAGAATTACCAAACATATTCTTAATTATATTTTGTGTTGAAAATGTTGGTATCTAAGTATTTTCTTTTTCATTCCCTTGTCCTAGTAGGGTCTGAGGCCTAAAGACTCTACAAAGTGCTTCCATATTCCCCTGTCTTGCACTACTTCCGCATGGGTCAATCAGTCTAGACCCATTCTGTTTTCACACACATTTTTTTTATTAATTTGGGGTGACCCGCCGGCCGTCTCCCTTCCGAGGTTGCAAAGAGCATTTTTCTTGGTATTCGTTCCTCTGGCATTCTTAGCACACATCCAAACCACCTTATTTGGGTTTTCTATGTGTAGGAGTGGGAGCTCCATGCCGAGTGTGTGCCTAATGTCAACACTTCTCACTCTGTCCATCAGTGTGACTCCCGCTACTCCTGTTAGAAAACTCATCTCGGCAGTCTGGATCCTTGCCCTCACTCTGTATGTCAGGATCCAAATGTGATGGCCATACATTAGGGTGGGTCTGTAAACTGATTTGAAAGTAGTCAATTTTGTCTTGACACTAATTTCTGATTTTCTTACCCCACTTTACAGAAAACGTAGAACGCCGGTTGCAGATTCAATTCTTCTATTTATTTCACTTAATTGCCTCCCGTCGCTATAATATTCCACTCCAAGGTATTTGAATTTTTTGACTTGCTTCAGCTAGGTCCCCTGTATGCTTATAGAGTACTGCTTTTGGTCTCTTTGTACGACCAATACCTCTGTTTCGGCAGTACTAATCTTCATCCCAACTTGAGTGCAATCTTTATTGAAGGAATTTTTGTACTCTTGTAGGTCCTCCTGTGTGGGTGCCAGCCTCTCTTTATACTATTTAAGTAAACAAAGTTAAAAAACAGGTACCGTAGCATTTTTGTATTATAAAACTATTAATTTATTAACCCTCATGCCAGGTCTTTGTCTTCAACGATCGCCTCAAATGTTTTCTTTACTATCCTTTCCTCGCGAACTTTTATTTATTCTATCTACAGCGATACATCCAGCTTTGCATTCATTCAGAACACAATGTTTAAAATTCTTAAATACTATTTCGCGGTGTCACACGTAAATTTCGTTCCCCAACACAACGGGTGACTTTGTGTTTTCTTATTGTCGGCGAAACGGTAGAAAAATTGTAAAAAGCGCATTTCGACCACGAAAAAGAGATGCCGCTCTTTGTTTACAGCGGGCGATCTAGCTACGTGTCAGAGCGGGGAATAAAATACAAATCGTGAAACAAAACGGCGCGACCCTCGGGTGGCGGAACAATGGGCAAAACGTAAAAGACAATCCCCCAATTCGCGTGTTAAATCATCTGCCAAATAACCAGACAGTAAAGCTCGAGGGCGCGCCGCACCCCGCGGCGGGCGGCACGTGCGGCGGCGGAAACGGCAAGACTGTCGGTTGCGAGTTGAAGTTTTCAATTTAAAATATCACAATGATGTGAAAATGTTGGACACTACATAAACGCATGCAATCTTGTATTTTTTTGACAGATATTTTACATTATGAGTTGCAACGAGATATAACATTCGATATAATAAATTGATATGGAAGCTCTGCCATTGACATTTACAAAATAAAACTCTAGTATTGGTTAACTGAGGTTATTATTTTCTTGTTTTGCCTAATAATGAGTTTAATGAGTTAATTCAAATCATCTTTTACGATTTATTTAATAGAAAACATTAAAGAAATTAAATTAAATTTTGAATTGATTATTGTTAACTGAGTCGTTCACATATTTAAGTAAGTAATAATTTACACTTACCATTTGATTAAAAGAACTGCAGCTTTCGAACCATAGGCAAAGTCGTGAATATAACTCAAAATGTGCAAAGTAATAAGTGTTTATATAAAAAAAATTAACTTCATATTCTTCAAAGTAGGTAACTGCCATGTCACTAAATGATTCGATTAAATTATAACCAGAATTGTAATATTGATCACCAAAGAAGATACGTGTATGTATCTATGTACATATTGTAACGATTGTTTCTTAACTCATTGTTGTTTATTCATAAATTGGAAGTAAAAGTCATAAAATATGATACGTAAGATTTCAAATTAAAATTTGATTTATTGCATCACAAATAAAAGCAATACATTCAATGCAATACAACCGTTATAAGAAATAAAAAAATAAATTAGAAAATGTAAAAAAAATATCATAGTCATATCAAACTCAAAGAAATTAGACATTTTACTTAATCAGTGGGTACCTCGTATTTTATTTAAAAAAAAGTTCAAATAAAATTCAAAAAACAACCTAAGATGCATTTATTTAGACAATCATTTAACACTACCTAATGTTTTCCACTCCCAGTATGCACTCCGCGAAAATTACTAACTCTTTCTGGCACTCTGTAGTTTTATCCGTTAAGTAATTTTTTTTGCAAGATATCTAGTGTATAAGTAACAGTTAATAAGCTTTTTGGCTAGTTAATATTTTTGTGTGAAACACCCTTGAGGTGAGTACTTTCAAGAAAATGGCGCTTTATAAATTATTTTTATTATGAAGTTAGCATCAAATTTGTAGAATACATTTATTTTTAAATTAATTAACGAAAAAATATTTTCATGGATTCGCGGTGGTGGAAACCAAATTAAAATCAATTAAACTTTTATTTAAAAACAAAGTCACTGGAAACAAGTTTAACTGGAATACTGTAGGTACTGAAATTCGTACTGAAATATTCCACACGCAGGTACTTTTTACTAAAGGCGTTCCACAGAGCGCTTTTTTCTCGCCATGACTTAGGTGGCTAGCCGCAGCTGTCAAATGTTACGCAGCTTCTGTCAAAATAAGACTGTCTGGGATAGAGATGGCGTCGCCGCTTATAAAGATAATGTTATTCTCGAATATTCTCCTGTGTTCTATGGATTTGTAGATTATTTAAAAATATTATAGATTATTAAAAATCTTCGATTATGTGCATTTATTATTCATTTGAAAATCTCGTGACAATATTGTAACAAGATGATAACAAGAGATTACGTACAGAATTACTCGTAATACATCGACAACAACAACACGATCTAAGTCTCTAGTAAATTCCATGACATACTACCTCACTCTAGAATCAGCTATAACATTCGAGGAACGTCTAGAACAGTCAGGAAGTGACGGGAACACATTATAAACGTCTGTGAACGCCAACGTGTTTCCTATAAAAGGCAAGCCCTGTGTGGTGCAGTTGCTAGGATTCCTGTGTGGTGTAGTGGCTAGGATACCTGGCTCTCACCCAGAAGCCTCGGGTTCGATTCCCTGTACCGGAATATTTTTTCTCATTTTATTTTTGATGTTAATTTGAATTCTATTTTATTTATAATATTATTTTTTTAATTGTGTTGTCGCGTTAGTTTTACGCCAATTGCCAGAGTTTAAAATAGTACCATTAACTGCCGGCAGGGTAAATATAAAAAGAGTTCAAATCAAACATAATATATAGGCTGCTCATATTTATTTATTATTACACAACTTTTAATGGTGGATTTTTCTAATTTTCAGTGTCCAAATCTGTATGTTTAAAATGGTACGATTAAATTAAAATATATAAATGTACCCACATTAATAAAAATTACAAACATTTAATAATCAGATCATTAAATATAAATATTTCCAAACTTGCGGTTCAGCGCACTGGGCCGCATTTCTCGGTAGCAGTGCATTTTATTTTTCCGTGGAAGCGGTATGAAGGAATCTAATAAACTTAGCGGAACATTCCGGGGCTTATGGCCCGTTATTGTGCAAGCAATCTGCAAGTTTAACCGCGTCACGGGATACGTGCAACTCTGTCTGGTCCAATAAACGTCTCCGCGTCCCGCCCGCCTTATTACACCGGATGTCTCCGCACGCACACAGAGGGCGCCACACGCGGCGAGCTGGCCGCTTTACTTCAACGTAAAGGTGTGGAGACCATCACCGTTTATTGCTACAATGTTTCTCCCTTGTTTCTACACAAGATATCTGTATCAAGGTGAATATACTATTTTATTGTTTTTCATTCATATTTTAAACTAGCTGTGATCCTTCAAAAATGACGGTATTTTTACACGCCGGTTTCTAAAGAATTGGTATTTATTTATTAATAGCCGACACCCACGAAATAGTAATAACGACTTTTATCAAAATATAGCTGCGACCCGTCGAAAATGACGGAACATTGATTCGCGTCTTTGTCAAGCCCTAGTATATATTTATAGCATCTTTTTGGCACAACGAAATAAATAAATGAAATAAAAAAAGGAATAATATATATAAGTGAATTAATAATTCAAAGGGAAACATATAACTATCAAATATTGACGACTTGTTAAGTTGCTGGGATAGTGAAATTGGTAACACGCTGTGCGCGAAACACAGAGGTCCGTGGTTCGAATCCAGGTTCCAGCATTTAATTTTTCAGTTTTATTATTTGATATTTGTGTATTTCTCTTTATTTCATTTATTTATTTCGTATTAAATATTACGGGACTCGTTTCCTTAAATAAACGAAAAATATGTTTAATAACATATATATATTAAGGATGGGCGTTGAATGGACGGACTAGTTGAAATCAATCGTTGACGTTGCATTGACGCGTCGACGGTTTACGTTTATACATGGACTAGTTGAATTCGTAGACGGTGGACGGCGGACGCCATGATCGGTGGACGATTCGAGATTCAACGTAATGCAAAGCAACGAGCGAGAGCAAGAAAAAACGTCTCCGTTTATTTCTCTCTCATCTCTCGCTGTCGACTTGTAGACGCCATAGACGGCTCTTTACTGAATTAATATTTTACTACTTACACCTGATATTTTTTTTTATTTATTTATTTTTTTTATTTTTTATTTGTTTACGCCCATTAGGCTTTTACATAAAGAGTATAAAATAAATTTCAAAAAGCACATACATTAAAAGTTTCAGGAATAGCACCAAATCATGAGTATAAAAATTAAAAATGTAGAGTAGGTAACGAGCAGCAATGCGTATAGGCTTTTACATAAAAAAATATATCATAAAATTAAGAAGAACATACATTAAACAATATAAATTACAAGTAGCAAATTATTAAAAGTACCAGGAATAGCACCAACACATGAGTACAAAAATTTAAAATATAAAGTACAAAGCGGCAATGTGTACGAAAAATATATATTACCCACCATTACATATTAACAGCTGAAGTCAGTAACGAAGCAGTATTGCCTCTTTAAGTGTGAACTTTACTTTCTCCAGACTGTCGACGAAAATGTCAATCATGCAACCATATTCATTACAAGTTCCCAATATTCTGTGTATCACAGAATTTGATTGATAGTTAGTATTGCAATTGTTGCGATGGAATGTGACAATTTGTCGAGTTCTATGTGTGGAAGGGATATTATAATCGATACATGCTACAAGGTCAGGGCTGTCCAACATATTGTTTACAATTTTGTAAAGAAGAACTATATCATAAATTTTTCTTCTATCATATAATGTGAGTAAATTTAGTCTCTTCAATATGTAATTGTATTCTATGTTTTGTATTGGTATGCTTAACTTGTAGTTAATGTATTTGAGAAATTTGCGTTGGACACGCTCAATACTGTCTATATGCCCATTATAATATGGAGACCAAACTGATGAGCAATATTCTAATTGGCTCCGGACAAGAGACATGTATAACATTTTAATACTTTCAATTGATTGAAATGGGCGTGATGTCCTTAAAATAAATCCCAGCAATTTTAGAGACTTACAAGTTATCGCATTAATATGATTAGTAAAAGTAAGTTTCGAGTCGAATAATACCCCTAAGTCTCGAATACAGTCAACATTTTCTAGTTTGGTGTTACATAGAGAGTATTCAAAATTTATTTTTGATTTTAATCTAGTAAATGATATAATTTTGCATTTATTTAAATTTAAGTACAATTTATTCGTTTCACACCATACTGAAAGAGAATTTAGGTTTTGCTGTAATATGTTGCAGTCATAAATGTTGGTTACTGATTTAAAGATTTTTAGATCGTCTGCAAACAGCAAATATTCAATGTCATTAAATATTGTTGAAATGTCATTCACAAATAATAGAAATAGTATTGGTCCAAGATGCGATCCCTGTGGTACACCACTAGTAGCATGGAAACATTCTGATACATATGAATATATTTTTACCCTTTGCCTTCTTTCACTCAGATAGCTCGTTAACCAAGAAAGTATTTGTCCACCAAATCCTATTTTTCCCAATTTGGCAATTAATAAAGCATGTGAGACTTTGTCAAACGCCTTACTGAAGTCCGTGTAAACTGAATCTACTTGAGTTTTATTAACAAAAGATTTAATAATGTAATTTTCATACAAAACTAAATTTGTTAGGGTAGATCTATTTGAGATGAATCCGTGTTGGTACGAAGTTATTGTTTGTTTTAAAACAGGAGATATAGTATCGAGGACTAGTGATTCGAATAACTTAGGTATACAAGATTGTATGCAAATGGGTCTATAATTTTTTACATCATTATTGTCTCCATCTTTGAAGATCGGTGTTAAGAAACTTTCCTTCCATATATGTGGGAATATACCCGCTGATATGGATTTATTAAATATGATTGACAGGGGGAGAGATAGTACATCAACACAATTTTTTATAAATAGTGGAGGAATTCCGTCAGGTCCATGCCCTTTATTTACATCAAGTTTTTTAATCCCACTTATAATACTGGAAGTACTTATTGTGCAATTATTTATATTTAATGTGGTTTTAATGTTTGATGTTGCTGATGTGTGGTCGGTGTTTTTTGGTA